>SSNS01000031.1:1791148-2085621 GCA_006937985.1 Aphyosemion australe | reverse complement strand
AGCGGCCGAAAGGAGTTTTCTTCGCAGGGTGTCTGGGCTCTCCCTTAGAGATAGGGTGAGGAGCTCGGCCATCCGGGAGGGGCTCGGAGTAGACCCGCTGCTCCTCCACATCGAGAGGAGCCAGTTGAGGTGGCTCGGGCATCTGATTAGGATGCCTCCTGGACGCCTCCCTGGTGAGGTTTTCCGGGCACGTCCAACCGGGAGGAGACCCAAAGGAAGACCCAGGACACGCTGGAGAGATTATGTCTCTCGGCTGGCCTGGGAACGCCTTGGGATTCCCCCGGAGGAGCTGGCCCAAGTGGCTGGGGAGAGGGAGGTCTGGGCTTCCCTCCTTAAGCTGCTGCCCCCGCGACCCGACTCCGGATAAGCGGGAGAAAATGGATGGATGGATGGATGGAGGAGTAGCGAACCAAAATGAATGCTCTAGTTAATTTGCATTTTGAAATGTGGAGTGTTTTTCAAGTGTGGTTTATTAACGCAGCAATCCGGAGTTTTCCCCTTTCAGGAATTATGTATGATTTTTCGGAAATCCGTAAAAGTGATTGTCTTATCATGTAGTGTGATATAATATAAGCAATATGTCTTTTTTTTTCTAAGCCCGCCCCCTGCCTTGTAAAATCCGTGCAATAGGAAACTGAGCGCCGAGTAAAACTAACCAATAGCGTTAGACTACCGTTTACGTGCTTCAAATTTAAGGAAGTACCTCAGCTGATGCAGAGTTGATGAACTTTTCACGGACAAGTAAGTCTTTAAAATATAAATATATGAAAACACAACATGACATGAGAATAATAATTGTGAAACGTGTTTTAGCTCTGTTTGTCAGCTACAGAAGCACATTCATAAACGTGCAGTCACCATCTTAAATGACCGAGTCAACCCGACTATTGTTGTGATACGCTTGTCAGCCACTAGATAATGCCATCAGATAAAAGAAATACTCCAGAGAGCTACTTTAATTCAATTGTTTGGTGATTTAACACCGACTTTACAGTCAACAAGTTTAGTTTACCATCTTTTTGTTCAGATAGTAAAATGTGTTGAACAGATGTAAAACATGTGAAACATGCAGTAACTACAAAATGATACCAAATGGCACTTTATGACACAAATGTGACTATAGAAAATAATATTAATAAACATTTTTCCATGTGTATTATGATTTAGTTTATATTATTTAAAGCTATTAAAAAAATTTCTCACCATCTTGGTGTTCTTGGGGGTCCCCCTGGTGGTTTGGGGCCCCAAGCAGTCGCTTAACTTGCTTTGGTCCGGCTCTGTTGGAGCAGATATATTAAACGCAGTAATTTCTCCTAAATCTAGAATATAAAACAATAAAAACTTGCAGTTCAGGTACCAGACCATGCAAAGGTTTATGAACACACAAATATTTTGTCCTCTCTCTTTCTTGACTCTTTCCTGACTGCAAACCTAATCCCTGTTTTTGACAGACACTATTATAACAAACATGTGGGTGTGCCTACACACACACACACACACACACACACAACGTTGACTTAGCTCATACATTTAAAATGAGAGGGAATACACCAGTGCCGTCCCAGGAGAAAACTGGTTTTACAGTCCCGTACTATGGTTTGTGTGTGTCTGAGATATGGTAGAGTGTATGTGTGTGATATTCTGACTATAATATATGGGCATTGGCTCTATGTATTCCCGTGTGTGCAGAGAATACAGGTGTGAAGCATGCAAGATCTCAGAGGGGATAAAAGCAACGAGAAGAAGGGAAAAGAAAATGAACTGGAACTGTGAAAGGAAAAGAGAAGAAAATTGTTTTTGAGGAAGAGAAACAAAATCAGTGATAATAAAATAGAGGAGAAGCAGCGGTATGAGAAAATTCACGAGCAGGACCTCCCTGCAACAATGAAATTTGCTCTATGCTTTCCAGCAGAACAGGAGAAATCAATGCTATTTTAAAGCTGTGAGTGTGTATGTGCATCTCTATGAGCGCCTGTGTGCTTGTTTGTTATCTATGCCGCATCTTCTCATTGTTCCGGTGCCTGCAAGGTCAGCTTCATCACAGAGAGATCAGTCAAAACAATCACACTCTATACACACACAGCTATAGAGTGACAGCAGGCGTAGACTGCATGGAAATGAGTTTTAAAGGAAAATATTGGTGTTTATTATGGATCCCGTGAAGGGGGAAGTATCTGTTTATTGTATACACAAGGATGCAAGCCTGAGAAAATATTGCATCCACACAAGTGGAAAACACATGTCTTACTTCTGATTTATTCATTTCTCATCTACAGTGTTCATAACATTTGACCACATGATTTATGAGAAATCTCATGCTGACATTAACGAAGCTATCTAAGATGTGTACGATGTTAATCATTTTCATAAATGTTTTATAAAAACACACTTGAAACTGGCTGAAACATCCAGAGAGGACATTTGGCTTGTTCAGCTGATTATAGAGTTTCTCACGATCACCAAAAACCAAAAGGCTTTTCACTGTCAGGTTTTTTTCATGTAGAAAATAAATATTTACACATGTACAGAATCTGGTTTTGTGGGCTGATACCCATTTTTTAAAGGTCATCTTTACTCATATTTTAATATGATGGTGGTCTCTAGTAGGAATAAATGCTTCATACTCTGGGTTAGAAAAGCAATGGTGCACCTGGAAGTCAGCTGGAGGGGAAAGTGACAGGATTTGGAGTCTTATTTCCTGATAGTTAGACATCCCGTCTCTGATAGGATAATACAAATAAAAACTTGCAAATCTTTTTTTTCTCTCAGAGGGCACCATTTTGAGGCAGAAAAACATATTGCACCTTAAGGCCCCTCTCCATGTTTAGATGATTACGGCTGGAAACAACGCCTCTCATTCCTGAACGCTCACCTCTAGCTGGCCAACAGAGTTCAAACACATTGTTATAAAGTCATTTTTCTCATGCTGTCTTATGCTGTTTTTTTTATATTCTAAAGAATTACTTGTCCATAAGAAATGTCGCCGACCCTTTATCAGTCTAGGTACTTCCACAAACGTTCGCTCTGTGATTGAAATCAGTATATTAGCGGAAGTCTAATGAATTCAATTGAACTGAATTAAAACATTGATTTAGGTTTAAATTTATATAAATATATCAGTACATGTAATAAATTTAAACTAGGGGCGGGACTCGATTTAAAAAATCTAATTAATTAGAGGCTTTGTAATTAATTAATCTTGATTAATCGCATTTTAATCGTTCAAGAAAATTTGCCCCGAAAGCAATTTTTTCAAATTAAAAATGAGACAGAGAATCAAACAATAGTCATTGACATGATTATTGTAAACACAAGCTCTTTTAATTTCTAAAAAAAATGCTTTTAAATTGTATTTCAAATCTAAACAGGATAAATAAAATATATGTATATCACTAGCAAAAATAGAACAATAAAAGTACAATACTATTTTAAGTGCATTTTGATAATGGTATTGTCTTTAATAATAATAATAATATTATTATTATTATTAATAATAATAATAATAATAATAATAATAATAATGGGTTGATAGAATGTGTGTGCAATTTGATTTGATTTAGCATCATTAGAGACAGAAATGAAGGCAAAAACACATGAAGAGGGATTTCTGATCACTCGTTTGATTGTAGTGTTGTGTTTGGAGCACATAAAAAAGGTTTACATGGTCTTGTAGCCAAGGTCCTTAGCTTTCTTTAGAGGTGCAGCTTGACTATATTGATATTTAGGGCATGTATTCTGCTGCTAAACTTCAACATCACCCAATTGGGGGACCTTTGGGTTTAAAGGGTTAAATCCGTTAAATTTTTTAACGCGTCATTTTTTTCTAATTAATTAATCATAATTAACGCGTTAAATTCCCACCCCTAATTTAAACCTATAGCAATACTTTGTCATAAGTACAGAAGAGGATTAGAGCCACTGAAAAGAAAAAAAAGAAAAAATTCTTACTTTAATCTTTTTTTTTTCAGTGGCCCTAATCCTCTTCCATACTTAAGTCATTTTTTCCTCACAAAGCATCCTGATAAATAATTCAATATGGTTTTTCTTGCAACAGAGCAACCCCACAGCATGATGCTGCCACCACTGTGTTCCACAACACTGAATCCACTCAGAAAAGTGTCAACTCTAATTTATTCACCTATTTCATTCATATACATGAATAATCCCACATTCATGCCATTTTCACGTCTGTTTTACACACCAACCTGACCTGACTGTCACAAGGTCTAAATAAACTGATCATTTCTACTTTTTGAATCATTACAGCTTTGTTGCAATAATGATCATAATTTCATCTGATTATTAAGCTTTTTAAAAAAAAAATAGTAAGGCTCTTCAAGGTTACTCACAAAAGCAAGTGACATCAACTTCTTATCTGGATCATTGTGTATAATTAATGGTATGCCACACAATAGCTGCCAAATCTCTCAGTATTGAGCCTTCGACGAATGTCCACACAATGTATCAATCTGATGTCTGGGTAATGTAATTACAGTAAACGGCTGCCAAACGTATTAATTTCTAGCTGGACGGGATGTAGCGACTGCCTCGTGTCAGAAAAGTACTACAAATGATAGATTAATATGATATGGAATAAAATCTTTTTTGTTGCCAAATGTTCAATTGCCTGGACCGGATGGGGGTGCACCGTCCCAAAAATAATTACCAATGTCTAATACCTGGATAATACAGAGTAGGCCTGGCTGCCACTGAAGTGCAGCAAATGATATATTGACCTCTTATCTGAATGATATTAAGTGCGATGGTGATGGAATTATAGAGGAGTTGCTGCCAAACTGGTCTGAGCTGGGACAGGATCGAAATTACACCAAATGATATATTGATGTGATATTCATGTCTGTCAGACAACCAGCGGCCTCTTGACTAAAATATAGGCTGTACTGGTGCATAGTTAACATCTTCAAGTGTGTAAAAGTCATATGTGTGCGTGTTTGTGACAGCGTGGCCACCTGTCCAGCGTTGGTCCATTATTCAGCTTTTATATGTGCCAACCAATCAAATGGCCTCCCTTCAGGGTCTCTGCCCCGACCCATCCAATCAGCTCGCCCTGCCAGGGAAGAAGGAATGTCACCTGATTAGCATAGCGAAAAAACAAGTGGGGGTCGTGCTGACGGGGCAGTTCTTGATGTTGTGAAGGGTTGGACTAAACATCCTCAACATTGTCTCCTTGTAAAAATGAATTTCCCGTAATCTGGATTGCAAATGTTTGCAGAATAACCTAAAAGAAAAAAAATGCATTTTATCGTCTGATTTTATTATTTTAGAGCATTTTGTGGGGTTTTCCTCTTAAAATGTCTGCTGTAACCTTAAACTCCTGCTGCTCTGCATTTCATCAATTTCTGTCCTCTAATATCTTGAGTGAAGTTTAAAACAAACAGATATGACACAGCTGCTGAACTTCCTGACATTCTTTTCATAATTTATAGCTTTTTTTCCAGATCTGTTAGAAAGAAAAAAAAAACATAATGAAGGTAAGATGATGGAATCATGAGAGAGAGAGAAAAAAATCGCTTTTATTGCACTTCCTCAGGCTTTTACGGCATCTTAAATTTTATGAGGCATGGTCTTTACTGATTAAAAACAATATTCTGAATCAATCAACTTCCCAGTTTCTACAGCAATTACCTGTTTAGATTTATAGATTTGTGTTTTTCCAACATGAATTTGAAATTCTGTTGAGATGAGTTGTTTTTCGAGCTGGTGTAGTTGCACTAAAGAAAAGTTTTAGAACGTCTTTAATCTTTTTTATCCTTCCACCTAAGAGTTTTCTTATGTTATTTCCTTTAGCAAATCAGAAAGCAGTTTAAAGGAGCAATATGTAAGAATTCTACAGTGAATAATCTCAAAACAGTCTAATGTCTCAATCATGTTGGAAGGAAGGCTACATTGAAATAGATTTCCTTCTCAGCCGGCTTGGTGGGTTGTCAGTTTTTCTGGCCTCAGACATAGTCAAGTCAGGTTGCCGAGTCTGCACCAAACTAACACTGCAGTGCCGGCATTTGTAACAGGCAACAGGCAAAAAACTCTAGAGTTGTGAAAAGAACCGAAGCCAATTAACAGGAGTGACCCAGAAGTTATTTGTTGTACCCCTCAGAACCCGGCATCTTTTGTTTTATTCTAATATCATGTAAAGAGGGCTAGACGCTAACGTTGAGCTAACAATGCTAACAACGAATTAGAAGCAAATAGTCAGCTCTAAAAATATCTCAAGCTACTTTTTCAATTACCAAAAACTAAATATTACAGTGAAATGTATGTGTGAAGTGAATGAGTCAGTCGTGGCCTTTTACTTTAATGAGTCATTAAGAACACAGACATCAGATACTCCATGGACTGGCGGTGCCTATTGGAGCTGACCTAGCAGCAAGCCATCATCTTGGATGGGTTCCCATTCGCCCCCAGTGTATTTATTTCTACTGAGGAAAGTGTTAACCCAACTAAAAAGCACATTTTATTATGCTTTTTAACTAAATCAGACATTATGGTATGGCGTGATAATTAAAATCTAAATATAATTAAGTAAAATAAATTAAAATATAAAATCCCAACAGGTATGGTAGAAAAGGTAATATTAATCCCACGTGATCTGTTTTCAATAGTGCGATAGTCCTTGCAACCGTAGGTTGCACAAATGGGTATAATTTGCTCACTCTGCATTGACTTCAGTTGGGTTTGGAGAGTGAGGAACCCATCCAATATGGCGGTGACACTCTAAAGCCCCCCGCGGCCAATGGGGCAGCTAAGCATTCATGTCTATGGTTCAGAACTATAACAGCAAGCTAACAGCAAGATGGCAAATAACCACACTTCCTCTAATGCTAGAGGCATACAACCGTAATAAGTGTATTAAGTGTATTAAGTGTTCCCTATCGTAAAACACCCGATAGTGCTAACACCAGACTTAATGTATTTATCTACTTATCAACAGTGAGCTTTTGTCTATAAATGTGGACTGCAGTAACCAAATTTGACCACAGGATGTCATTCTGACTACATTCTTACAAATTGCACCTTTAAGCCTACTGTTACAAATTAAAAGGACCATTTTTGTTTTTAGTAAAAAAAAAAAATGCTTACTTGGACACTATTCCTCAAGTTTGACCCTATCTAGAAATAAGATTTGGAGCCACAGATTTACACTTGACTAATAATTTCTGCAGTTCTTTACTGACAAAACACCTGATAAATGCGTACAACATCTGTACAAACCATATGCTTCAATAGACATAGAGTAGACCAAGCATTGTATAAAGCTGCCACCTCCCAGAAACCTCTGCCTAAATCTCTGGGGATTTGGATCACATGCAATTAGTCCATGGAACTAAAATGCACATAAATCTCATTAAAAAAACTCCCTTACCTTCCTTTACACTTGCCTCTGAGTTATATTTTGTGATCTTTGCCTCTGCCGTAACAGATAGCTATAATTATTGAACAGGACGTGATGATGAAAAGAACAACATCTTTACAAGTCAAATCCCTGGTGAATTCGTATCCCCCGAACGCTCTTGAGAAACATAAAACACACGCAAACACAGTGACACCATGTGCTGTGAGGGAAATGTATGAAAGTACAGCACCAAGGGAAACACTTGTTGGGTTTGTGTTTCATTCCACCGCGTTAGGTAGGCCTACTGGTGATGGCGGAGAACTGAGAGAATAAATAAACAAGAGCAGAATCAGTTTAAAGATGAGCCAATTCATGGAATTTGTGCCCTAAACTAATTTGTGCCTTCAAAATTTAGCTCATCTTTGTGTTTGCTTAGATTCACAGTTAACATTATCACACTGGCTTTAAATGATCTGTGTGTGTGTGCGTGCGTACGTGCGTGCGTGTGTGTGTGAATGTGTGTGTGTTCCAGCTAGTCTCAGTGTCTGTCAATAAGCTTTCCAGTGGGTATTTTGATGTTAAATTTAATAAGTCACACTACAGTAACCACAGCTATTAGATATCACACACATGATGGCACACAGTTGCACAACCCTACTGTGGCTAGCTGGCTGACTTCAACCTTGAGTTATCTCAACACATTGATGATTCTGTGTTTTTTGTTTCATTCAAACACTCTTTGCCTTTAGTAGAGTATATACTGGAGAGTGGCAGAAGCCATCTTTCACTACAGATGCACACACTGAGAATGGCCGTCTCTAGAGGTACATGGGATACAAGTTAAAGTTTCAGACGCAACTCAGCGTCACTGACCTTGCATACGATTGGCGTTTACTTTGTGATTAAGGCCACAGAAATGCTCAGTCTGAAGGAAGTACAGATACAGAGGTGGTTTTAGGCAAAAGAAACAAGTCACTTACAGGGTTGGTAACTTTTTGGAATTGATATTAAAAACAACTTTGTAGGGAGTGTGTAGGGGGTGGGGATTTAGATACTACATGTCTTGATGATTGTCAAGACATTCTTCTGAGACCCGATGGTTACATTTTCATCAATCTTGCAGTTTACCATTTCCAACAATGCTAATAATATAATTGGTTTAGTTATACAGACTTTAGTCAGGACATTAAACTTATAATTCACTGGTACGTGCGTTTATGGAAACAAATATAATTTATTTGTATTTCCTGTATTTATGCTAGAAACTCAGTGGTCATTTCATTCTCTTTAGTTTATGATTTGTTTCTAAAGATGAAGTCAAATATCCAGTTAGCGTTTTGAATTGTGGATTAATATCTCTAACTTATCATTTCTGAATGAACTGGCACAAGAGGTTAAAGCGGTCATCCACTGATCGGAAGGTGAGCAGTTTAATCCAAAGCCCCAAATGGGACAAATGGGAAACATGTCAAAGAAGAGATACTGAACCCAGAGAATAGTCCTCCAGGTGCCGTACAGGTGGCAGCCCACTGCTCTTTACCCCTACTTTCTACTAGACATGAAAACATCATAAAACGGCCACGAAATGTACTTAGCAGCAATTAGCCACCATTATAGTGGATGGGTCCCTTTCCACCGGCTGAGAAAAATAAAGAAAAGTGACGTGTTGTATATGCTTTGAGTCTATTTCTCACACTCAGCGCTTCTAGACAGCTTCAAACTCCCTAGTTCAGATATGTCCAAACAGGAAGTCAACATGAAAGCAATGTAAGACATCTAGAAACTTTCAAAATAAAAGTCGTGCACATTTCCAGTTGCTATTAAAAAACGTACGTCATTTCCAATGAAACCTCCATTGCCAAGGTAAACAGAACAGAAAATAAACCACAGACCTTTTTGGGTACATGCAGCCATCTTTCTCCTTGCTTGTTGTCATGTGAACTTCCGAAATCACGTGGTGTTGCAGTTAAATTCTGTGAGTTCACGGGACCAGCTGGGTGGACAGCTTTCGCTCTCGTTTTGTGTCTGAAACGTTACCGGTTGGAAGGGAGCTCGCGGGTAAAACGCCTCTATTACGTTACACGCCGCTGATGCGTCTGAAAGGAGGAGTTGGAGATGGGTCAAGTACAGAAAGTCAGAATTCCCTATGAGGACCAAAAAATGATGAGGATTATTTTTAATCATTTTAAATTTGCAATGCATTAAAAATATGTGGAACAACTTCTGTTCCTTTGTAATTTTATTAGAATCGTTTTTGTTCCAAATAAGGAATAATTATCTCCAGTTCTCTTTTTCAAAGGTTAAGTGTGTATGAGCTAATTAAATGTGTTAATGACCTGTTAGTTCTTTGGAGTCTATAGAACCAGAGATTATAATTTCTTGTGTGTTTGACTGAGATTTTGTAAAATGGACAGTTATAGAAGACATAATAAAGAACTGTAGTACCTGAATAGGCTAGAGGAGAGAGAGCTTTTACTGTATTAGCATAAATAGGTATTCAAATTCGACACACTGGTTATGTTCAGTGACAACTATGGCATTTATTACCTTTTTAAAATGTCTCCTACTCTTTTTCTTGCACTTCATAACGGGTATTGATTCAGTTTTAGAGAAATACCATAAGATCGTCTCTCCCGTGTCAGTTTTCCACCTCTGTCTTTTACTTTCTAACCTCTCTGTCTTTCATTCCTCACACTGTTTGAAGTTCTACTATCTTCGCCGATGACAGTTCAGGTCTGTGTGTGTCGGAGTGCAGCCTTAGCAGAGTGACAGTGATGTCAGACGCCTAACGATTTCCTATTGGCTGTCAACCCCAGAGGCCTAACGACCCGCTATTGATCCGACCAATTAGCATTCACACCTTTAATTAATACTGAAGCCTGATGCGTGCACACACACATATGCAACGGAATTTTAATTAATAGTAGGAACAAGGGTGGCTGTGAGGAGAGATAAGAGGAGACTAGAGGCAGATGAATGTGTAAAAGCAAAACTGTGACTAAAAACAGTCTTTATGCAAGGACAAATGCTAAGTCAGATCCGATTGGTGAACCGAGGTACGATAATACAAACAAGCTTGGCTTTTATGCTTTGGGAACACTGGAAATAGCTCTATCTTTGTGTGTGTAATCCTAAGTTTGTTACAGCAGACATCAACAGACATGATGAAAATCAGTTTGTCTAGCATGCACCCAGCAGTGAATCACCCAGCTAGAAATAGAGACACGTAACCAGCTGATATTCCCTTGCATGGAGCACATCAAAGATCCTAATTGCACAAAAGTCCCAAAGCATCCCTCTCATGAACACCGCTTCATTTTAAAACACATCTGTTGCTGCGATACCTGTAAATGCTGCACTTTTACTGTTTTATGTGATCAAATTGGAAAGAACTTGTTTGTTCTGGACATTAAAAAGACAAAGTCAGCCCTTTCAGGTTGGATCAGACAACACAGTCGAGTGCTTCGATGGGTTTAGCCAAAATAGCTTAAGCGGAAAATAAAGAAAATAGCTAACCTGCGATGTTATCCATGCCTAATGGCAACCGTCTGTAAACACAGGACAATTAGCGACAGAAGGGTTGGTGTTTTTGTTTTTCTTTGTATGTATGTGTATGGGTCTAATGAAGTTCTGTTGGCAGGATGTCTTTAGGGGGAAATCTAATGGTTTATTGAACCAGGCCTCAGAGAAACATTGATCACAGCATCAAGGAGCTATACACACACACAGGGACAGAGATACACACACAAAACACACACATTTATCCCTGTATACGCGCGTGTAGCGACTCACGCGCCGTGCAGACAGACCAGTGAAGTGGAGGTAAGGAGCTTATAATTGACATCCGCACGTTTCTTTGTGAGCAGTCAGAGTGCTGCTCGTTCAATTAAATGCAGCAAAATTGCATGGCTGGGGGAAAAAAATAAAAACTAAGCACATCTTTTCAACCAACATTCATAGATGGATATTCAGTCCACAAAAACACGAGATAATTGTGAGGAATGGGGTAGTGTCTTCCTCCAAGATGATTAACTTGTTTCACACAGCCACATTTTATTGCATCTTCACTTGGCTGAGTCTAATTATGCATATCTGTCACATGAAAGTTAGTAGTTATCTGCACTGAATTTCAAAGGAGAACCAGGCTTTTTTAAACTTGATTGCATTAATATGAAATCGACTCCTTATTGGCTGTGGTGATTAAAAAATTTTGCATGCATAGTGATCCTTACAATGATGTATATTTCTCATTTCATTTTACATTTCTTAGATACTTTACAGTTCTCATTTAAGTTCTGTCAGAAAGGCAAAGAGTAGTTTTAGGAGCAATTTTACCAAGTTAGGATTGTGTTTTAATGACTGTCATTAAGGATGCGGATGGTTTGGTAAATTAACTTGTATAAACATTTTTATCTGAAGGTTAATTTTACAATTTACATACAAGTCAGAATAATTACACAACATACCTCTTCAAGAATTGGATGTATAATGTTGGATTTTTTTGTCTTCTATATAAGTTCAAAACTATCCATAGAAGCTCAAACAGTTGCACACTGACCACATGTTTTGCAGGCTTTTGGTGCCATTAAAGACTCCTTAGTAGAATTGGTGAAGTTAATTCAAACTTGTTGGTTTCCCAACACAGACTTGGTTTTTAAGCACAGTCAACACATTTACGACAGAACTGAGATTAGCGTATTGGCAAGGGATTTTAATTTCAGCCTGCTTCATCCAATCAGAAACCTGTCGTTATGTATGTCTGGGGTCATTGTTGAGGTGGAACACCCAACTGTGTCCAAGTTTCAATCAGCTAGCAGATAATTTCAGGTTAAGTTGTAGAATGTGGATTTAGTCCTCCTTCTTGGTAGCCTAGAAGTCTAGACAGACAGAGCACAAAGATGGTGCTCGGCAGGTTGGTCTAGCCACGCTCCAAAGGAGCCTCAACAAGTCTACCATTGGCCTAAGCAGTTTTGTGTTATGCCATTGGTTTGGTGGGCCAATCATAGCACTCTATCGGTATTGTGGGCGGGCTGATGTGACGAAGCGACCAAACAAAAATGGTGGTGGCTCGTTTGAAACGGCTTTGACATCAACTTTAAACTATATTTGGGCTTTTCTTTGAGTCAAGAGCAGATACAGGAACTTAAGTCCTTTATTTAGAAAAAAGGATGTATTTGCATCTTTTTTGATTGTGTATGGCGGACTGCCATGTTGACAGACATCCGTAGCGGTGATTACGTCACATTGATTGTAGCATGCGGAGACAGTTTGAAAGACAATCGTAGATTCCAGCCCATGAATGAGCTCCGTCTATGGGTTGTGGCCAGACTATATATTCACATATATAGGATGGCTTGCCAGGCTACCTTCTTGGTCATTTCTTTCACTTTATGCAGTGCACCAGTCCCACAGCATGATGCTACCACCACATTTGGTACAGTGTTCTTAGGTTTGAAAGCCTCTCTTTGACTCCTTCAAAGATACATATTGTTATTGTGGCCAAATAACCCAATCTTTGTTTGGTCTGGCATGAACACTTTTGACTTGTCCGTGTAGGCAGGGGAGAATTTCTGTTGAACCAGAAGGTTTCTCAGTTGCTTATTTGTTGTTCGACACTCTCTGGGTCCTAAGGGAAAGTATAACTCTACTCATTGTGGACGGTGACAGTGGTGTTCAAATGGTTTCCAATCCCCCATGGGCTTTAGTCTTGGTGGTTCATGAACATCTTAACCAATTTATTTTTATCTGAGGGTGACAGATGAGTATTGGTCATTTCAAAAGGTGCTATTAAACAAGTCCTTTTTATACTAGCAAAGAGAAAATATCGCCTGCAGTCAATCATGATCACAAACGGGGAGTTAATGAGCCTTGATCTTATCAAGACTTTCTAAACCCTTCAGTACCACCTAGATCTAATTGGGCATATCGTTGAGCTCTTATGTATAACTTATATCATTGGGAAGGGAAAGAAAATAACAGTACATGTAATTCAAGACCTTCATGAGCATAATGATTGTATGAATTGTCCACATACAGCTTTTATATTGAGAATTGAATGTTTGATCTTGGTGTTTTACAGTGCATAACCAATCTTCCTGGACATTGGTTGATATAAAGGTTCAAAAAGTCACTGTTCTATAGTCTCTTTTTCTACAGTTTACCTCTCCTGCAGAATATCTCTCTCTCTCTCTCTCTCTCTCTCTGATTCACACACCTTCTGCTGCCACTCGTTTCTCCACCCCCACCCCCAGCCATTAATGTTTTCATAATTAATCATAATTACTTACAATCAAACCAACACCAAACAGCTACCAATCAAAAGCGATTTCTAAGGATAATGCAAGCGTAATTAGTGCCTGTATGCAAGTGTGTGTACTAATTAGGGAAACATTATGACCTTCAGCCTAACAATAGGCAGGTCCCTATTTAGCTTCTGAAAGAGCTCATAAACAAAGAACATCTGGGGATGTCCTCAGTGATTGGTACCAGAACACTCACTATAGATTCTTTGTTGATTGAGCGGTTAGGTTAAGGGATACATTTTCCCAAAAAAAAATCATAGGATCATACCAAAATGAAAAATGGAAGTTTGATGGGCAGGTGAATACTCTCTCTAAATTGAGTAATTTTTTGGTTCAAGAATGGATTGTTTTTGGTATTTGTCAGGGGTCCCATATATTATTACAGCAGTTAAACATTACTCACTTTACAGGTCAGTGGTCATAATGTTATGGTTTTGACAATTATAGTTGTTGAGTCTCTGTAAACGACCACAGAAGTCATTTTTATTTTAAAGTTGCTGTCAAGGTTTTTGCGGTAGACTTACTTTCTACTCTCATTTGGTCTAAAATGGAAAATGAGCTACCTTGAAAGTTTAAACTGATAAATACATGAAATTAAAACTTAATTCAGTGAGAAACATAAGATTTTGTAGATTTGTCAAATACATTTGCAGACATGCTGTAGGTCTATTTTAACAAGCTTTCATTGGTATTTCTGCACCAGTTTAGACGCCCCCATCGCTAATTATTACAAACATATGCCAGTTCTTGTTAAAAAATCTGTATTACTAACCAAACTGCTCATGTGAGCAACGAAACACAAACAGGTCTCTTGTGTAATGTCCAATGTGCGGCTCACATGAAAAACAAACAGAGGGAGTGCATCATTTTTTTTCATCCTTGAGATTTGTACACAGTTTGTTTTCACGCTGCTAAATTTTACCTTTTATTGCCATAAACTAAAACAAAACAGATCAGCTTTGGTCCTGTGGGAGCCAATTAGGCCGCCAATGTGTTCTGATGATGATTAAAACACACAGATTGTGTGACCACTATCAAGTTTACAGCTTTAGCAAAATTTAGCATTTTGTGTGTGAGTATTTTGGGACTTGGAGTGTTAAGTGCTCATGTAATCACAAGTGAAGTGGATGATTGGCTCAAGGCTGAGTATAAAGACAGCTAGCATAAACGCCTCTCCTGTTGTGATTTGTACTGGTGGAGAAAAGATATCTGTACCCAAATACTGATAAAATGTTCTGTTTTTTGGTACTTCTTACAACATTTTCCTACAAAAACTAGCAGTGCAGCTAGCTAGCTAGCAGTGCATTGCTAGCTGTAACATGTGTAAGAGTTTCAGTGAATTCCTATGGCATTTTTCACATGCTAGTTGTTTTAGCCATTGGCCCATCCCAGCCAAAGCGAATGTGCCTACATCACAGCACATATTTTTACTTGGAAAAAGTAGGAAAAGCCCAGGTGTAGTAACGAGGCAGGGAGTTCTGCTTGTTAGCAGTGGTACAGAACAAAGAGCATACGCAGCTGCAGAAGTGGGATGTGGCCCTCGTTATCACACCAGTGTGTGTTTACAAGTCAGTGTCTGGTAGGAAAAAGCCTTTGTTTGAATCTGAGGTCATTTAAAGAGATTTCTGCAGCACAACAGGTTGGTTATTTCATTGTTTATAACTTTTTTCTACAGAAGCCCACCTCATAGAATCTTAGCTATCACTTTGAGGAAAAATAATGAAGGGAGATATCAATAGTTGGTTATGAAAGCAAAAATGACTGATTAGAGATCATTATATCAATTCTATTGTAAAAAATACCATCCTCCTTCTGTTAAATGGACTTTCAAAGGTTAAATATTTATTTCCTCTCATCATTTGTCTCCTCACTTTGCTCCGGCACTTTACTGATGGACTTTGTCTGTAGCTGAGTCTGTTGTCCTGTCCGCTGCTGTTCTTACTGGACTGTGGATGGGGGAGGCTGGAACTGTGCCAGCTTGTTTTTTTTAGTATTACTACTTGAATTATCTTACTTGTTTTCTTCCTTGTGACTTATTTGATGTCAGTGGTAGGGCTGCAACAAACGATTATTTTGATAGTCGATGAATCGGATGGGGTCTCGACTCGTTTAATCGGATTAAACGGGAACTTTTAGAAACTGCTAAGAAAACATTTTTTCTCTCCTTCCTTTACTTTATTTAACAACAGAACATTATTAGAAAACAGTTCAATATGGTGCAAAACAACATGCTATCACCTCAACTGTCTCACAGCTTTTGAGATTTTGAATAACATTTAATTTCTGCTGGTAACAATGTAATGGTGGCATGTCTAATGTATGGATTGGTAATAATCCAGTTTAAACTCACCTGTTCAGGTGGCTTTTGAGTGACCTTTGGTTGATTCGTCTTTGCTACCTTCTCTTCATTCTGCTCTGTCTACCATTTCTGCCTTTCCTATGATCCAATGATCACCCTTTTCTTAATTTTCCTTTTGTCTTTTTTCACATCTTTTTTTATCACAATTTTTACTTTTCCCTTTTTTGATATTTTTAATAATTTTTTTATTTATTTTTTTACTTTTTGTTCTTGTGAAGCACCTTGTGATTTTTATCTTGAGAGGCGCAATATAAAAGATTTCTTCTTCTTCTCAAATTATGTTCACAGTTGGAAGCGTTTGTGAATTACATACTACAACGGCTTGCCATAGGCCTGGAGTGGTATTGCGCAATGCGCAGACTCCCTGTAGCTGCTGGGGCTCTGCTTTGTGCTGCAGACAGCTAAGAATAAACAGGATGGTGGGGACTTTTCTTCTGCTGGTAGAGTTTAGTCATTCTTAGTTTCATGATCATCGTGTTTTTTGGAACCCACGGCGTGAGGCTGCTATCCGCTAGCTTAGCATTAGCCAATCTGCCCGTAGGTGTGCGTTTGATTCCAAACTTTGGGCTGTTTCTGCCTTTGTGTCTTTGCTGGTTCATCTATTTTCCTCCACAGCACCTAGATTACAACATTGTGCGCCAGTAAAAAGCATCTTCCTTACACAAAAACAAATAACTTACATGTTTTCAATAAAGTTCTGGGGGGTTGGGGAAAAATAACTTGAAAAGATGTCACACGAGTGCTACGTCTAAAAATTGTTTATTGCACAGAGCGTTTTTTTATCGCACGTGCGAAATATATGTTCATGTTCTAAGTGTGTCGGTCGTTCCTCATCAAAACACCGGCTTTCTCTCTCGTTCTGATCTGCCTCGGTCTGCTCTGCTGCCGCTGCGGCCTACAGATGCGCTGCGCGCGTTGACTGTTAAATAAAGGTTGCACGACACGAAAAAAAGTTGCAGCCCTAGTCTGTGGAGAGCCAGTGTACATTACCAATGCCCCCATAAGCGGTGAAGAGGGAACTACTACTACTTTTTGGTGTTTCTCAGTCCAAATATTTTACGTATAAAATTGAAACAAGTTTAATTTCTAATAATTCTATTTTATATTTGTAACATCTATTGTCCTGATTAGAAGTGTCACTTAACCATTCACTTTGTTTTTCTCCATCTGAAACCCAAACCTTTATACTAGAGGGAGCTAAAAAATACGTTTGAGTCAAAATATTCACTTTCTTAAAGCTGAGGTATGTAGTTTAAAAATTCTAGAATAACTTCAAAAATGCCTAAATGTGATGATCTGACCCTGTTTTATGATATAAAATAGGCAGTCTTACATCATTTATATTTCCCCTAAGTCCCTCACCTGGCCTTCACAGCAAAACAAATCATTTACACGAGCCTAGAGCGTTTGACAAATAGAGTTGCGTATCCACAAGAGGTAGCTGTTTATCAACAAGAATGCACCCCCAGTCCTCAGCGTGCACTACGGGGTGACGCACAGTCAGTTTACCACACCAACCTAGCTTGAACGCTAACTCGAACTGCATTGAATTAATGTCAGTAAACTTCAAGGTAGCTGTGGAAGAGAGAGGAGAACAAAATATCTTTTGTGTACTGGAGCTGAGTGATTATTGGAGCGTTCAACCTTGCACTACATTGGAATATGGTTTTAGCCTGTTGTAGCGTTAGCAGGTTGGGTGCTACAGGTGCTGGTGTTCTGACAGTTTTAGATGTTTCCCTGCTAGAACACTGTAGATTTGATTAAAACAAGTGATTAGCAGCTCCTGTAGAATCCAGCGAAGGCTGAGGAGATAATCCAGGTGTGTCTGAGCAGAAACAAATCATAGACATGCGTCCACAGCAGCCCCTTAGTAATGCTACGGCGCTATTAGTGTGTAGTATGAGGCGTAGCTTTTAGCTCCTTCCAAAAGGGGAGGCGGAGCTCTTACCGTTCCAATTTCAACATCTTTTCCTCCTCTCCTTGATGACGTCACACTACGGACCACAGCTTTAAGTAGAAAGGGCTAGTCTATAGCAAGAGTTGGTCAAAGCCTCAAATAGATCAAAGTGAAAGGCGAGTTGACAGGTCAAACATTTTATAGATCTGAGACTTGTTTGTTGCAGAATTCAGCCATGTTTTATTTCAGCTCCTAAAAGTCTTGCATTTTTATGGTGCATGTCGGTTAAATCGCAGGAAATTTATATAGATGGGGTCTCGAACAGATTTTTGCTGTGTATTCAAGCATTTCAGTGCCTGTTCTGCTCATGTATAAAACTCAGTTCATCTTTTATAAAAGGTACTGCTGACTGAGGTGTAAAAGCTCCACACTCAATGAATCATCCCTCTTGTTCATTCGCCACTCCTTCCTATTTTTTTCCTGTTCCGCTCTCCGTCTGTCTTCACCGTCCTTCACTCCCCCTCTTGATTCCTCTAGTCTGCCACATCATCTGTCTCACTAAAAACTCAGAAATCAAGGCAGCATTTTCACTTTTTTTTTTACCTAATCGCAGCTCAGTCCTTTTTCTGACTCGTCCTGTCTTTTTCTCATGCTTCCTGCACCCAAACTCGGGGGAGAAATAAAGGCAAGTGCTCATGTAGAAGGGGCTACATGCAATAGAAAGAGTAGATAGTAGTGTCTCCTCGATGTGCGAACCTTTGTGTGGCCTTTTTATGCTGGTGTGGAAGTGACAAATGCAGATAGTACTGCAGATGGCCCATAAAAGCAGCAGCTTGTAATGAAGCAGCTGAGACTGAAATCATGGTTATGGTAAACTGGGGAGAGGGGTAGATAGAGAAAGAAAGGTGGAGATAAATGGAGGGATAGAGAGAGATTAGTTTAGGAGGTACTGTGAGTATGAGAAAATAAATAAAACAGGGCAAACAGCCGTAAACCATGGTGAAAAAGTGTGGTGCCACTGCTGGATACTGAATAAACCAGGGTAATGAAACAACGTAATATCCACAGTAAACTAGGCAGAAAGAGAAGGAGGGACTGAGGTGATAAGTAGAATAGGAGATGTATTGGATGGCCACATTGGGTTTGTATTTGCAATGTGGCACAGAATGACAAAATAAGACATTATTTTAAATCATTATTAGCTTATATGCGGTATATTCCTGAAACCGATCCCCTCTTCTGTGGTCATTGGTCCTGCGAAGTGCACTTGGAGGAAGTGCGTTGTAAGGCTTTGAGTGCGTAGTTGCCGAATGGGGACAGTGAGAATAGCATTATCCAAGGACACATGTATATCAGTTAGAGATAAATTATTGTAGAGTGTTTTTTTTAGTTGCTAAATATCAGCGTTCATTGGAAAGGGCTCTAAAATGAACAATTATTAGATGACTTTATTAAGGATTGATATTTTGCAAGTGTTGCTTGGTAACAATGCAGTAAAAAGTCTGTTAATCCATCATGATTTCATATAAAATGTTATGTTAATGGTGATGGACGAAGTTGTAATGAGCTATTGTCCAATCGGAAAAGGTTTTGCAAGTTATAAATTGTTTTAGTATCAACACTACCGTAAAACGTAATCTCCACACATACTGGGTCAACCCAACGTCTAGTAATTGACTTTAGGGGAAAACCTAGTTTATATCACAACAGCAGAATCCAGCCCTCCGTACTGGGCCTGGGAATGAGCAGCCAGCTAACATGCAGACTGGTAAAATGAATTCTCTGCATTCTCATTTTTTTTATCCATAGGTTGCCTTGGCTCTCAGTTTAGCAACTTTGCTCTGTAAGCATGTTGTCACAAAACTTATTCCAGGTTATCCACAGTTCACCCTCTGGGAAAATAAAGATTGTGTCCACCTAGATGCCATGTTTCCATCACTGCTGAATAAAACTGGAGTTTGTCAATTACCACAGCTCATGGAGTGTCACTGGGACCTGGAATGCATACTGATTGCCTACTTTCTCCAGTAAAAACAAATGGAAATAGAACGAGGAAACAATCCTGGAGAAATTAAACACCAAGAAACTCAAATGGGAAACCAGTGGGTAGTTTGTGTTGCTAATAGCACCTTTATCCAGTGTTGAGTGTTTATCTACTAGTGTGTTGGTAAAAGTAATTGTGTTCATGATAGGGTACTGAAGAACAAACATTCCGACACTGAGTGGGGCTGCGCTGACTTACTAAATCAATAGGCCAACAGGTCGCGACACTAGGCCAACCTGACACCCAATCGCAATACAACACAGGGCATCGCCAAAGTGATGGATGACCGTGTGTGTGTGTGTGTGTACACATGTGCTAGTGTCCAAGTGTGTCTTGTCAATGTGTGTTTCTCTGTCACTGTGTGTGTAGAGATAAGCAGGATGGTTAGGGTCTGTGGCAAAATGGCCTGCCTTTCTGGTTTTTCCCGTTTCTGTCTCAGGAGAATAGACATTGATTTAAAACTTAACAAAAACTTTACATAATTTCTTTGCAGCACATAAAGGGTGAATTTTTTTCCCCAGAATTTTTACACGAACAGTTATTTCATTGTTTGACAAACTTGTGTCAGACTATCTAGCTTATCATTTGATCACATCATACATTTGTTGTACCTTTTTAGAGTAATAATGAATTTCCTTTGGTAATTTTTCCAGAGGAGAGGAAGGTTAACATCACACAAAACATTGGGTGACATTAGTTTCAGTTGTTAGACATGTGCACCACTCCTTGTTCTCTACTCCAAAAATAAATGGCAGTTTAGCTCTTTGTTCTATTTGCGCCTAGTGACAGTGTAAAAAAACGTCTCTATAAATTGATACGGGTGCATGAAAAGAACCCCAATTTACAGTTTTCATAATGCTACCACACTCCAGCAGATTATTACTCACTTGTCTTTGTGGCAAATAATAGCTAATAACAACACCAGTATTTGGAATTATTTGGTAACACTTTACAAAGGGTCCCTTTTTTAACGTTTCCGGTATTGTTAACTATTAAGTGTCCTTAAAGTTAAGACAAAGGGCTGGGGGGTGTCTGCTTATTACATAATATGGTTAAGCAGTTGTTAATACTTTATTTATTAGTTTATTAATGTACTAACGTTAATAAAGGGACCATTATGGTAAAGTGTTAATACTATTTTTATTATCTCCACAAAGTTATTACCATACTTTTCATGGAAGCCAGTGATAGTGCCAACCCTGTAATTTAAGGTTCAGGCCGTTGCGGTCATTGTGTCCTTCACCTACCTTAACTGCTGGAGGTAGACGGAGGGACCCGGCGGAGCCTAGTTTGTATGGAAATCCTACATCTGTCAGTTAGCCCCAGGGCTGCTGTGACTACATTGTGTCTCATCACCACCAGCGTATGAATACATGCGTGCGTGGGTTAATGACAGTTGTGTCATTGAGGGTTCTAGAACTCTTAAAGACGCTAAAGAAATACAGGCCAATTCTAACTTAATGTGATGGCTACCCGTTCTGCAATGCTAATGCTAGTCTGTATATATGCAAAAATAGAAAAAAAAGCAACGTTAACTTTATTGCTGCCATCGTCAATCAGTGTGATAGCCAAAAGTGTTTTTATTAGCATCTCCATGTATGGAAAAAAGATCCTACTATTGAGTTTTTATATCTAATACAAGAGCTGAAACTCCAGTAATGCACTGAAACTTGAGAGTTGGTGTGAAAAGGTGTTTTTGATCAACAGAAGTACTGCATGTGTATTTTATCAATGAAAATGGAAAAATACCCCTAACTGCCCGCCTCCTGTAATCCTGAAAGTAATCATGGTCGCTAAGGCTACGCTAAGTTTGAGCAATCCATGCAAATTAATCGCTGTTTGCAAATTATAGATGTCACCTGTGGGAGTGTCCAGTTCCTCGAGTGAAGCCTTTAAACTGCACTGTACAACAATCACACTTACCTCGTTTTAATTACGACCAGAGCAGCACAAATTAGTATGGAGCTCCAAACAAGTGGACCTGTTATTAATCAGGAGCCTGTAATTTTCCAACAGCAACACACAGCTTGTTGAAGCCACAGCAATGGCCACATAAATATAAACATTTCCCTTTTCTAGACACTTTTAGACACTCATTCAGAAGACCGTTTATTATGGGATGTACTCTTTTTTTGTGTGGCTTATCCACATTTTAAAGTGTTTTTTTAATGGTTGGGTTTAGAGGACAAAGCCAATACATTGTTGGCTTAGAGAAGAAAAATTCATGTAAAAATATTGTTTGCATGTTATTTTTTATTGAAAATTAAAATAAAAATCAGTTTCTGAGAAAAAACAAACTCAGCAGGACTACATTTGACTCATTCCGGAGCCCTACTGCTGCTGATTTCATTGTTTTGTTCTATTCCATCTTTTCATAACTTCCTTCCTTTTTACTTTATTCACTGACTCTGTCCTTGTGGTTTCAGAGTTCTATCTATCATGTTGGGCACTTTCTGTTTCTCTCCCTCCCTCCTTTCTTTCAGTGTTCTTGCCTCCCCCTCAACCCATCTGTCTGATTCCTACTCCACCCCTCCCCAGTCTCTTTTTCTGTCCGAACAGTTTCACAGTTGTATCAATCAAGTTCAAACTATAAGACCAGAGTTGCTCCCCTTGCTCCCATCTACATCCTGGTTTATGGCTTGTAATACCACCCCCCCCCACACCCCCGCACTCTCTGTCTTTGTGTATGTGGATGTTTATACGAGCACAAACTGTGCTCATGTTTTTGGCAACAATCTGTAAATAGATCTAGAGGGAATGCGTGATTAACACTTTCACATTGACTCCTTTTCTCAGAGGCTCCGTTTTGTCAGTTTTGGGGGCAATCAAATGTCCGTTTATGGGCGTCATGTTCGGAAGTGTTTAATACTGCGAGCTTAAGCTGCGTTTCTACTCGGGGCGACATGTCCAACCAACAGTAATGTCGTGTCGATGTGCCGATTCACCGTTCATCTTTGGATCCATCTGTCTGTTTGTATTGCTCGTGTTCCAGCCACTTCCAGGCCTGCTGTGTTCTCAGTTTTTATGTAATTCTGTTAACACAACCTCAATTGATTTGAAATGATAATAATTTTAGTGTATAAAATTAGATTTCAACTTCTGTAAATGTTGGTTCAGACAACCAGAGTCCGTACTGGACTCAAGTAAAGTGGAAAAAAGTGGTTTGACAATGAAAATATTGTATTGAAAGGAAGATTTTGTGAAAGAACGAAGTCCTTATCTAGATTTTTGTTGTTTTTAAATCAGAGTCATTTCAGTTGCTGCAAAAACAATTTCCAGTTCAAACTTTCAGTTAACCAAAGTAAATATTTGTATCCACAAAGTTTGAGATGAGATTTTGGTTGTTTTAAATACTTTTTATCACCTGGTCCTCATTTGGGAATCACAACTGAACTGATTGTGCCTTAGTTTATGCATTGTCCTTGGGTTTTCCTTGCTATGAACCTTTTAGTGAAGTACATGCCTGTTTCTTTTTTTCTTTATATGAAGGTTTCTGCTAAAACGGTGCTTTCAGTATTAGTGTTACATTAAAATACTGGATATTTTTTCTCAGCTTTTACCTACTGCATTTTTTTAACAACTCGAACATGGCAGTCATTTTATAAATCAAAAATATAAAGTTTAGAGTTGAACCGAGAACAGAGCCTTGTGGGACTCCTTACAAGGCAGTCCAGGTAGGCAGAACCATGCTAAATGCCTAATTTTGAGGAATTTCTCATAATTTTAAGTGAGCTTGCTTGTTTACAAAACTGGATCAATGAAAAATGACATTTTTGGTCAAAGTTGGGTGAGAAATATCTGCAAAAAACAAGGTCTACCTGAAAAGATTTGATTCAAGTGTGGTTTTTAAATCTAAAACAAAAATTTCTGAAATGAATGAACATTTTGAGGTATTTTTAGGTGACATATGGAAGTGAAACATTTTAGTCTGACTCAAATCTGTTTTGTCTTCACAGAGCTTCACAGTACATCATGTGGAAACCCTGGTGTTCCACCCAAAGCGGTACTTAACGGTGGCGGTTGTTTCGCTGTTGGAGACCGTGTGCGATACAGCTGTGTCCCCGGTTACGTCTTAGACGGTCACGCGACGCTTACGTGCATCACTAATGCTGCGAACACAGCAGTCTGGGACTTTCCTGCTCCAATTTGTCGAGGTATGAATTAACTATGTATGTGCACGTGACATGAAGAGTTTTATTTTATTCACTCACTCTAGACTCAACCAAGCTTCCCAAAATTATGAATTTTTGAAATTAAAAAAGATCTAATTGGCTTAATAACTATTTTAACATCTTTGTAATGTATTCTGAACAAAATGTAGAATAAAGCTCCTCATATAGTTTTGCTTTTGTATGTGTGAGATCAACAGGAGGACAGACAGACTGGTTGTATGCATGCGCATGTTTCTGAGAATGGCAATGACAAGAGTTCACACAGTGTGTGTGTGCGTGTGTGTGTGTGTGTTTTATCTTTGTGCGTGGGAGAAAAGGAAATATGTGAGCTGTATCATATGGCATTCCTTATTTCTAGCTTCCTATACTATGCTGTTTCATGCCAAACTACAGGTGCATTCGAAGTATTTCACAGCCACGTAGGTGGATGCAAATAAAGACATCTAGCAGCGTGAGAATGCACAGCACCAATATGTTGCCCTTAAGTACAAGTTTATTTCTATACATAACTCCAGCAGGAACGTCTGAATAAATAAGGCTTTAAGGTGGGCGACCAATTTATTTTTATCCAGTTTAGTGTTTTTATTTTGTTTTCAGGAGAGCCAGTTAACTAGCTTGATTAAGTGTGTTCTGTTTCAGTTCCTTACGATTCACTCACCTTTTAATTAAAATGGTTTTATAACAATAACAGTAGCAGATCACACATCTTTGTTTTGATTAAGACACAAAAGACATTTGATTCAAGTTATTTATCTCCTAACTCATCTGTCATTTAATAATGTTAGCATAAAAAAGGATATGATAAACAAAATCAAGCAACAAAAGCTTCTGCTAGCATTGTTGTTGGAAAATAGATTCTGCTCCTTTATCCTGATTTAGTGAATGTTTTTTTAAGTTCCTTAAAACGAATCTCACTCTGCAAAACTTCCTTTGGTATGTTCCCTCCTTTTTGCCTGAACCAAAGAGTAATCAAATATTGATCAGAGCTGCTAAGGCTTTTTCACTGAGCCGGTGACTCATGGCCTTTGAGAAGCACCATGGTGGCATCTGCTGACAGATTTGAGGATGGCTAATATTTATTTCATTTTTAATTTTTACTCTTCTGTCATGGCAATATCTCTGTAGATGATAGACTTGGTGAACAGATTTCCCTAAGGTGACAGACAGCTAGTGGAGAATCCTAACTTGAGTGCAGAAATTGCAATCAAGACTAGCAGAAAGAAAGCATTAAAAATTAAACTTTGGTTTTAAAACATGGACTTTTGGCTCTCACTGGCTTTTCCTTCTGTATTATACAACTAACAGTCCTGCTACTACATAGGAAATAGTAACACTTGTACTGAGTATTCATTGCTTAGCTTAGTATCAGAATAAACAATAAACAAATAAATAAATTCCATAATTTTCTTTATCTTGAATTAGTTTATTCATTTAACATACAATGCAAAGACAGAAAATAACAAGTGCAAGATTCAGTAAAATCTTGGCAGCTTTATTCTCTAAATTGCTCCTCTTTCCTCACAAACCAGTTATTACTTGATTAATCGAAAAAAAGTAGAGAAAAACACATTTTCCATCAAATTATGTCACTCCAGTCTATCTTAGATTGCTGTTAATAGACCTGAACTTCCACAGAAAAGAGCCCTAAATTGATTCCAGGAGTGAACTTTGCTGCCCTCACTCCTGAGTGTCCCTGGCTGTAGATCTGATAGCTAACTCAGAGTCAGTCATCCAGAAGAACAACACCTTTAGAAGGCTCTCTTAACATCGCCATCCTCCTTGGAGAGCAGATGGATTCCCGGTATTGAACTTTGTATGTGCTCTCTTTGGTAATGCGATCGCTTTGTGAGTAAGACGAGATAAACCGTAGAGAGATACCGCTAACCGTTGGGAGGAAGAAAGGCAAGAACTTGCTCATAATCACTAAAACCCCAGAAAGTATCGACAGAGGTAAGCTTCTGCTGGAGCTGAATTTCTAATTGGAGCAGCCAGCAGCAGTTATGTGAGGGACAATCTGTCAACAAGGTTAAAAGATGCAGGACGGAATTGTTCCTGCCACGGGGGACGGACATATGGCGTCAACATCTGGACAATCCCGATCCAGCTAGCAAAACACATCTAAGGCCACATATTCCTGATTGAATTTTGGCTTCTTAGCAGTTGATGGATGCCTCTTAATGTATTGCATCGTTGCGTTATATTGATGATGGTCATCAATTATGCCATTTCAATCTTTTACTATCATGAAAGACTGTGGCATCGTAAATCAGCTCTAGCGTGACCTTAAACATGTTTATGCACGACGAAACTCAAACGAAAACAGTCAAACGTATGAGGTGGGGTGCTAAATTGCTGCCTAACAGTAGCTGTAAACTGTAATTTGTGGCTGGAGGGGGGAGGGGGAAGAGGGGTGGAGTGCAAGGGAAGCGACGCAAATGGCAACTTGTCAGCGCTGGATTAGCAATGTCTCTGTCACTCTGTCAGGAAGGCTAAAAGGAGCTAAGCTACTAATTTGTTCACACCAAGTCAGAAACACACATGCACTCACAAAATTGTTTTACACTCACTCTCTCTAATTTGCACACACAGTCTTGCCTACTTGTGTGTGTGTGTGTGTGCGCGGTGACACCTAGAGGCGCTCATACCAGCCGTGATAGCTTTCTATCAATTATTCAGTCATGCAATCAAATGCCCGGAGTCGCAGTGCTTTTAGCGATGGCACCAGCAATGTGCTTTCTCTCGTGTCTGTTTCCCTCTCAGAGTGTGTGTGTCGTTAATCTTGCCCCTTTACATTACATGCTGTGCTTGGATTAGCATGCATTATTCATGAATGGAATATTTAGAATTTAATCCTTTTTTTCTCAGTCGAAATAAGTGTCTGCTCTCTTATTTACATTAATCTTTGACCTTTGAGCTAAACAATGTGATAGGTGAATGCTATTTTCCTTAAACACTAAGCCAAAGAATATCCCTGCACACAGGTGGCTGTTAAATAATAATGGGAGAAACAGGCAGGTTTAATACACAGGGCTCTTATTGTGTGGAGTGTGGGGTCCTGATCAACAGGAAACAATCATATTTCTAAAGGTAGGGTACAAATTTAAGGTTTCATTTCATAACAAAAACTCAAATTTCTCTTGGCAATCAGACAATTTTGATTACAGGTATTTAAAATATAATATTTAAATTGCAGACCCACTCCTTAACTGTCTTTGAGTTCAGACCAGAGAAGAAGGCAGACCTTCGTTAGTTGCTGAAAGGTAAGGTCATGCTATCTTTGGAACCAAGTCAGCGCACTCCAGACGTTGGTCCAATGACCCGTTTCAGATACTTCCTACTGCACAACTCAACGTGGCTCGACTTTAATCTACACAGTTTGGGTCGTTTTCCATTACAACTATAGCTTGGTTTATGCTTGACGCGTCCGCGAGGTCTGCAAGGCTCCGCGCGGCCAAATTACGTCACTTTAGCAACCATGCCCCTCCGCGTGTCCTCCACGCGACCCAAAGTTTCCGCACCGCGCACATAGGAAATTATCTAACTATGCGGATGGTCCGGAAAAACATGGCGGACTGGCAAGAGCTCGTAGTGGTGGAGGTTCGTAAATACAAATATCGCTATGAGTCAGCCCATAAAGATCAAAATATTGTTAATAATTTGTGGAGAGAAATTGCTTTTACACTCGAAAAAGACAAGGAAGCAGTAAAAAAAATGTAAAACAGCAGTGATTTCTACTTCTACTATGGTGTAGTGTTGGATGCATGCCGTAGAGCCCCATGCCGCCCCCTACACGCTGGGAGAATATCGGCTCACAGCGGAGACAAGCCGCAGAAGGTAGGAAGGAACCATAAACGCTGCAAAGTCCGACGCGCGGAATGTACATGCATAAACCACACTTAAACCAAGCAAGAAATGGCTCTAGTGGGTGGGGGTGTGGGCGACTCCCAGAGTACAAAAAGTCCTGCAAGGTGATCTGTACGTAACACAACACAATGGTACAACAGAGGACATGGTAGCAGTGTTGAACCTTCGGGATGGTTCTGATGGAACATTTCTCTGTCTGCTTTTATTTAAAAACTCCACAATCATAAAACCTGGAAAAGGTTGCAGGCAGCAAGGCGGGAGTACAGGTGCGTGAGCGTGACTCCACCCCCTAGCAAATCAGTGACTAACAGTCCTCTGACATCACATTTTCGGCCTGGCTCGGTACTCTTTCAATCACTTTGAAGCAGGTACTAAAAAGGGGGCACACTGGTACCCGTCATTTGTGGAAACTCCTTGGAATGGGGCTGAGCCGAGTTCAAGAGGAAAAGGCTTGCCTATTGCCCTGAAGGCAATCATGGTACTTTTTAAAAAAAAAATGCAATAATTACTTTGAACTACATGAAAGTTTGCGGATGCAACAGCGATGTAAAAATGCTGTGAATCAACGCATTGAAGTCTCACCTGGTCTGTGTTTTTATGTGTTAACCTTGACAGTGTCTTATTTGTTTACTTGAAGGGGTGGGGCTTAAACTGGCCACAAGAGGGTGCTTGTTTTCTTTTTGCTTTGGTTTGTAGGTTAACTTTCATGTTTATGATAATATCATATCTATGTTTCAGTCCAACACAACACACCACTACCTTTCTAATCAGAAGGCATTCAGTAATTCATAAACAATGTATGAAATCTCTTTCTGATTATGAGACAGAATAGGGTAAAAATGTTTTGAGAGATCACGGAAAAGTGCAGAAAAATGTTTTTAGTGATTTGAATGTAAGTCCCTGCAAGTTTTGACAGATCCAATGGAGCAATTATCTTGATTCAGGCTGAAATCGGATAAATGTTACCTAAAAGTTAAACTACTGCATTTGCAGAAAAATAAAAATGCTTTGCACAATCAGTTTGTTTTACTGCACTTAGTTGTGTAGGTTGGAGAAATTTGTGAGAATAGAATAAATGCAAATAAGGTTAGTCCTCAGTGTGTGGGAATTTAGCAGGAATTACGATTAACCTTGTGCTTGTTTGACATGAACTGCGTCAAATAACTGAGTCATGAACACGAGGAGAACAAAGCAGAAAAGAGCAGGGGTGGAGGTGAGAGGGATTATGATGATGATGAGGAGGAGGTAGAGGAAGAAGTGGGTTATTGTTGGACCTGAAAAAGTAATAATGTGCTCTGACAAAACTTGAAATTAGACTAGCTGAGAAACGGAAATGAAACGAGCCTGCGTGGTTGTTTGTGTGTAGTCAGCATAACGAGATTTCCACTGCTGGAGCTCGGCTGCATGCTTTGTGTGTTTACAGATCATTGGTTCAGCATGTTGGGATTTAGATTTGGCCTTTCTTATACCCAAACCTTAGCGTTTTAGCAGAAAATGTGACGTTAGGCTACACACCTATGACACGTATATGCTTTAAGACAATAATGTTGACAGGAAATATGTGAATCTTTTTTAGTAAATTGCAATTTTTAAAATGTTAAGCAAAAGATGATCAGTCCAACCGTATGCAGTTGCATTGTCAGCTACCTACAGGTAAATTAAGCATATTTATTTGTACTTTTATATAATTTGGAAATTTTCTGACCATTCATTTTGACTAAAAGCTCCCATAGAATCTAAATTAGCCACCGCTAGCCGTTGTTTCAAACACTGCCTTGTCTGTTTGGACCAAAATCTATAAATGATTGTAAATTGAGCGAATGATTGTGTGTGCATGGTTGTCTGTTTTCTCTGGTGGGCCGTGATCTGGCCAGCATCACCTCACAGCCATTGATGGCTCGGACGGGATGAAACTATGAAAATGAGTGAGTGATTGTTTAACAGACAGAGGGGAAAACACTGCATGAATATATATATATAGTGTATTTCCTGAAGTAAAACTTGAATGTCAGTTTTACTCATGTTTTTAATACATTTGCAGTGGTCTCTAGTAGGAATGAATGCCTTGTAAGTCGTTCTGTGGGGAAAAAAGCTCCAATGCACCTGTTTGAGGACAAAGAAGTCAGCCCAAGGAGAAAGTAGCTTCAGACGACAGGATTTGGAGTCTTATTTCCTGATATTTGGACATCTCGTTTGTGATTGGCTAACAGCAACACGACTCTACCACTGACTCTGTTTGATTTGCAATGTTGATGTTTTATCTCCACAAATAACAAACGCCTGGAGGAGTTCTGCTGTGTGATGGAGTTGCTAATGCTAATGGTTAGCTTCTACTGGCTGAGACGTTCTCTGCTGTTTCCTGGACGCTAAACCAACAACAGCCGTCCCCGTCATGAGTCAAGATGGATGAGTCCATGAATGTTAAAGGAGTCATCACCTGAAATTTTCACTTTTCCACTTAAAAAAAATGTCTATAATGGCTTCCTAATGATTTTTCACTGGCTGAGAAGCTGATATTCCACATTGACGCGTTTGTTTAATCTTGCCTTCTTCAACCAGCTCACATGCACCCCACGAGCATGCGCACTCCAAAACGAGAACTTGAGTTCTGGTCGTATATGCCGACACAAAGGTCGAATATAAACAAATATGAACCAGCAGCGAACAAACCAGCACAACAAGGCTCATTTAATAACGTGAAGCGCATAAATGATGTCTTACCGTTGACGACTCATGTTATAATCCGTGTTATGGGAGACAAAACTCCGATCGGTTTGTGTATTCCATCTTCACAACAGCATAAGAGCCGATGCCTGGCTGTTAGCTTGCTTTGTCCCAACTCAACAAAAAAAGAGGGCGCCATTACTGTTAGGGATTTCCTCAATCACGAGGCTCGGGCTCGTCCATACACGGTTAGATCCCGTAGGTCACTGCCAGGTCGGGTTCAGTTATAACTTTTGTTGTTTTGGAGCAAGACCCTGAAGCTGCGTCCTGCTTCCTGCTTCCTTCCACCAATCACCGCGCCCCTCAGTTCCGCGCGCGTCCGAGACAGCCGAAATATCGCGTGTGATCTCTGAGAAAATATGCCCTTCACAAAAAAGGATTACCCAATCACATTTTTTATTTATTTTAATGGTCTAAAAGACTATAATAGGGCGTATATATCCACGGTGTTATAGGTGATGACACCTTTAAGTGGCAGTATGATGTAGAATTTTGTCCATAAAGATAATCAATCTTTTAGGCCACAATGTCATTTTCTTTCAAAAAATTCATTCGGCATGGAAAGATGTATATTCTATACTTAATCAGCTGTTTTCATTATGCTGACGATTATTGACTTTTTACAGGTGCACAATGTAGTCATTTACATTCTCTAAAACAGTCAGATGCAATATAAATAATAAATGCCAATGATGTCTGTGTTGACAGAACTGATTTAAAATTAGCTTAAGTCAACCAATGGTATTTATAGTGTACAGTAACCAAGTAAAAATGAAAATCAAATGAATACAAGTAAAGTAGGATCAAAACACCAATGAGGGTAATTTAATTTATTGCAAAGGGACAAAAATGAGCGGAAGTCACCAACACCGGGCCACGCGTCATCACATTAAGCACACGGAGGAGTGTGGGAATCCATATTCCATGCTTCTATTTGTGTATGCGAGTGTGTGTGTGTTTAGTGTGTGTGTTTAATGTGCAGTATGAGCGAGTTCAGCTGAGCTTTGACAAATTACAGTGTTTACGCAGGTAGTCCCGCCACGCTGGAGACGTACGCTTACACACATTCCCTGACTTATAAATACTCCCCTTCCGGTGCAGCAACATCAAGCTGAGCTGTCACACTGATCCATCCACACACACACACACACACACACACACTGCACATGCTGCATACACAGAAACATACCGTGATGCTTAGCTGTTATATCTGCTGCGTTTCTTAGCAGAAGTTAAAAGAATCTGTGTGATGTAAATTTTGTGATCTCTCCAATTCGGCAAGTAGGCAGGAAAAGTGTTATTACGGTTATGTAACCTGATTATTCAGGTGCTATTGTGACTTCAAAGGGTTGAGAAGCCATGCTCCTGGGAGATTAAGGGCTTTGTAACATCCTCTTCCTCCCCGACCACCTCCTCTTAGCTCTGATGCAGCTCGTAGAAGTGGCACTCCATTCAAAAAGAAACACTGCTAATGAACGGATTATTTATTATGAAGAACAAAAAATCCAGAATATCAGAACTATTTGTCATTTTTTCACATTACCTGTTGCCAAATAGTGACCAATAACGTTTTTGCCTGTGCCACTGTTTGACTGTCTCAAGCAGAAATGTTAGCAAAATATCTCTTTAATTTCACTGACTTTCAAAAAAAAATCATCATTGGATCTACACCTATACTTTAGAATCAACCCAATTCAAGATGGCCACCACAACAATTGGACAATAGCAAACCCAAAAGGAGCTTTAACTCACTCATTGTTGTAGAAACTGAAACTTTTCATTGGATCTATTAGCCTAGAAATCTAGACCAACCATGGTAAAAGATTTTGATCTGCCGGTTGGTCTAGGCGCGCTCCGTTGTAGCCTCAGCAGGTCTACCATTGGCCCGAACAATCTTAGGTCAGGACAATCACAGTGCTCTATGTTCAACTTTGGACTATTTAGACTTGGGCTTTTCTTTGAGACATGAGCAGATAGAGGTACTTAAGTCATTTATTTAGATAAAGGATATATTTGCTTCTTCTTCTTCGATGGTGTAAGACGGAGTGCCTCGTTGACTGATCTCTGCAGTGATGAATACGTCACATTCTCCAATGCTCTGATTGGTCAAACTGCGTCTGGAGACAGTTGGAAAGACAACCGTAGACTCCGCCCCACAACCAAGCTCTGTCTATGGGTCGTGGCCAGACTAGATCTACATGTAGGATGGCTAGCGGGGCTTTGGATGCACATCTACAACTAGAGATGTAAGAAAATATTGATATGGCATATTTTTTCCTGCGATATATCGATATTCAAAAGCCATGTATCGATTTTTTGGAAGGATTTACATGCAAACATTTGTGTATTTTCTTTTCTTTTGGTGTAATTCAAACGCCAACCGCTATTTGGCAGCAGTGTGCAATGGGTTTCATTTCCACCATTGAAATGTAAATCCCTCTGTTATGGTTCAGATTCCTCATGTTAAACATGTTACGTATCAGTTTGGACAGTTTATTGAATTTTCCTACAATAAATTCAGTCTAAAAAATTGCTAATATCGTCTGGCTGAATGTATCGCAATATATCGTGATATATCGTATCGTCTCCCCTGTATCATGATACGTATCGTATCGCCAGAATTTTTCCGATACACATCCCTATCTACAACTGATAAACTTTGTGGAGTCAAACCTATTCATGTTTGCCACTAAAGCTGGAATATATTAGCAAGCACAACAATGGCTACAACATAGTCAATATTGGGCTAAAGATTGAAATGGTAGTAGCTGAGGGTCACTCTCATTGCACAGTTTGAGTGCTAACTGGGATATTTCTTTTAAACTTTACTAATTACTATTAGAATAAACCCAATTTAAGGTGGCCTCCATGGTCACTGTATCGTTGCAAAGCCATTTAAACGGTTATGACTGAAAGATGCCACGGTGATAGCCAGGAGTCAGCACATACATTACCATTATCTCTGATGTAGTCAACAGATTTTAATGAACCGCTCAGAAAGTAATCAAAAGGGTGTTTATCTACATTGCAGTCGAATCAAGATGGCTGCCAAAGCTAATCAACTTTTACTGCATACAAAAATGGTTACAACTCAGTCAATTTTAGATATTGAGCAACAACTTTAAACGGTTGTAGATGAATGGTTTGCAACAGTCATTTGAAATGATAACAGAAGGATTTGCTGTGCTGCATGAGCTTAATGCATTTATTTTTAAAGATTTGACTAAAATGGTTAAATATAAATTAATTCTCACCCTAAAAAGCCTTTAATTTCAGAATGCAGCCGTGTTTTTAAAAGATGACATGGATAAAATATCAAACCTTATCTTTTTAATGCTTTTTTCATTCATTTGTTTTTTTGGTGACAACAGTTTTAACAAGGAATGAGAATAAACATTCTCTGTCCTGCTTGTTTTGTTTTGTCGCTGTCGTTGTGTCCTTGGGCAAGACACTTAACCCGCCTTGCCTGCTGGTGGTGATCGGAGGGACCGGTGGCGCCAGTGTACGGCAGGCCTCGCCTCTGTCAGTGCGTCCCAGGGCAGCTGTAGCTACAATGTAGCTCATCCCCACCAACGTGTGAATGGGTGGATGACTGATTGTGTTGTGAAGCACCTTGGGCGGTTGTAGAACCCTAATAAGGTGCTATACAAATACAGGCCATTTACCATTTGTTTCACACACACACACACACACACACACACACACACACACACACACACACACACACACCTCCTCCTAACTTCTCCATGGTCTCGGTATTATCTTACTAATGATTCCCTGTGGATGCAAAGCTCTGCTGATCCAAGCAGCTGGAATCTCTCTCTCTCTCTCTCTCTCTCTCACACACACACACACACACACACTCTGATCCCTCTGTTGGAGTCAGTCTGGTGATTTAATTCTCTAATACCTTCTTTTTGAGCAGATATCTGTTCTGTTACTGAAACAGCACCTTATAAGCTGCCAATCCTCCTCATCATATCGCCATAATTGCTTTTAAATTCCTGATCAAGCATCAAATGATTTCTGGAATCAAAATTTGAAAAATAACAGAGTTGCAGCTTTAGCATTGATGACGTCGGAGCTGCTGACTCCCAGAAAACTCAGGATTTAGAATTTCTCCTATAAACACTTTTGCCACTTCAACAAATGTGCTTTTTTTCCCTCTTTTAATTTTTAATGTGGCGTGTACTTACCTGTCTGTTTTATTTATAACATAATAGTGTGGCATTAAAACTGATGTTCAAAACCGCGCTCACAGTAATGAAACTCTGTCTCTGCACCTCTCTGCTTCTCCCTCTCTGCCTCAGATCAATGTACCAGTCTTGTAGTGACACTTGAAGTAGTCTTATCTCTCTTCTGCAGACCTACTCTATTCTCGCTACCTCCCTCCCTCCTTCCCTCTCTCCCCCTCTCGTCCCTTCCTGTCCTCTCTTCTTTTTTTAACTCTGCACAAACTGCATCTGCTCTCATTTTCTGCTCTTGATGCTGATGATGGGGCTAAGCTTTGGTTTTGCAACTCGTCTGAAAACACCACGAATCACTAAAATTGTTCTCAGTACCCGTACTTTATGGTTAACTGTGCTGTTCTGCACACTAATTGCACATTTAGTCCTGAAACTTGTTTTGTCTTTATATTTAAATTATTATAGATATGTTTAATTTTATTATAACATTTGGGCTTTTTATTAAAACAGTTAGGAACAGTGGTGGACATCTGCTGGCTCACAGGACATATTCAACACATCATATCAGACCCAGTCTAATCAGATTTCTGTCACACAACATGTCATTAGGTAGAATGTGAGAAACACACACAAAAAAGTATTTAAAAGTCTTTAAACCAAACCAGTTTTTAGTAAATCAGACTGGTCATAATTACCTGAAATATGCCAGTACAGTAAAATGTAGTGGAATTTATCTTTGTAATTTTTTTACAGGCGCTCTATCAATATTTTTAACCTTTTGATTCAAATCTGTATTAATGTTTTGGAAATGTTCGTACGCTTTTCAGAAAATGTCCTAACAGGAAATTCCTAAAGCGTTCATCTTCACACAATTATCAGTCGTTGCTGTATGTGAAGCTGATTTGCACCTTGAGCAGAAGTACACTGTAAACATGCTAGCTGTTGAAAATACTGCTTCATGTTTGTGTTTATTGCAGCTAAAGTGCTTTCCTTCAAGCATAGATCATATCAAACTCAAAACTCTTGTTTTAGTTCTGTTAAAACTAGGGGTGGGAATTTAAAGCGTTAATTATGATTAATTAGAAAAAAAAAACACGTTTTAGAAAATTAACGCATTTAACCCTTTAAGCCCGAGGGTTCCCCAATTGGGGGATGTTGAAGTTTAGCAGCAAAATACATGCCCTAAATACTAATATAGTCAAGCTGCACCTCTAAAGAAAGCTCAGGACCTTGGCTACAAGACCATGTAATGTAATCAAACACAACTAAAACTACAATCAAATGGGTGATCAGAAATCCCTCTTCATGTGTTTTTGCCTTCATTTCTGTCTCTAATGATGCTAAATCAAATCAAATTGCACACACATTCTATCAACCCATTATTATTATTATTATTATTATTATTTTAAAGACAATACCATTATCAAAATGTACTTAAAATAGTAATGTACTTTTAGGTCTGTCCATTTTTTGCCATTGATATACATATATATATATATATTATTTTCTCCTGTTTTGAATTAAAATACGATAGCATTTTCTTTAGAAATTAAAAGAGCTTGTGTTTACAATAACAATGTCAATGACTATTGTTTGATTCTCTGTCTCATTATTTTTAATTTCAAATAATTGCTTTTGGGCAAATTTTCTTGAACGATTAAAATGCAATAATCAAGATTAATTAATTACAAAGCCTCTAATTAATTAGATTATTTTTTTAATCGAGTCCCACCCCTAGTTAAAATAATTTAAGGAAGGTTCTTTACATAATTATAGTTTATGTACACTGGTAAAGTCAGGACAGACATTCTTTAATCTGTTTTACACCTTTTGAAAATCTAAAGTTTAGTATGTCATCTTTTTATAGAAGAATGTGTTTAAATAAATCAATCAGACTGGTCTTAATTACATAAAATGCGCCTCATTTAAAGCCAGTGGAAAAAGAAAATTATGGCACTTGACCCTTAATCAGGAGCAAAACTATGTACTTGCATTAGAAAATGCACTATAATCCCAGATTTTTGCTAAAATCTTTTCTACTTTTTCTAAAAACTCAAACTCAAATTGAAATTTTAGGATTTGATGCTTTCTCAGTGGAGAGGACAGCTTAAGGGTCAGAGTTCATGAGTCTCTCTGCCTCAGGGCAGAAGCCTTGTCCAGGATTCTAGGATTCATGTACTGGACGGACTGTTCTCTGCATCTGTATCTTCTGGTGCAAATGTCCTTTAGAGAAGAGAGGCTCAACTAACATACACTGATTGGTTTTTGATAAAGCTTGAATTCTGTAGCAAAAAGTTTCCTCTACGAAACATTTAAGTCATTAAATCCATTAACTTATTTATCATGAATTAAAGTTCACATCTGAAACTCAGTTCATGTTTTTGAAAACAGATTTACATCATTTTCTCTCTTTAAAACCTTCTAAGTTAAATATAGTGTTTATTTTCTTCAGGACATGTTTTGAGGGGATGTTCGGTCCAAATGGGTCAGCTGACAGATGCTGATATCACATTTTTCTGAAATAGCAACATTGGTTCATAAGATGAGGTCTGCTGCCTGACATTTACCCCGGAGCTTTGGGTTCTAGTCTCTGTGAGGTTAATATTTGTGGACTTTTCATTCCATGATTACTAGTTTTGTCTTTCACAGAAGCTCTGTTGCTTTTCAATGATTGCAGAGTGGGGGAAGAGAAGGAAAATGAGACAAATTAATTGTCAAACTAAGATACATTTGGAAAACAGTGCGACATGTAATATTAAAGTAATATAAGATTTTGTCTAATCAAATAAATTTCAGCTACTAACACATCAAATGTCAGCTTGGTACTTCTAGTATTAGCTGAGTTCCAGCAGTTCCTGCTTGTTAAGGTTGATTATTTGTGGTGGCCATCTTGAAATGGATTGAATTCAAAAGTATTTTGTTTGTAGATGAAAATCCAATGATAGGTTAAAATTCTTAGAATTTCATTAAAATCCATCCAGTGGTTCATGAACCTATTTTTGTATCAATTAGACAAGTTTTAATCCAACAGTTAACAGCACAAACCTTTAAGTAAACATCTCATGCAATCAATTGGAGCTCATATTACGTGATGGGACTGTTCAATCCATCCATCTTCCTCTGCTTATCTGGAGTCGGGTTGTGGAGCAGCAGCCTAAGGAGGGAGGCCCAGACTTCCCTCTCCTCAGCCACTTGGGCCAGCTCCTCCAGGGGAATCCCAAGGCCAGCTGAGAAACGTAGTCCCTCCATCATGACCTGGGTCTCCTTCTGGTTGGATGTGCCCAGAAACCTCATCAGGGAGGCGTCCAGGAGGCATCCTAATAAGATGCCTGAGCCACCGCAACTGGCTCCTCTCGATGTGGAGCAGCAGGTCTACTCCGAGCCCCTCCCGGATGACCGAGCTTCTCACCCTATCTCTAAGGGAGAGCCCAGACACCTTGTGGAGAAAACTCATTTCGGCCGCTTGTATCCGCGATCTCATTTTTTGGGTCACTACCCAAAGCTCGTGACCATAGGTGAGGGTAGGAACGTAGATCGACCGGTAAATCGAGAGCTTCTCTTCACCACGACAGACCGGTGCAACGCCCGCATTACTGCAGATCCAGCACCAATCTCCTGCTCCATCTTTCCCTCATTCGTGAACAAGACCTGAGATACTTAAACTCCTCCACTTGGGGCAGGACCGTGTCCCTGACCTGGAGAAGGCATTCTACCCTTTTCCCCACTCTTAGGTTCCTTGATATAAAATTCTGACTCATTATTTGTAGCATTAACTGAGTTTTAGCCATTTTTGAATTAAGTGTTCACTCAAAATCTATTAGATTAATTCATTGTGTGATGAAATGTTCAATAAAATCCATCCAACAGCTTCAGAACTTTTTTCACCTGACCATCAAAGACAGGCAAAAACATCATAGCATACATTTCACCTTTTGGAGTTGGAAGATGCAAAGATGAAAAGTGTCTTCCTATTTGATTCAAATTTGTGGGAGAGTTTTTATTTTACTTTTGTAGTTGTTAAACAACCCTAAATACGACCGGCTAGAACTGTGTGTCCTAAATAACAGCTAATAGGTCTGGGATCATTCAGTGGATTGGTTTGCTCACTGGAAACCTGTACAGTAAAAACGGACAGCTCAGATGAATTATTCATTGATTTTGGTCAGACTTCCTGTCTTACATTTTGACACATGCAGTTTGTGACATACAGCAAAAATTTGATACCAAGTGCACTTTAGCTAACTGCAGTGTCATTGGTTTAAAATGTGTTTACCATGATTGCTTTACTCCCCAGTTACTCTGCTGATGCTGCAAAACGCACACAATGCATCGCATGCCACCACACACTCTTATGCATGCATACACAGCTGGGGTGCAGGGGACACACACACACACACACACACACTTCCTTCTGTGCCACTCTGACATTCGTGTAGACATGCAACACACACTAGCAGTGGCCATGCTGTGGTCAGCAAAGCTTTATTCAACCGTTAAACTATGCAGGATGTTCACGTTGACTGTGTGTGTGTGTGTGTGTGTGTGTGTGTGTGTGTGTGTGTGTGTGTGTGTGTGTGTGTGTGTGTTAGACATCTTTTAGCCCTAGGACACAATTTTTCCTTCCTATTTGCTTTACTTTACCTCCTTCAGAACAGCAGCTCCTACAAATAATCTTTTCTGAATCTCTGACTTTTTACATTTAAAGACTTCATTAAGTCTTAAGCTTCATTTCTTTAGTTAAACTTAGACCAGTGAGCAGATTTGTGTAGATTATCAGTCATTCAGCATGTGATAATGTTGAAGGGTTAGGGTTATTGTTGAACAAGAAAAGTCCAGTTGTTTCCAACAAAACCTTCAAGACCATCGAATGGATCATAAACATTTTAAAGAGTTGATTTGTGCATATACTAGAATTCACGTATTAGTGTTTTTTATGATTATGTAACAACCCCAGCAGTCATTTTAAAATACCTCAAAAGTCTGTTTTACTATATAGTTTATGTTTGTCATTAGAAGGTGGAAAACCTCTGGATTTTTGCATATTGTTGCACTTATTTCTACTGGCTTTCACTACTGCTCAAAAGTTTGGGCTCAAAGCACATTTTTATGTAGTTCACATAACATAATCATGGTTTATAAAGAAAAATCTACAGTTTAGGATAAATGCTGTTGTCAGCGTTGGGTTTTCCTCTCCATCAACGTCTCGGGTTTGGCTCCTAATACAGGTTTATCATTTTATAAAGCAGATCAGTCTTTGGATCTGAACCCTACGGAGCACCGAGCAGCTTGACCATATGAGAATGACTCCATCAAGCCAATCCATCTTATAGAGGATGATCTAGGAAGCAGAGTGAAATCTAATCACATTAACTTGAAAAATTGATGACCAGAAAACACTCAGACTAATTTTGTGTTCCCAAATATTTGAGGGTTTCTGCAAACGCAACTCGACACAATCCAGAAGGTTACTATAGGTGTGTATAAACATCAAAAACACGAAAGTAAAGCAGATATTTTTAGAGCAGACTATTTGTTTCTAATTTATCATTAGCATTGTTAGCTCAATGTTAGCCTTTAGCTTTCTTTATCTGATGTTAGAGTAAAACAAAAAGATCTCGTGGCTTTTTAGGGGTACAAGAAATAACTTCTGGGTCGCTCCTGTTACTGCCTTAGGATCTTTACAAAACACTGCTGCGTTTTGCCAGACACTGACAAATTACAAATGTCAGTGCAGCTGCGTTAGCTCAGCTCAGACTTGGCAACCCCGCGGGCCCACAGGTTAAAAACAGTGTCTACGTCCCTTTTGGACCATTTTGAAAGGAGAAAAAAAAACAGCCGGCTGAGAAGGAAATCTGTTTCAATGTTACCTTCCTTCCAACATGACTGAGACATTAGACTGATGAGTGATTATTTCATTTTAGAATACTTACTTATTAGGGCTGTAACAATATTGGCAATATCGCGATATCGTCGTAGTAAAATTACCACAATATCGTCGTGGTCTTGTCACGATATCGTACAGTACGTCTTGAGGTAAAAATAACACTTTTCAGTCTGCTCCACTGGAGCATAGCAAAGTAAACTACATAGACCATGATCCTTTGCTTCTGCGTCATCGGCCAGTTCTCCAATGGGAGTGCGTGCAGCCCACACAGCAAAGATAAACAAACATGGAGTATGGAGGCTACAGCGGTGAACGCAGCACGGAGGATTCCAGTCAAAGTATTTTATGTTGTGAGTCTTATTATCGTGAGCTTCCCCACAATATTGCAGTAAATATTGTATCGTGAGGTTTGGATATTGTTACACCCCTATTACTTATTGTACCTTTAAGTTGCTTTTACTTTGCCTTGTCGGCTTTGAGATGATCCTAAATGCTGTTTTCCTGACTCTAAATGAAAAAAGACACAGAAGGAAATGACTCTGTGCAGAAAAGCTGAGTCAAAGGTACAGTGTATAAGAATTTGAATCACAATAATAACAAAACGGTCAACCTTTAAAGTTAAAACATAATCTATTTAGTTTCAAAACTCATTCTGTACCAGTTATAGAGCCTGTCTGGATCATGTTTCGTCTCTAGAAATGATCAGGACGTTGGTTAAAATGTTCTTTTCTTAACATTCTGACTTCATGCAGCTGCAGTACCCCACATTACTTCAGCTCTGTTCCCATTCAGCACCACTGGATTTATTCTCCCAGTCTCCCGTGTTGCACTTGACCACTAAAGTGTTGGTTACATCCTTCACTCGCTGCAGCTCTGACGATAACCATCAAACATACACCACTTTGGATGGTTGCATCCCGGTGCTTGCCCATTGGCTCCTCCTGACTCATAGACTGTTGTTTAATGCAGAAACTGGCTGCTTCCAAGACGTGCGCGGGTTCAAGTGCTGATTTGTTCTTAAATCTTGGATGAAGAGAGTTACATGTTTGTAATTAGCCACGGCTGCTTAGTCACATTTGTAAACGACACGTGGCTGCTGCGACAGGCGTGACGGTCTTTTACGCAGACAATGGGATGATAATCACGACTGTTGTGATGACACAAAGAAGCTGTGGTTTATACAGACAAACTCTAGAATTACACTGTCACAGCGGGCGAGATTTGCTAAAGCTGTTCAATTGTTTGACAATTTAAAGATGAGTTTGTTTAATGAGAAAAAAATGACAAGTTTGCTTTTTGCAGAAACGGTGACAAAAAAAATCTATATTTTACCTGCTTCAAAATAAAATGGGTCTTCTAGGACAAGCTGTTCTGTTTTCCTGTCGATATAACTCTTTTACTCTTATTTCATGAGCTCTTTTGGGAAAATTGAGCTCTCGTTAATTAAAACTGTTGCCCTCAAACAGGTGAAGCATGAAAACAGATCGGATCCACTCAGGAGAGTTTCATCTTTTCAGGATTTGGAAATGATCTGAATCCATTTCTGACTTTCTTTGACTTTAACACTTGAAATCGTTTGACTTTTGTGATCAATCTGAGGAAAACAAAGTATATGTTAAATGTAGCTATATACACTGCTCACAAAAATTAAAGGAACACTTTTTTTATTGGGTCTGGCATGAAATCAATGAAACCTGTCTGATAATTTTCTGGTTGACTAAGCAGCTGAGGGCATTGTTAATCACTTTCAGCTGTATTGGTGTTCATGGACTTAACGACAGGTGCACTAAAGTGGCAACAATTACAAAACCCTCAAAACAGGACTGGTTTAACATGTGGAGGTCATTTCAAGTTTCTCCCTCTTGATCTTTTTTGGCTGGTTTTCCACTCGTGCTAGTTTTGGCTTGAGTAATTATCTCTACTGGCAGCATGAGGCGATTCCTTAACCCTACAGAAGTTGCACAGGTTGTCCAACTTCTCCAGGATGGCACATCCACACGTGCTGCAGCAAGAAGGTTTAATGTGTCTCCCGGCACAATCTCCAGAACATGGAGGAGATTTCAGGAGACTGGCGGTTATTCTCGGAGAGCTGGACAGGGCCGTAGAAGATCCACAACCCATCAGCAGGACCGATACCTGCTCCTTTGTGCAAGGCGGAACAGGCTGAGCACTGCTCGTGCCCTACAGAATGACCTCCAGAGGGCCACTGTTGTGAATGTCTCCACCCAAACAATCAGGGACTTCATGAAGATGGCCTGAGGGCCCGACGTCCTGTAGTGGGCCCTGTGCTCACTGCCCAGCACCGTAGAGCTCGACTGGCATTTGCTCAAGAACACCAGAATTGGCAAGTCTGCCACTGGCGCCCAGTACTTTTTACAGACGAGAGCAGGTTCACCCTGAGCACCTGTGATAGACGTGAAAGAGTCTGGAGAAGACAAGGAGAACGTTATGCTGCCTGCAACGTCGTTCAACATGACAGGTATGGTGGTGGGTCAGTGATGGTCTGGGGAGGCATATCCATGGAGGGACGCACAGACCTCTACTGCCTAGGAAATGGTGCTCTGACTGCCATAAGGTATCCAGATGAAATCCTTGAACCCTTTGTCAGACCCTACGCTGATGCAGTAGGTCCTGGTTTTCTCCTAATGCACGACAATGCCCGGCCTCATGTGGCAAGAGTATGCAGGCAGTACCTGGAGGATGAAGGAATTGAAACAATTGAATGGCCTTCACGATCCCCTGACTTAAACCCAATAGAACATCTGTGGGACATTATGTTTTAGTCCATTAGGCGGCGCCAGGTTGCTCCTCAGACTGTACAAGAGCTCAGGGATGCCTTCACACAGATCTGGGAGGAAATGCCACAAGACACCATCCGTTGTCTCATTAGGAGCATGCCCCGACGTTGTCAAGCATGCACACAAGCTCGTGGGGGCCACACAAGATACTGAAAAGCATTTTGAGTTGCAGAAATTAAGTTTTTGAAATAATGGACTAGCCTGCCACATCTTCATTTCACTCTGATTTTAGGGTGTCTACACAATTGAGCCCTCTGTAGGCTGAAAACTTTTATTTCCATTAAAAGACTTGGCATCCTTTTGTTCCTAAGACATTGCCCTGTCATTATTTGTATAGATATCCAACTTCATAATGAGATCTGATGTATCTAATGTGTTTCTTTTAAGTGTTCCTTTAATTTTTGTGAGCAGCGTATTAAAAACTTCTTCCAAGTTTAAACAAATGAATATGTAAAACATGAATAATTGAGTGGTAAAATGGCCTTCTATAGTTCTAAAAATGGTAATGGTAAATGGTCTGTATTTGTATAGCACCTTCTTAGGGTTCTACAACCCCCCAAGGCGCTTCACAACACAATCAGTCATCCACCCATTCACACACACATTCACACGCTGGTGGGGATGAGCTACAACGTAGCTACAGCTGCCCTGGGGTGCACTGACAGAGGCGAGGCTGCCGAGCACTGGCGCCACCAGTCCCTCCGACCACCACCAGCAGGCAAGGCGGGTTAAATGTCTTGCCCAAGGACACACAGCAGCATTCTCTGGCCGGAGCCGGGATCAAACCTGCAACCTTCCGATTACTGGACAACCCGATCTACTGCTGCCCAACTACAGCTACAGCTGTACAACACCTATAAAACAATATAAACAAATGTTTCTTTGGCTGCGTTTAAAAAAAAATTCTGAGGTTAAAGGTTAAAGAGCGCTAGGACAGGGCTAAAGCTTTCCACAGTGTCTGAAAAGAACCCAGCAGTAAAGCATCTAGAGTCCTTTGATGTGTGGGAGAGGACTCACAGTTCAGCCTCAGAACACAGATGTGAATAAAGTAATGGGACCTAAACATCCTCCCAGAGGAACTCCTAACTGGATGTGTAACGTGTTTTCCAGCATGATGGAGAACCATCACATATGTGATTACCAAGTGGCTCAGAGAACAACACGTCTAAACTTTGGGTTCATGACAGGAAACTCCTCATACTCTAACCTTATTTAGAACTCGTGGTCAAGCCTCAAGATTTCACAAATTCTAAGAATCCCCAAACATTGATTAGGCAGCATCAGCTGCCAGTCAGTCAGGATTAGAACCAGAATTAGATTGACATGATGCCACGGTGAACAGCAGAGGGTCTGAAAGAGAAAGACCCATACTGCAAATATTGGCTCGTTGGAGAAATGTAATTTAATTGTCAATAAACACCTGAAACTCATTAAGTGCCTTTAATTATACTTCAGTAACTATGGAAACGTCTGTCTAAAAGATGTAAAAATCAGCATTTGGGGCATTCTGTAAATGTTTGACCGTGACAGCACCTAGTGTCAATCCAGGCTTCAGATCTCATCTTGAAATCATTGAACTATAAAAACAATCTTGAGTGGAATTAATCATTTTTAAGGTCTCATTTGAAAGGTAACCTCATTTTTTAGGAACGTTTTTTTACTCTAAAGACAGGAGTATCACATTATCGCTGTCCTCTCTATCACTTATAAATAGATGGTGTTTTGCATGTTTGTGCTTGTTTTTTTGTCATAAATTCAGACCTTATTTGGAGCAGTAGTCTACAGGGACCAAAGTTATTTATTGCAAAGTTTCATTTCTGTTGTCGTGATTAGAGTGAAGGTGTAAAATCAGACTGGATGAAGGTTAGGGTTAGGGATGTATCGGCTGCAGTGAAGAGATCATAATGAGCCCTGCAAGCCTGTGTGCATGAGAGAAACAGCAAAACATAAAGGTGTGTTAGATACGGTAGTGAGGATGTTGCTATGGTGACAGGACCCTCTTAACCAGCCAACAAAGAGTTATGCTGTCCCAACTTTCTTCTGTCATCTCTGCACCTCACTCCCAATCCCTGCTCTGTCCCCTCCTCTTTACCTTTTTCTTTCCCTGCCTCCCGATGCTTTGGAAGTGTTAATGCTCAGATAGCATGTCTGGCTTATGTGCAAATGTACACACACACACACACACACACACACACACACACACACACACACACACACACACACACACACACACACACACACACACACACACACACACACACAGCCTGGGGTGATGAGTAACTAGGGATCTGAAGTAGGACAGAAGCGTAGACAGTTTAATCTGAAACGGAGGGAGGGGCAAAATGAAAAACCACGAGAGAGAGATGGAGATACCGAGTGATGGAGCGAGTGGAACAGAGACGAGAAGAGGGGAAAGGTTAAGGCCGGGTCTGTGAGAAACTGAGAGGAAGTAAAAGAAGACACTCCTAGGACATCAGTTTGAGAGCAGGACAACAGATCATCTGAGATCTCCACCAGTTTTTCTGCAGTCTTGATGCTTCTTTTTGGCCAGAAAGTAACCGCTGTGGATGAATCTGTCGTGTTTAAAGGTTTTGGGGGGAAACTCTAATTAAACTGGATGCTATGGTGTGTTTTGAGTGGCCCTCTGGTGGTGAAGAGACCTTACTGCACCAACTTGTGTGTCAAGCAGCTGCACAGCAGTTTATGATAGATCTAACCATATTCAGGGTGTTCGTGTGTGTGTGTGTGTGTGTGTGTGTGTGCGTGTGTGTGTGTGTGTGTGTGCAGGTGCATCTGTTCAGCTGTTTTTTAGTCTCTGCAGATGTGGGTACACACTTTTTTTTCTAGGTTCCTTTGGGACAACACTGATTGACAGCTCTATCCATGGTTGTCATGGTGATTATGATGGATGTGTTTTGGGTTACCACGGTGACTGCTGGTTAGGCGCTCGATCTGAATGCATAATGAAGTTTTAGCATACAGAGAGTCTGTAGCTGACAGAAAGATAGAGAATGGGAGTTGTCGGAAGGGCCGGGAACATCCTTACAGGCTGCTCCATATAGCCGCTGCTGTCGCATATATGTTTTATATATGATGTGTTACACAAATGCCACACACAAAATGGGTTACATGACTAAAGTTGGCCCAGTTGAAGCCTACATATGAAACTGGAAGATAAAAGAGCTTCTGACGGCTGAGGGGAGACAGGCAAGTTAAGTGTTAAAAACAGAGCACACCTGCGCGCAGATGAAAGAGCGGGTACCATGAGAAATGTGGAATTTTAACCATCCTCCACCTGCATTGCAGCATTTACATCACCTTCATCTGAAGTTTTGTCCGGAAGTTTAACTAGGAAGAGAAAAGATCCAACACCCAACGGGTTCAGAGACATGAGCTGAATAGTTAGACTCCTCAAGATGAGCTCAAGCTCTCTTTTTAAACATACTCGCATACAAATACATTTATGTTTGTTCATGCTTTACCAGGTCGGATCAATGCACAGGTTATAAGAGCACAAATGTACACAAATATGCTCCAAAAGTGATTTCTGCGTCTGCAGCACAATGATAATCATGACACGTTGCATCGCCTTAAAGTCGAAAGGATGCTCTCACAAGTGGTTGTTTCTGCTCTGCCTGATGAAAATGGATGAAATGTCACGCCGCAGCATCCCGACGTGAATTTAGTCATTCATATTCATTTTCACGCACCAGCAGCGAATCATGACTAAGACACATAAATTTACACAAAGGCAAGGGCACACTCCCAAGGGAGACGCTGCCATACATGCATGATTTGTTTGTTTAGTGTGGCCTCAGGACAAGCCTTTAGTTCAATCAGATGAGTCTGCATTTTACTTGTTACAAAAAAATCTAAAAGCTTACGTACACATTTGCAGCTGCTTTAGGTGTTGAAGGCTTTATAAAAAGTCTAATAAAACAACTCAAACTTGTATGGAAACCTTCTTTTAGTACAAATTTACAAATATTTGCAGGATATGTGCATTTGGTTATGTATATTGTGCTATTATGCAGTGCCTGTCCCACTGGCTAAAATCACTTTAGGATGATAGTGGATTCAGGATCAGAGCCACGTCATTCATTGCAAGATTCATTTGCCAATGGTTATTTAGGCCAAGCAAAATATTTGGCGTCACTGACTTGCATCAAATTTAGTTTTGATCAGATGCCTCCATCATTGCATTTCACACTAAGGCATGAAATTAAAGATCCAGGATCTAATTCTAGAGTTTTTCATATAACTAGAAGTGATGGAGTTTTGACTTTTGTCAAATCTCTAATAATATTTTAGTTTCATGCAATATTGCAAGACCCTGCAGAATCTGTCACCGTTTTAAAGACCAAGTTCACTCGTTTTTTCAACACATTTGCAGTGGTCTGTAATAGAAATGAATGCCTTGTGAGTCGATCTCTGTGGGGGAAAAAAGCTCTGGCGCTCCTGTTTCAGGAGATAGAAGTGAGCTGGAGCAGAGGGGAGCAGAAAACGGCAGGTTTTAGAGTCCTATTTCCTGATATTCAGACATCGCGACTCTGATTGGCTAACAGCAACACGACTCTACCACTGACTCTGTTTGCTCTGCAACATTGATGTTTTATCTCCACAAATAACACAAGCCTGGAAGAGTTCTGCCCTGTTGTGGAGTTGCTAATGCTAACAGTTAGCATCTATTAGCTGAGATGTGCTCTGGTCTCTCCTGGATACTAAATCAGCAACAGCCTTCCTGATCCAAGTCCGTAAATGCTAATTTGCCATTATGACCTACAGTTGTCTGGCTTTTCTAATCCGAGTGTTACCCTGTCTATTTTCTTTCGGTGGCTAATGCAGGAAATAGGGGTAGAAGACTATTTTCATGTTTAGCCTGTATGTAGGGCTCTGAACGGTCTGGCAGCTGCATATTTGTCTGACCTGCTTAGGCCATACGTGCCGAAGCGCTCACTGCGGTCAGTTGACCGCCTGTTACTCTGTACACCCACCATGAACTATAAAATGAGGGGGGAACGGGCCTTCGTGCATGCTGCACCTGAACTGTGGAATTCTCTGCCTATTGCAATTCAAGTCAAGTCAAGTCAAGTCAAACTTTATTTATATAGCACCTTTAAATGGCAACATCGTTGCCCCAAAGTGCTGCACAACAATAATAGAAATAAAAACGAATAAAAATCAATTTAAAAGCCAACAGAGCCTTATAAAATATTAAGACCAAAGGCAAATAAGAAAAAAATTATGTAGCAAAGTTAAAAAATAAAAACAGATAAAAATGATATCACAGATAAAAAGATAAAAACAGACAAAGGGAAACCTGCAGTCGCTTAATTACATCTAAAATGCCAGTGCATACAAGTGTGTTTTCAGACGTACTTTAAAAGAGGCCAGCGTATCAGCCATCTTTACATCCAGGGGCAGGCTGTTCCACAGGGTAGGGGCGACTACAGAAAAAGCTCTAGCACCCTTGGTTTTCAGCCGAGATTTGCGTGTGGCTAACAGATGGAGATCAGCTGATCTAAGCACCCTGGATGGAACATACGGCTGAATAAGTTCACCCAAGTATGGTGGAGCCTGCCCACACAAACATTTAAAGACCAACAACAATATCTTATAATCAATCCTGTACTTAACAGGAAGCCAGTGGAGGTCAGCCAGTACAGGGGTGATATGGTCATACTTTCTTGTCCCTGTCAGAAGGCGAGCTGCCGCATTCTGAACACTCTGCAAGCGACCCACAGTGGCCTGTGGCAAACCGATATACAAAGCATTACAGTAGTCCAGCCGAGAGGATATAAAAACATGAATAAAAGTCTCAAAAAGATCACGAGGGACATAGGCCTTGATCCTACTCAATAATTTCAGCTGGAAGAAACTAGTCTTCGCCCATCACCTACTGTTGCAGTTTAAAGTCCAGACTCAAAACCCACTTTTATGATCTGGCTATTAAATCATGACTCAGAACTGTTACATTTTAGCTTCTAGACTTTTTGTCTATATTATTTTATCTGATATCATTGACAGTTTCAATCGGCTGATTGGAAGTCTCTTATTTTTATCTTCCATGTTTTATTCTTTGTTTGTGATGGTTTGGTAGTTTTGCATAGTTACTGTTTCACCTGTGAGGCGCTTTGGTCAGCTCACATGCATTTATTGATAAATAAATTGGTATGGTATTGGTATTAAACCCAGAGTGACTGATTACATTTCAAAAATAGGTAAAAAAAAAACGGTTTCTCAGTGAACTTGGTCGTTAAAAGTTTTGAATGACACCCAGCTACAACCAGACCAATTTGTAGCTCAAGATCTGCAAATTTGACTGAGTTGTAGCCATGTATGTACTTCTTAAAGTCAATTAGCATTAGGCTAGTTGCCAATGCTAATGGGTTAATGTACATCCGATGATGATTTCCTGATTGATGAGATATTTTACTAACAAACAAACCAGTTTAATACCAGCCAGTGTCAACATTTAAAACAAAGATCTCACCCCGTCATATTTCTACCCCACCAAAAATTGAAGCTTAGTATCAAATTTTTGGCCAATACCAAAATAGCCATTTTGGTGATGGCTATGTTCAGTTGGTCATCACAGCCATCTTGAATTTACGGGCTCCAAAAGTGAGTCAGATGTTGATCAGAAGAAGCCTTCAATATAAAGTTTGATTAAGTCAGTGTGGTTTATGATATATTCTTTTAAAAAATACATAAGGTCGTCTTCAGCGGCACATGGTTGACTCAGTAACCCACCCATTTAAGTTGGTACTCTTGGCTACTACAGAACTAAACTTTATCTGAATACCTGTGAAACTGACTGAGTTATTGACACTTCTGCGTTAGTTAATGTAGATTTGCTGCAAGGGTTGTAAGTGTTTCATTAACATCCAGCCAATGGGTTATGGGATATTTAGCTAAAATACACACAAACGCCAAAACTTTCACTGCCTTCTTTAGGCGAACTGCAACAAAAATGAGTGTTTATCTGTTCCTATTTATCCTGCCTAATGCAGAAAAAAGCATTACCACAATCTCTGGGTTGCTCCGTTGGTTATGTGTGTCAGTAGTCAACATGCATCATTGGATCATTTTCTTAGCGGGATGCAATCAGGCTGTTCACCTATGCATGACATAGAGATAGAAGCTCCTTCTCATATACTCATTATTTTACAAACAAATGCAGCTGTGTTTTTATAAAACAAAGACATAATTACAGCTGCACTCAGCCTCAGAAATACCACACTCAACTACACGCACATACACTTGGTAGCTTATGTAAATAAAAGCACATTAATTCAAATACTCTACCATAGCATTCTGGAAACATACACATTTAGACAAATCTGACACATCACAAGTTTTTGATCCAACTCTAACTCTGTCACATTCCCAATGCCACCCGTCTCACTAATGTGCAGACTCGGCTTTGGTCTTTTATACAATCTTCAATCTGACTTAGTTTCCTCCTGAATTCATGATTTTTAAAAACTTTGGTTTCTCACATTTTTGAGTAAATTTACCCAGCGTTGGTAAAAATTCAGAAATATGCATTATATATTTCCTTTAAAGTTGCAATATGTAAGAATTAAGTAAGAATGACATCTTGTGGTCAAATTTGGGTACTGCAGCCCATTTTTCTAAACAAAAAGTCACTTTCTCACTCCCGTTCCGTGAGTTTCGTGGCTGTTGCCAGTTACGGATCAGCACCAGAAGATTCTAGATGACAAGTGAAGACGAGTCATACACAGTAAGTTGATAAGTAGATAAATACATTGTCATATCTGGTCATGTCTTGGGTGTTTACGATAGGGAGCACTTAGTACACTTATCATGGTTGTATGTCTCCAGCTTTAGAGGAAGTGTGGTTGTTTGTTGTCTTACTGTTAATTTGTTGTTATAGTTCTGAACGACTCATTAAAGGAAGTAAAATGCCACGATTGACTCATTATTCACTTCACACACACATCTAACTGTAATATCCAGTTGTTGGTTATTGATAAAGTAGCTTGAGATATTTTTAGAGCTGTCTGTTTGCCTCTAATTCACCGTTAGATGATGTGGATTTTGAAGCTCCAGGATACACATGAGACATAGACCATTATGCCGCATCAACTATTAACTTTTTTAGATTAGAGCTGTTTTTAAGAATACATTAAAGACCTTTACCATTGGTCATGTGGATTACTTTCTTGGTAAGATAGTAATCATTCACCACTACACAGAGACACACTTCAAATTGGCCAAAATGTGCCAATGCAAATCCACTTGGATCACCTGCTTTACTGGCTGAAATCCATGTCAGCTTCCTGTTCCAGTCCCTTTAATAACAGGAGATGACCCTGCACCAATGGCTGCTTGTTTACTTCCTGTTTTAACCCAGATTCATCCATATATAACAGAAAGCGGTTGTACCTTGTCCAGTTTTAAGCTTCAAATCTTAAAACCTCTGAAGGCGATGCATGTTTCGAACAGAAATGATGTGAATAAGATGCATTGCATTTCTCCCAGTGGAGCACTTTTACTTCATAAATAATTCAAACACACACTAACTCACAGGCACACACAAATGTTAGCCATCCACCAAAAGACATGCCACGTGCACACACACACACACACACACACACACACACACACACACACACACACACACGCTCAAATGCACAACCTGAATTGACTTTGAAGTATTTAAACTCCTTGTAAATTGGACCTTTGCTAGAAGAGGGTAAGTGTTTGGTGATGGGACATCTTTGGTTGAAGGAGAAAAAGGAAGAAATGTGAGTTGACATGAGTGAAAACCTGAATTTGAAACAGAATTTGAGACTTAAGAGAAAAGGCATGTAAAAAAAGAAAACGGTGACCTAAAGAATTTGCAGAAAGAAAGAAATTAGTTGGGAAACACTTTGTTCCCTAAAACATCCAGGAAAACAGAATAAAACAAAACCATAAGTTAGGAAATATGTTTAAAAATGTACCTGGGTATCAGCCAGATACACATGGATATAATGCCCCACTCTTCTTCCTTGGGTGTACCTTTTTCTGTGCTTCTTTTTACTTTTAGTGACATTATTGTTACTCACGCTGCAGCTCAGTTTGTCGGTTTTGGTAAGTTGAATCCTTTTTCCATAACCGTAACAGAAGTACTGCAAAATGTCCTCATTTAGAGTTTTTTCCTCTTCTTTCAAAAAGATTTTCCTTCTTTCAGTTCTCCCACTCACACAAACACAGCACAACACTTAAATCTCACTTTTCCCCAGATAAGATTCCTTCAGTTTAGTATTCTTATAAACTCTTGTTTTGGTGGGAGTCCTTTATTCTCCTCGACTGTTATCAGATTTGTGTTTCTGCCCATTTTTGGTTTTATTTTTATTTTTACTTGCGGAACAGAAATCAGCCTGCAGCTCAAAGTAAACCAAAAGGAATAAAAATGCATGGGAGCAGCAAAAGGTCCAAAGTTTTTTACAGAAATGCACTCAAACTTGAAGACCAGAAGTGCTTCTTGGACAATCCACAACTTGTCCTTTATGTCCTCAAATGAAAAGACCAAACAGAAAATGTCTTCCAACTGAGCTGGCTGAAAAAAAAAATATATATGTTTCCCAATTAAGCTAGATTAGATTACTTTGACTAGATCAATATAGCCCTTTCGAAACAAATCGCTGCCCACCACTGAGGGAGGTAGAAACCCGGGCCAAATCTACCATAAAATGGAGAAAGGTTTAAATCGGTCAACCAGTGGACTGTCAGATCCAGGTCGCTCCCTTCAACTCAAACCCATAAAAATTAAACAGACTTCAAAAAAGGACTGCAAGTAACCTGTGACCCAGCGAATGAAAAATAAAAGCACATCTCTGCTCTCTGGCCAAAAAAAGAATCAAGATCTGTTTGTGTCTCATAGAGAATGTTGGCATTCTAGCAGCAGAGCATGGAACATTCATTCATCTTTATTTTCCACCATTCCTCATGCTAATCCATTCAATCTCAGTCCTAATCCACCTTTAGCAAATCCCCAGCCTTCTTCCTTCTCAATTCTTTCTTCCATTCTCTTCCTTTAGTCCACACTTCTGTCGTGTCTTCCGTGTCCTCGTTTTTATCTTGACAGTCGACAGATTTCATGACAGTGGTATGATGGATTCAACGTCTCAGAGTGTAACTCAGTGCAATAAAATAGAAGGGTTTGGGGTTTTCTTCTAAAAAACAGGCTAAAAGTTGTTGCAGGGTGATGGAGATGGATAGTTTCTAGATAACTTTATCTCCATTGGAATTCATTGAAAACCTTATCAGTGTGTCTTGCTTTCACAGTCAGGAAACAATATCTTGACTGTTTATCCATTTGTCTGATTGTCCTTTCATTCGTTTTCTTCACCTCTGGTCCAAGACTGGGTCATGGATCTGAGAAAGAGTTTTCCCCTCTATCTTTTCCAATTTTCCAGGGGGTATGAGAAGGCATTCCCAGACCAGCTGTGAGGTATAACCCCTCCAATGAGTCTCAGGTACACCTTGAGGTTTCTCCTCAGTCAAACCTGTCTGAAGCCCCTCCCCCAGCAGATGTCCAGGTAGCATCCCGACCAGATGGCTAAACCACCTAAGCAGCCTGATTCTAATGTGAAAGTTGCATCCTGATTAGTTGAGTTCCACACCTTTTTCTCTAAGGATCATGCAAACCAATGTAGATCTTAATTTCCCAGCTCTATTCCACTTGTAGACCATACTCTGAGGTCCACATGAGTCTAAGTTAGAACTAATAATAATCATTCAGTGCGTTTATGTGTGCATCAGATAACCAAACTATTGCTCTAAATAGACTGATGTTTTTTTTAAATGCATGTAAACGCATTAGTCTTGCTAAAGATGAACTGGTTCTAATCGTGCTGAAACACACAGAAAATGTGCATGTAAACGGCTCAGTCGAGTTGATGCTGGTAACTTCCAGAAGTGACGCGACCATGGAAGCGGTCTTCTGATAATATCATCACCACAAATAACAAGTGTAACACCATCAAACAGTACAGTACGTACCAAATAAGCTGTGCTGCAGCGTTGTTGTTGCCCATTCCTTCGGCCATTGTAAATATGGTAAATGATAAAAGGCCTGTATTTGTATAGCGCCTTCTTAGGGTTCTACAACCCCCCAAGGTGCTTCACAACACAATCAGTCATCCACCCATTCACATGCTGGTGGGGATGAGCTACAATGTAGCCACAGCTGCCCTGGGGCGCACTGACAGAGGCGAGGCCTGCCGTACACTGGCGCCACCAGTCCCTCTGACCACCACCAGCAGGCAAGGCGGGTTAAGTGTCTTGCCCAAGGACACAACAGCAGCCTTCTATGGGGGAGCCGGGATCGAACCTGCAACCTTCCAATTACTGGACAACCCGCTCTACCTCCTGAGCTACTGCTGCCCCTGTTTTAACTTCATCCGCTTCACTCCCGCCAGCATTTGTTTACTATCTATGTTGTTATAAGCTAACCGGAAGAATGCAGACACAAAAGGGTGCATGTCGCCACCTACTGTATCAGAGTGGAACGAACTTCATTTGAGTGTTCGGTTTGCTAACGCACATGTAAACTAGGATAAGACTCCCAGTTTAGTACTCTAGATTGACCTAGATCAACTTAGATGTGCATGAAAATGCACTGACTAACATACTCCACCCAGAACCCCGATATGCTGCTACCTCGATAACAATCTATCAAAACCCACTAAGAAGATTTTTTGTATAGTCAAAACAGTTGTAGACCTACCAGCTGCCATGGCGATCCCACATGCCAAGGAGCTCCCAAGACCTTCTGATTGATACGTTATGCCATAAAGAGGTCTTCATCCTTAGTGACTGGGTTTTACCAAACAGAAACCAACTGATTGAACCATCACTCCTCATACAAGAAGCCTTCTCCCTGCGAGACTTGTTAACATCTATTTCTGCTGCAGTCTTTGTGTACAATCAATGAGGTTTTCATAAGAAGTGAGACCGTTCATATCTGCAAGCAGCCTTGGACTCTGTAGGTACTGACCGTGGAAATCAATAAAGGTCATAAATGTTGGGAGCACCTGATATACCTAAATGGGGATTTCTATACATGCGATCACCTTGCTGAATTTTTATTTCCTGTATCGATCAGTCTCTCATTGAGTGCATTTATTGATTATTCAAGATTAAACACCAACTAGAGCCAGACGAGCATGCTGATCAGACTTTAGAGTTGTGCTCGATCTCTGCTGAGATATATTACAGTTGCCTTTTCAAGTCTTCTCCGAGTCTACATGGTATGTCAGAAACTATTTAGAAGTGACCATCTTCGGGCTTTTTTCCCCCATAAGCGTTGGTGAAAAGCTGTCACCACTTGAGGCATGTGGCATTTTGCTGTTTAATTCTTTGTGACAGAACCGTATTACTGGGACTGCTCAGTGACAGTCATCTAATAATTCTTTTTTAGACAAACGCATTGCTTTTCATCGTTCATAGTCTTTATTTTGTAATATTATCTCTCTTCCGAGTCAGATTTCCTCTTTTAATACAACAATTATCTTAGATTCCGTTATCAATCACTTTGATAGTTAAAAGTACTCTGTGAAGTTTTTTTTCTGCACACATCAAAGCACATCCATACAGTCATTCAAGGCAGCCTTTGTAATGTCACTTCTCACGATTGCTTTGATGCTAGTGGTACTTTCTGGCAGAAGTCTATCTACCACCCGTACTCCTCCTAACTTAGGCTCTAGTAATGTTATTCTGCCAAGCTGTAATGACTATGTATGTTTGAGCTTTCTTTGATTCTGCACCATTTATTTCACCAACATGTGGGTCAAGTCCTTGATGGAAGCATTTCTGACTGTTTTCATCCTCTGCAGTTGGCAGAAATGTGTTTTAAATTATCTGCATGTTTATCCCAGGAAAAGGAACGTCTGTGTGTGTTTGCTTCCATAGCTCAAGAGATAAAGGAGGTAAAAAAAAGAGGTTCCTGCTCATCAGACCATTCCCCTACAGCTCCATTAAAAATCAAGTACTTGCATTCATCATCTCAGTGCATAATTCTTACATTTGAAATGGCTTCAGTGACAGTTCTTTTGGTCATATTGTATAGAAGAGAACCTTAATTTTATGTGACTTTTCTGCATGACTAGCTCATTTGACTTAGCATTTCTTTTTTTTTTTGAGTAATCAGATATTTGCATTACTCATTTATCTTAATTTCAGTTTTGTCATTAGCACACAGGTTTGCATGCTGCTGAGAAGAAGCTAAAGGAAATGAAAAGAAAGGGCAGGAAAGGAGAAATAAACATGGATTTAAAGATGTGAAACCAAAGCAGAATGAGTTTGGAGATGCGTTAAAATCTCAGTGTGCAGCTATTTGTTTAAGAAGTCAGGGATGACATTTAACACTCCCCAACACCCTGGATTCCTCTCCAGGCCTCTGTCCTCCCCATGCACACGGATGAAAGCACATTCAAATGGGCAGAAGCAAAAACCAAGGAACGGACACAGGTGACCACACACACCGTGTCAAACATGGTTCACAAACACAGAAACACACACAAAGTGTGAAACGGCAACTCACAATGAGAGACAGTTTTTTTTCAGTTCAGTTTGAGTAAAACACCAAAATAAAGCCTTTTTCATTTACCCCAGTAGTTTTATTGTCCTGATCTCGTTTTTATTATTTCTAATATGTTCTGCCTTGGTTTAAGAAACTGTTCTGTTACTTTAAAGAGGACCTAGAATGTAAACCAACATTTTCCTCCTCAAACCTGCATGTCTCCAGTGTCTGAGGCCTTCTGGGGAAACCAACCAATCAGCAAGCAGCTCATAATCATATTCATGTCCTGGCCTAGTGGGAGGGGCAAACAGCTCTTTACACAGCAAGGCTGGTTTAGGGGGTTTAGAATGGCCTGTATCAGGGCTCCTGGGACAGATGAAAGCCTAAACAACATTTCTGATGCCTTTTAGAGGATCAAAGCTCTGTTTTAGCATTCTAGGTCCTCTTTAATAAAGGCAAAACAGGCTTTAATGCAGTTGAACTAAACTATCATTTATAACAAACTGCATACAAAAAGTGATTTTGTGTGAGATTACACGTCACTTATTTTTAAAGCTCCATTCCTTAACTTTGCGGATATATGCTCTTTGTCGCCCTCTCAAGGCTTGCTGCATAACATCACTGTCATAAAATCAAATCTCTGTCTCGGGCATAAGCGGCATGTTTACATTCCTAATGTCAGGCAAAACAACAAAAACAAACTTTTCCACCTCCACACATTGAATAAATAGTTTTATCAGGACTGTATAACAACTTTATGCCCGACCAAACACAATAACCCTGGTGAAATCATTTATTACTTACCTAGCCGTTAGCAGCACGGCTAGGTTAGAGTTCGTAGTTCATGCCTTTCTTTCTAAAAGAGCTCTCCAGCGAGGAAAAGACGGCCCAATAATAACTCTGGTCTTTGCTCTTGTTCTATCACGTTCTCGTTTTCTTTGCCTAGATTCCTCTGATAAGGGATTTCTAGCTTTTCTTTGGTGGATCTGCCACTGCTAAATCACGAGTCTACGCTATACAAGAATGGCAAGCCAAAGGGATTAAAAAATGTGCGTTTTAAACTCGCATTATGTCCGCCAAAACGCTCGTTCAAGACGCGCGTTTTGGCGGACATAATGCTCACTTTTAGAACACGAGAGTTTTTCCCCCCTTTGGCATCAAAACGTGCGTTCAAGACGCGCATTTTGGCGGACATAACGCGCGTTTAGATTGCACTCTTTTTTTATCCCTTTGGCTTGCCATATACGGCCGTAAAGCGACACCCAGTCAGTTCTTCCAGTAGCGACCCGAGCTCAAAAATTGTATAGTGTGGTAAACGGACGTCGGACCCCCCAACACTAACACAGGTATGAAAATGAACATAATAGATGATGGTATGACGCCAAAACTTTACAAAAAAGCATAATATTAAGGTGTAAAAGTTGCGGAATGTTGCTTTAAAAATTATGATCAAAACACCAATCACTCAGTCAAAGATTCATTACAGAATTACCTGCTACAGTCCCAGCAATCAATCTTATCTGCAGCAAATTATATTTGGAAACTACTAAATAATCAGTTTTTTCTGATTTCGTAATCAACAATCTTTTTGCTGATGACTTTAGTTTTTGTATGAAGCATCTATACCTAGATACCTCTGGTATCTGAGAATGGAGATGTAAAACCCACAAATGAGCATAATGGATGTCCTCAGATAAAGAAAATGAAAGTTACATGACATTGTTGAGGTCAAACCTTAACAAAAACCTCAAGAGAATAATTACAGAATAAGTTTTTTAACCTCACTCTGTGTGATTCCAGGAATCTAAATATGATTCATATGGTCTGGGTCACGGAGAATAATTATGATAGCAATCAATCCATCAATCAGTTTTCCACATTAAATGTCTCAATCTGTTGATCTAGCATTAAATCACTCTTCTGCCCTAATTGGCCTAAATGTCAGGCTGTTAGTTGACTGGCAGACAGCATCTGTTCTTTGATTTGTGCACAGATGGTGGGAGGAGCTGAAGGTCAGCGTGGTCACTTTTGTGTGGGTGTGCGCGTGCCCCGAACAGAATGACTCGACGTCTAAAGCGAAACACTGACAGGGAAAGCAATATGTGTCTGGCGAAAGTTTAAAAGAGTGACAGAAAAGTGTGGTAAAGGAAGGGCTGTGGACGACACACAAAGACGTGAAGAATCAAAGTTGGAGAAGCACAGATGAGTCACACAAAGTTGGATTTGTCTGCTTTCTATCACTTTTTTGGTATTTGTTAAAAAGAAAATTGCAGTAGAATGGCTGTACAGCCTCTATATACTTGTTTCTAAATAGCTGGGCAAGCCTCAGAAAGATGGACTTCATAAGATTTCAGAATCACACCGTCAAAGATGACAACTTGTTGAAAATAAAATAAAAAGTTGTAAATCTGTAAAGTCATATATCACAGTTTATTCTGCCTCCAGATGGTTTCCACTTGGCATAAACAAGAATGCCTTTAGCCCATATGTCTGCTGTATGGCCGAACTGCAGCCAAGAAACATGAGGGCAGATGGTGCAAACGCTGTTATATTTACCAATCATTTCAAATATCCACTTATAAATCAACTGAAATTTGAAAAAAACCCTCAATTTAGGCCAGATTTTCCCTGAAAGTCCTGATAGACTTATTAGAGAATTGAAGGTGGAGCGTCTATACAGGTACTTCTAAAAAGTGAAGAATCATAATTCATGATGCTCACTGAGAATTTAGTTTAATATGTAGAGACGCTGAGAAATGTGGAGCTAAAACTTGTTAAATTCTCCACCCGTTGGACTCAAAGTGGAGCCAAATTGTAGCTCTGAACACGTTAGCTCCTCTTCTCAAAAGGTCAGATTTTCTTGAGTGGTGTCACTTCTACTCAAGTGGATTTGATTATCCCATTGTCGGCTTTCTGGAGTAAATTAAAGTGCAGCTATTTTTCATCTGCTATAAATACAGCTGCTCCTGGACTTTCCACCAGAACCAATGAAGTAGCGTCGTGATGGTGAGATAGCGGCTTTGGGGCTAAGTGAAAGTGTCAGTATTCAAATTGTTATTCTGAGCAAAAGCAGCCTTTCTCAGTGTGAAATCAGAGCTAGATCGATGGTTTCTCGGGGGTGTGGAACTTAGCACCACTTTGATTAAAGATGATCACTTTCATCCAAAGCACGATCAAGATGACCAAAAGTGACCACATCATCAAAAGATTATTACATCAATCTCTCTTGACCACGAGGCAGAAGAATAACTGAGAAAATCTTCTCTAATGAAGACTCTGAGCATCAAATTGTTAATATGGCTGTTGAGAGGTGTATACATCTGAGGTCGAATAAATCCACAGTGGACACAAAAGTATCATTTTTGAGTGAAAAACAATAAGGGTGGAAATAAAATCATGGTTTAAGTTTAAATTCAGTTGCAACAAATTTTAAACCTAGTTTAAAATTAAAACAAATTAAATTTAAACCTCTCTGTTAAACCCAGTTTAATTTTCACACTAAACCAAGTTTAAAATTAAGCCTGTTGCACCAGAATTTTAAACCCCAATTTAAACTATAACCTAGGATTAGTTTTAAACCAGCTAATTTGGAGGTTTAACTTTAGCAATGATTGTATTTTTGAGGTAAATCTAGCTAAATGATGATGTACCTTAAAGCCTGGGACACACAGGAGACAGACGCGCTGCGCCACGGAAGCGCCGCAGTTAAATGGTCACACAGGAAGCGCTGCGCCGCTGAACCAAAGACTGTATAGCGCTGAACGCTTCTTGGAAAGTCACGTGATAGTCACTACATCTTGAGAACAGGAACAGCCGCTCCACGGTGCGCCGCGGCGCTTGAAATAGAACTGGCGCCTATCTTCAGCGCCTCTGCGCGGACCGGCGCTTCTGGGATGCGACGCTGGGCTCCCCGTGTAGCCACTCTCGTGGCTTCTAATGGCTTCTTTTTATAATGACGGCGCGGGCGTGACGCGGCGCGGCCCGTCTGTCTCCTGTGTGTCCCAGGCTTAACACACACACACACACACACACACACACACACACACACACACACACACACATTCAGTTGTATGTTTTAACACTTCAGGATTTAAAACAAATCATTTGGTGTTTATTCAAATCTGAGGTACAAAAACACAACAAATTCCACCTTGTCTTAGTTTTTTTTTAACTGAAACAAAGGCCGTTTCTCAATACTCAAGGACGCTAGTACATTCTTGTGTAATTGACAAGTGTGTTCTTGCCTAGTACACCAGAAAGTCCGTTCTGCCAAGTACGGGAGGATGAGGACGGCATTTGGAACAAGCGTACTTCTTTGCCTCACGGTAACAAGCGCTGCTTGTTGCTACGGTAAAAAAAAAACGACCTGACATGAAAATAAAAGTCTAGTCTGTTCCTTAAATGACAAAAAAACAATGAAAACGTATTATTTGTATTATATTTGGTCCACTTTTCATCAAAACTGATAAAATATCAGCATTTCCTGCTGTTAAATGAAGAAAAAAGTTTTTTTTCATCATAACAAAGCAATGATGCCTTTATTTTGATAGTGGGTTAGCTCATTAGCATTTTGAGGGATCGTGAAGAGTCTGAAAGAAGAAAAAAACAAATACACATCAAATTTTACAGGTTATACGCAATTATTTACAATAACAGACAACTTTATATTGATTTATTTGTATTTCTGATATAAAACACAACAGTTATAAGCTTTCTCCTCTGCCGTTCAGAGTATAACGGTTAGCGGCGCAATGCATTATGGGAAACTTTGCTGTCCCAAGTCCGCAGAAGGACGCATCAGTGCATCCTCGATACAATGGGCGGAGCAAGAACATATCCGGGAACTTTGAGCGAACTTGCCATTATATGTACTTAAGATTTGAACAGTCGTTTCCCTGTGACCAGTGTGGGAAACGCTTTAGTCAGTCTGGGCATCTGAAACAACACCAGTGGACCCACACTGGAGAAAAGCCGTTTCCCTGTGACCAGTGTGGGAAACGCTTTACTACCTCAGGGCATCTGAAACAACACCAGCGGACCCACACTGGAGAGAAGCCATTCCCCTGTGAGCAGTGTGGGAAACACTTTACCACTTCATGGAGTCTGAAACATCACCAGTGGACCCACACTTGAGAAAAGCCGTTTCCCTGTGAGCAGTGTGGGAAACGCTTTAGTCAGTCTGGGCATCTGAAACAACACCAGTGGATCCACACTGGGGAGAAGCCATTTCCCTGTTAGCAGTGTGGGAAAAACTTCACCGCCTCATGGAGTCTGAAACAACATCAGTGGACCCACACTGGAGAAAAGCCGTTTCCCTGTGAGCAGTGTGGGAAACGCTTTACTACCTCAGGGCATCTGAAACACCACCAGTGGACCCACACTGGAGAGAAGCCATTTCCCTGTGAGCAGTGTGGGAAACACTTTACCACCTCATGGAGTCTGAAACATCACCAGCAGATCCACACAAGAGAGCAGCAGTAATTTGTGTGTGAGCAGTTCAGAGTTTTTGTGTCACCATCAACATCTTTACCTTGATGGACCAGAAGAGTAATTTTAATGGGTCAGAGTTTCAAGCCCAAAACATTGTTTTAATATAAATTTGCATGTGACTCAATGTGTGAAGTTTTCTTTTAAATATAAATACACACCAGTGATTATCTTTGCATAACTGATCATGCTTAAATAACTGCCTTTAAAAGATTTTGATCCTTGTTATAAAAAAAAACTTCTGCAACCTCGGTGTATCAGTTTTGAAAGAGGACAGCCCACAGTAACGATGCTACTCTCAACTGAGATGGAGATAAAACGCAATGGAGTGGAGAAACCAGGAGAAATGGCAAAAAAACAACTTGCTCTTCAAGTAAACACTGTAATGCATCGAAAACGACAGTCAGTGGATGAGAGGAGCAGAAAGGAAGGTTTTTCAATGTAAACTGAGTTTAACTAAACTGAGATTAATTTTAAGTGGTGCAACGCAGCTCTGCTTAACTTTAAACCTGGTTTAAGTAATTTTTAACCTAGCTTTACTAATCTCTGATTAGTGTTCATCTTAGTTTAAATTAAACTGTATTGGTGCAATTAAAGCTTTATTGCTGGGGCTGATTAGTTATGGAAAATTATATTCACGCAGTTCTAAACTCATGATTATTTAACTTATTACTTATTTAAATTACTCATTGAATTTGGGAAAAGGTTGGATTGATTTCTTTGCCAGACAAAATCACACTGCTAATGCTGAATGAAAATGAAACATTTGGTAGGAATATTTTCAGGAAAATATACTCTGATCTCCAACAGATTATGTCCATATGTGTGCATAATTTTTATTTGTTTGTAAAGCGTAAACTATCCAGAGTTCACGTTTTAAGCTAACTAAAGTTATCTTTATCCACTAGCAGGTGATAGTTACATTTAATGCTTATAAGCTTTTAAATTGGGAGAAAAAACAACCTGTGATACACTAGAATCCCTAAAAACTACCATTTATGATGTATTATCTATAAATATTTTTTTGTAAATTTTAAACATTTATATAACACTTGATTCATCAGAAGCAGGAATAAAGAACAGTGCTGCTATTTAAGTGGAGAAGTGCTGCTAATGGTGCCTGGATATCCTAGAAGAGGATTATTGCGCATTTGTGTGAAAAATGACACTAGAAAATAAAATTGTAATGACAAATAAAATAATTAAACTAACCCTTCAGGCTTTCTAATGGGTGGAAGTGAACTTAATTTGTATATTATGAAAATATATGAGCATGCTAGTAAAGGGGAATGTAACACAACAATTTTAGCACTATTGATTTCTTGTTAATTCTAACATTTTTGTAATTTTTCAGGAACAAACTTTATTCCTCAAGTTATTAATATTTAACCACTTAAGCGCTTAATTTTAGCATCAATTTAAACCGTGATCAAACCACTTAATTTCCCTTCCAAGCCTCGACAAACGTTTACCACAGAGATGTCCTGTCAGAAAATGCTCCTTTTGCATTGTCTTAGAACATAAACAACTTCCACTCAAGACTGTTGGTATGTCATAGATGGTATAATAACATAGTTATTCTCTGTGTGCCAGATTTGCATTTTTCCCACTAAATCCTCTTATTTGCATATCCAACTGATGCTGGACTTCATCCAAAAGCTTGAGCTGATTTCTGTTCACAAAGTCACAGATTCCATTAGTTTGGCAGATTTGATGGCGTTGCTGGTAAGGTCCAACTTCTCCCGCGTCTAGAAACATGTAATGCATCCTGGCATGACGGGTTGTTGAAAGTGACATTGAGGCCATTAATAAAATCATATTCTGTGTGCAGCCAGGCATCGTGGCACACGGTCCAGCCTCAGATTAAATCGGATGAATGTCCACTAAACTCCTCTCAGTCCAGAGGGCAATTTGTTACAAATAATGACTGGACCATAAATGTGCACACATTTGAACGCTCTTCCTCGAGGTCTGTTTGGTCATTCTTGGCATGTAAGCTGAAGTATGGAAGAAATGATGAGCGAGAAAGAGTGGTACCAATATATATCCAGCTTTACGGTACATAGGGGCCAAGAGGTTGATGGATGGGTTGGTGGTGGTACATAAAGGAGAATAAAAGGGAATGGATGGATACGGCCTGAAGACAGAAGAGACGAGGGTGATGTAGATGGCCCATAATCCACGGAGGCTGACAGCACACTGGGTCTTGTGTGATTGAAGTTTTTATGCGTGTGTGTGAGTGAATCTGATGGTGATAGTGATCTGCCTATCAAAAGGATGCAAGAGAAGCGAAATGGAGTCATGGGAAGAAAAAGGCAAGTGGGGTAAGAATCACAAAAAAAGGAGGGGGTAAAGAAAGAGACGAGTCCAGAAAACCCATTAAACATCAAATCAATCAACAGGAGGAGTGAAAGACATCGAGTGAAATGCAGAGAATAAGATCTTACAGAAAGCCACGGCAAGACAGAAAAGGATAAAGACGGAATCCTCAGATGACTGTGATATTGATGACAGCACAGTGGGGAAGACGGGATGAACGGATGGGAGAGAGGGAGGCAGGATAAGGAGGCTAAGAACGAGTGATCAAAGCACCCCAGGCCATGAGAGAAAAGGAGCGAGGGAGAGTGAGAAGGGAGGGGAGGGTGAGGTGAGGAAGGCGAGCGTGAGGGTGTGAGGATGAAGGAGGAACGAAGATGAGAGAATGACGGGTAGGATGAAGAAAAAGAAGAATTAATGAGATTCAGGCAGCAGAAGAGCTGTTTTCCTTTAACATAAGGATAATAAAAAATGATGCAGCAAAGGGAAAAGGACCCGGATAAGGAGGAGGAGAGGTGTGTTGTAAGAAGAAAAGAGAAGTGTTACAACAACGGAGAAAGAGCAAAGGACGCAAAGGCAAAGAAAAGGGCAAAGCCAACTGGGTGATGTGATAAGAAATGAAGGCAACATGGCCGACGCTACCCCTCTCTTTCTCAGACACTCAAACTAACACATATAGCACCCTCTACAACTGACACTTTCCCTCCTCGTGTGGGTCAGTGCACCGAGGCATGAGTCTGATTTCAATCTCCCCCAGTTGCCATCTAAGACACACACACACACACTGAAAAAAGCCCTGAGAGGGGTACATGGCGTTAAAACCAGAAACATTTAAAATTTATTTTATTGCTTTAGATTTCATTAAGTTATCACAGTGGTTTTATATAAGCTTTTAAAGCAACCCAATAAAAAAAAGACAAAACAAACAAGCCAACAAATAAATAAGACCAATCTCATGCCACACCCAAAATAAAATAAAAATATCAAAACCTCTACATTATGCTTTATTTGTCTTGTCTTTATTGTAAGGATGTTTGATATTGGCTTTTTTTTACCAATATCCGATATAGGAGCAGCAGTAGCTACAGGTTGTCCAGTAATTGGAGGGTTGCAGGATCAATCCCAGCTCCCGGCAGAGAATTGCTGCTGTTGTGTCCTTGGGCAAGACACCTCACCCTCCTTGCCTGCTGGTGGTGGTCAGAGGGGCCAGTGGCGCCTGAGAACAGCAGCCTCGCCTCTGTCGGTGTGCCCCAGGGCAGCTGTGACTACGTTGTAGCTCATCACCACCAGCATTTGAATGTGTGTGTGCATGGGTGAGTTACTGGTTAGTTGTAAAGCGCTTTAGGGGGTTGTAGAACCCTAGAAGATGCTATATAAATACAGGCCATTTACCATTTTACCATACCTTTCCTTGCCCTACCATATCTGGCTCATCTGAACTCAGCCAAATATCATTTTTCTGATGTTCTTAAGTGTGTGTGTATGGGAGTTAGGGGTGTATGAGTGTGTGTGAGTGGGGGGGGGGGGGTGTAATGACTGTGCCAATGTTTTTAAAGTTGTGTGGGAGGGATGGGAATGACGGTTATATAGGGTCATTTTAACCTGTAAAGCACTTTGAGTTGCATTTTATGTTGGAAAAGCGCTTTAGTTTGATTTGATTTGATACCAATATTTTCCAACACTTAATTTCCAGTACCGATACCTGCGGGGTCCCTACCCATTAATAAAAAAGAAAACCTAAATCATATTAGGGTACTAAAATCACATATCCTCTCATGCATGTTTAAACATCATCAGTACAAAATGATAACTGCTTCAATTTAAGTAAGTCAGTAGGAAAAGTGCCATGTTTAATTTGTCTCCGGCAGCAGCTGAATCACATTCTCCCTGAGATAATCCTGACAAACACAATTTTGGCCAAAGATAATTATTACGTTCACAATGGAAATACGTTGGATGATAAATTAATAAATGGAAGAAGTAAATTCATGTTAAAAAGAATAAAATGTTTTGGGTTTTAAAAATGGATCTAAGTGAGACATTGCTGTTACAAACAATCTTTGTTACATTGTCTGTGCTGAAACCTGCTCAAACCTATCTTTGATGTGTTTTTCTCCATTCAGTCATTTGCATTTAGGCAAAAACGAGAGAATAAACGGCCCACAAACGCGCTGAATGTGCTTTATACACTTGTGCCTTGAAGAACATTTGTCTTTGTGCCTATCGATGTATTTAGGGAATGTTTGGATGTGTTAAAGTTACTTAGTTGATAAAATGCCTTCTCCAGCACATCCCAAAGATTCTCAATGGGGTTAAGTTCTGGACTCTGTGGTGGCCAATCCATGTGTGAAAAGGATGTCTCCTGCTCCCTGAACCACTCTTTCACTATTTGAGCCCGATGAATCCTGGCATTGTCATCTTGGAATATGGCCGTGCCATCAGGGAAGAACACATCCATTGATGGAATAACCTGGTCATTCAGGATATTCAGGGAGTCAGCTGACCTCATTCTTGGAGCACATCCTGTTGCTGAACCTAGACCTGACCAACTGCAGCAACCCCAGATCATAGCCCCGCCCCCACAGGCTTGTACAGTAGGCATGATGGGTGCATCACTTCATCTGCCTCTCTTCTTACCCCGATGCACCCATCACTCTGGAACAGGGTCCATCTGGACTCATCAGACCACATGACCTTCTTCCATTGATCCAGAGTCCAATCTGATAGCAAACTTAAGCCTTATTTCCCCAGTTTGCTTCACTGATTAGTGGTTTTCTTACGGCTGCACAGCTGTTCTGTCCCATTCCCTTGAGTTCCCTTCACAATGTGCATAAGGAAATACTTTCACTATTAAACATTGCCCTGTGTTCTTCCATTTGATTTCACCAAACGTTTAATTGATCGCCGTTCACAATCATTCAGGATTTTAGTTTCGGCCACATTTCTACCTCAAAGACGATGGGTCCTCACTATCCTTCCATGTTTTTAATAATGCGTTGGACAGTTCTGAACCCAATTTTAGTCGTTTCTGCAAGCTACTTAGATGTTTTCTCTGCTTGATGCATGCCAATGATGTGACCCTTAAACATCTTTTCAACGACCACCAGATGTGTCTTTCCACATGGTTGTTTAAGAAATGAGCAGCAACTCATTGCACCAGTTGGGGTTAAATAACTTGTTGCAGCTGAAATATAATCGCCCATCCAGTAAAATAAAAAAATGGCCTGTATTTGTATAGCGCCTTCTTAGGGTTCTACAACCCCCCAAGGCGCTTCACAACACAATCAGTCATTCACCCATTCACACACACATTCACACGCTGGTGGGGATGAGCTACGATGTAGCCACAGCTGCCCTGGGGCGCACTGACGGAGGCGAGGCTGCCGAGCACTGGCGCCACCAGTCCCTCCGACCACCACCAGCAGGCAAGGCGGGTTAAGTGTCTTGCCCAAGGACACACAGCAGCATTCTCTGGCCGGAGCCGGGATCGATCCTGCAACCTTCCGATTACTAGACAACCCGCTCTACCTCCTGAGCTACTGCTGCCCATAATAATTGTCCAATAGGAGGCTCGGACCTTTTTGCTTGGTTAGATCCAGGTGGCGACAGTGTGACATTACTGCATGGTGGTAATTCTACCTAAATATATGATCTAAAACGTGAGATTCAAACCATTTTTGTTACTTCTCTGGCTTTTGTAAGTTTGTCAGGACATTGTGTGGTTCTTCTATTTATGCTAAAGACAGGTGTTAAATCCTGCAAACAGCTTGAACCACTGACCTCTGCAGGGATGGGATTTGATGGCTCTAGCATGATGGAGGCTCAGATGGCGGTGGGCGGCCTCTTCTTGGAATAGAACGCTCTTATCCACGGGACACAAAGGGGCACTGAGTGAGTTGATGAAAATGAGGGGAATTGTAGGCTATATGGCCTCAGTTGTTATCAGATCTGTGGCAGAAATGAGCACTTTTTGGATGAAGATCGCAATGGAAAAAATGTTTTATATCACTGTCCTTAATTTAAGAAAGAATCTTGAATACATTTTATTTGAATATATTTTTTTCCAAAGTTCCACAGACCTGGGGGACCAAAGATAAACTTCTCTTGGCCTCACCGTTCTGGAAATCAGTGATCCGGCATCTTCTCTTACATATCAAGGCCTAGTCAATCACTATCGTGTCCCTTATTTACTTCTAAGATCTGCTTATCTTGTCTTAGTCTTTCTGTTGTTGACCAGTACTTACTTTAATTTATTAGCCTTATTCAAAACAACCTCTCTTTTCATCTAGCTGAAATTCTTTGAAAATTCCTCCAGGATCTACTCTTGTGTCCCACTTCCTTGTCGGCTTTTCGTGTCGCTCGTCTCATCTGCTCTTTTATCCTGCAAGTTACAACACACTTCCTAAAGGATGAAAGAAAGCAAAATAAAACACTTCAAAAACCATAGCAAAAACAAATGATTTATTCTAACTGGAAGAAAAGTTGATTAGCACAGCCAGGAGCATTGTTGTAATTCTAGCAGTTAGCTCGTAGCTAGGCATTATGGGTAGCATGGGTTTCATTTGGTCCAAAAAGGTCGGTCTGAACTTTTAAAAGGGACGTTTATATGTAATTCTCCAACATTTAGAAGAACAAGCATACAAATACTCTATAATATACACATGTAATTAAAATAATGTAATGGTAATAATGTCATTACTGCATCGTATTCTGTTTGAATTTAGAAAAATAATTACAGATTTATGTTTATCTTGACCACATGGCCTCCAGTCATGTCTCTACCACGTATGCCGTGTTTCCAGATCACAGCGCTAATGAGATTATGACATTTTAGAAATAATTAAAAGAATCAGTCAAAAGGAAATTTGCTGAATTTAAAGAGAATCCTGTACGGGCAGCAAATAATTTCATAAATAGGCCACATTGGTCTTTTAAAAAGTAATAAGCAGACAATTTCCTCTTCCAGAGTAAAATGTAATTACAGAAAAGTGCTGCAAACATCAGTAATGTGTTCCTATCAACCCAAATCATAGGTCTGTGCTTTTGTTTCCTTCTATATTTGATGAAACTGATTATTTCTCAGTAACAATAATGACTAATTGCTGGCCTTCATATTAGCTGTGAAAGTAAACAGCTAACAGCTGTAAAATAGGTAGACTTCCCACTAGTGTTCCTACCTGAACAACAAAACTGTTTTAGTGCAGTTTTTGTTCAGTAGTGCTCTCACATGAGACGTTTCTGGCTCAAGAGCCACTGAAACCAGTTAGAAAGCAATAGTTTAAAGTTTATTTAAAGCAGGGTTTCTCAATAGTTGCATTGCCTTCTCAGGATGACTCCAAGTGCTGCAGAAGTGAATCACTCACTCATTAGAGTCAGGTGTGTATGGCAGCAGGGAAACACTGGGGTTTGAAAGAGCAACGCGGAAAACATGCAGGACCAGGGTTGAGAAACTGCTTTAAAGGAATTGTGGGATTTGACTTTGGCTTGGATCAGGTCAGAAAAGAAACTTTCTATCATTTTTTACTGCATATAGAGATTCAGTTTGTCCTTACATGATGTAGCTGTAGAGGAAGTAGAAGTTCCCATAATTTATCTTTTAAATAATAAGCCAGTAAAAGGGCAGTTAAAGCTTTTATGTCAGTTTTAATTATTGTTCTTTAAGTTATGATACTTTCAGAGCCATGGCTGATAAGTTTATTTCTTATAACTCGGTTGTTTTTTCTGTTGCACGTGTTTCTGTAGAGGACATATTTGTCTATTCAGCATATAGATCATTTTAGCATTAATATGAAGGGAAATTACTGTTTTCTGCTGTGTGAAGATACAGGGTCTCACAAGAATAAGGCTTTGTTACACCATCGGAGTGTGTGTTGTTCTCTGAGCAGCTCAGATCTGTGTTATAAAAAACGGAGTGAATCTTGGGGCCTCTGCCCTGTGGTGCAGAAACACCCGAACTTCCAGATTTTCTTTTTGCAGAACTGAATAAACCATGTTCTTCATCTAAAATCCTCCCACAAAGAGAGCTATCAGACCAAAGTCTGTATTCCTCTGCTTTCCCAGGATGGAGAGATTGAAAAACAGCTGGAGGGCTTCAGGTTGACTCTGATATATTCCAGTCATGGACTGAGGTTGTACTGTGACATCAGATTGTTGTGTAAAAAGGTACACTGCACCTTTAAAAGGACTGAACATCACATTGGTCACATTTGGTTAACGGGGGCTTTGGGGTGACCTAACTTTGATGCGTTTATAGGAGATGAACAGCTTCCTCTCGGTCTGTATGGATAATGTTTTCAGCACACAGCTGCAGCAGTAAATGTGTACTGACAGAGGTGATTAGATTAGGTTAGTAGAAGGTCCCCGTTTTGGCTTAAAAGTTTTCTAAATGTTCAGAGTGGTAGCTGTTGATGTGTTTAACAGTTCCTCTCATCACTGAAAATGGAAATATATTGTTATTGTTTAAAATTATGTCGATTGAATGTGAGGATAAAGCAAAGAGCTTTTAGGTCATAAAAATTAAAACTAGTAACAGCAAACAGTATAAATCTGTCTTCAAAGGGTGAATTTATTTAAATGCAACCTTTTTAAAGTAATGATAAAAATTCACACGACTTATTTCCTTTCTTTTATTTAAGTAAATAATTAAATAAATATTTAGTTATTTATTTCGCGGACATTTTTTCGTTTGAAGTGTTAAATCTGACTCTGCAAAGAAAGAATACAAAAAATATGCATCAAAGGTAACGTCATCTAATCATGGACCCATCTCAGACCTTAAAAATTATTATTTTCAAAACATAAGTTTTTATGTTCTCAGTCAGATCTACGTCACACTGTCACTTAACATTCATGGACTCACCCATCTTGACTCACGACGGGGAAGGCTGTTGTTGGTTTAGCATCCAGGAAACAGCAGAGAACGTCTCAGCTAGTAGAAGCTAACCGTTAGCATTAGCAACTCCACCACACAGCAGAACCCATCCGGGCTTGTGTTATTAGTGGAGATAAAACATCAACGTTGCATTTTTTACCTAAGAGAGAAGAGCAACCGATGGCAGCAGAAGAGTGGCATTGCTGTTAGCCAATCAGAGGCGAGATGTCAGAATATCAGGGAATAAGACTCCCAAAAGCAAAAAAATAGAAAAACGAGTGAACTTGGTCTTTAATACTGTAGATGCTTCCATAGTGGCTTTTTAAAATAATTCAGGTTTTTTTCTCTTTGAGCTGATGAGAATATTTCTCACATTTAGACACATATTTCTGGTTAAAAATAAGGTTTTGATAATCAAATATTAAATAATATATTGATTTTTTAGGTCTTATAATGAAAAATTACTTCATTCATGCAATGAATATTCCCACCAAGACATCTGTATTCCTCTGCTGTCAGGTGCTGATTAAATGAAATGCTTATTGGATTCAAAGAATTCGACTAAAACACCATCAGATAAGATTTTATTCAGTATGTCAGCTGAGAAGGTTTAGATTTTTAAAAAGAGATATAAAACAGCGAGCTAAATAAGTGCACGTTTGAATTATAACATCAGAAGTGAAAAGACACGACTAGCTACTCGTTTTACATCGCTGTGAATAAAGAAAGGGAAATTACACAGCCCAGAGACGATGGATGGTAAATCTGGTAGCACTTAACGCCGTCACACAGACGGAGCAGGAGGAAGCTGCAGCAGAAATTAGCTGGTGAAAAACTTTCTAGCTGTCATGTCAACTCCACAAGTGTTTACCAGAAGGCATCGAGAGTCGGTTAGAGGTATGGTGCCCTCGCTCCATGTGAAGAAGCAGAAAATTTCTATTTTTCTATCGAGGCAGCTGCTACTGAAGTGGTCTCAGTTCAGCGTTGCTGCTGCTGCGCTACGGGACTGGTGAGGATTCTAATCGTGTTGGGTGTTAGCAGAAACTATAACTGGAGATTTTCTTAAGGTTGCCTGAGCGTTTAGTCAGGGATGGGTGATTTAAACCAAATTTAGCGTGTAAAACTCTACTGAAGCTATAAATCACCTGTTAGAAGATTCCTGCTTTGTTTGGTGAAACATTAGTTATGAATTTGCAGACAAGCTAGCAACTACAGCCACTTACACAGAGTATTCACAGCATTGTATGCTAAATCACTAAAATATTACAGTTATGAAAAGTTGCTCCAAGAAACCCAAAACCTCTTGAATTGATTTGAATTCATCTGAAGTTCAAAAACAAGGTACTTCCAGCGTCAAAGCTGCAATTCAGTTTTCCCCCTTTCAGGATTTATGGATGATGTTTATTTTTTTTTAGAAATCTGTTAAAAGTCTTGCACTGTGATATAATGTAGGCAATACATCTTTTGTGTCTTTTTGCTAAGCCTGTCCCTCGTCCCGTAGAGGCCCATGTAATATCAATTGAGCGATGCTCAGCATTAGCCAATAGCGTTAAACATCCGCTTTCGAGCAGATGTCAATCACATAGCGTGCACGAACGATTCCGGACATACCTAGACTGATGCAGAGTTGGCATCATTTCTTATGAACTAGTAACCCCAAAGCAAAATTACAACTGTCATAAACAAGCCTGCTGTGGCTAGCGCTAACAATAAGCTAATGCTAACGCAAGCCAAGATAACAAAGTAAGCCACAAAGTAAAAAAAATCCACATTGTTGGACAAAAAATATTATTACTTACAAGTTCAGTAGCAACAAAGCCAGGTCACCATCAGTCCATGTTTTCAATCCTCCTTTAGCGTCCTCAAACGAGTGTAGGCCACGCCAATGTTCACTCCGGTTTTAGCTCTTTGCTTTGCCTCCAAAGACATTACTCTCTTCTGTTTACTTCCAGGCTCCGCCATGATGCCAACAAAAAAAGCTAAATTCTTCTTCTTGTGCTTTTTATTGATGTTAAATGGTAATGGTAAATGGCCTGTATTTGTATAGCGCCTTCTTAGGGTTCTACAACCCCCCAAGGCGCTTCACAACACAATCAACTCAATTCACCCATTCACACGCTGGTGGGGATGAGCTACGATGTAGCCACAGCTGCCCTGGGGCACATTGACAGAGGCAAGGCTGCCGAGCACTGGCGCCACCAGTCCCTCCGACCACCACCAGCAGGCAAGGCGGGTTAAGTGTCTTGCCCAAGGACACACAGCAGCATTCTCTGGCCGGAGCCGGGATCGAACCTGCAACCTTCCGATTACTGGACAACCCGCTCTACCTCCTGAGCTACTGCTGCCCTTGTTAGGCGAACTGAACAAGCTAATCATATTTGCTACTGGCACAGCACAAACAGCTATTGCCATAAAGTAGGTGGAAAGCTCCCACTAGTGTACAGTTTATGACTGTAGAACCACTGAAACCAGTTTGAAAGCAATAGCTTAAAGGTACAATTGGCAGTGCCAGCTTGCTTTTAGCACCCTCTAGTGTACGTTGGTGAAAGCAAAAGTGAAACTGTTCGTCTTTTTAACACCTTAACCTAACTGCTGAAACGTCTCCTCAGGCTTCATTAGTGTCTACAGGAGCGGTTCATCACTAAATCAAACAAATCAGCTGTGTTCATGATCTAAAACATGCTGGAAGCAGACTGCAGCACCAGGCATGTCAGCTCAATTCATTTACTAAGTCCAACAGGGCATATTTCACATATCTTCAAATCTTACTGGAGCATTTTTTATACATTTTATTTAAATACATGGATGTGCCCAGAGCTCTTATTCTGAAGGGTTTTAAAATGAAATTATGTGTCAGTTCAATCAAACTGATAAAAAATTATGGAAATCAGTGTCTTTATTTTGTCCCTTTTATCAAGTTTATAAACTCAAAACCTCCAGTGAAAGAGCCAAAAAACAATATGAGTAAAACTGATAAAAACACATCAGTTCAAGGACATTAGAGTAAAAAAGTTAGTTGTAACGTAGCAACAGGTAGAGACGAGCTGGCGTTGACTCTCTTTCCTTGTTCTGTGCAGATGGGCAGACCTTCGTAGAAACTTTTCCTCCACGCTTTAAAGACTCAGAAACCGTTTTCATCCATGAAGGCTGAAAATTACCAAGTAGTGTTAGCATCCCTCAAACTGACTCCCACTGCCATGATCTCATGTTTTGACACCTTTAGGAGTGAGCTGAGAGATTGATTCTAGACTACAGCTGGAGCGCTACATGTTTTGTACACTATAGGAGTTTGTTGTATCAGCAGTCCTGTCAGCTTTATGTGGAAACGTCGCTCCCAGCTAACCGCTTTCATGCTTCCTTCTACAGGCCATCCTTTAGCAGGGAGAGTGTAACACACGCACACACACACACACACACACACACACACACACACACACTAGGAGGTAAAAGCAACGAGGAAGACAAACTTGCTAAAACTAGGTTTTTTGGAATTTGTATGGATGTTGGGAAACTTTTCAAGAATATTTTTCGTTTGGTGCATTTCAATCAATTCAGGCTAATCTCAGACCCCTGTATTGATTTCGTGGTGTGCGTGTGTGTGTGTGTGTGTGTGTGTGTGTGTGTGCAATTGCTGCACCTTTTATCTTTTGTACCTTTGTATCATCATTTGCAGCTCAAAATGTCACATTGTAGTTATAATTAGAATTTTAATGCTTTAAAAGTTTCATTTCATCCATCTTACACACACACGCATACACACACACACACACACACACACACACACACGGTGCACTTCAATGCACCTTGAGGGATTTCCATCTGTCTGTCAACTGTCACCGGTAGATGAACGAGCCGGGGGGCTAGAAGAGTTACGTGTGTGTGTGTGTGTGTGTGTGTGTGTGTGTCTGCAGGTCTGTGTCTGTCAGCGCTTGCAGATGTCCTGCCGTTGTCATGATAAACCTGTGACGGCTGCCATCCTGCAAGCAGCCGCTGTCTTTCTCTCCCTCTTTCTTTTGCACACACACACACGCACACACACACACACACTGAATTCATAATGCTTCATCGCTCTCCTGCACAGTATGACGGGGGTCTCGGCAGGTCTTGGTTTGAGGTGTCGGGTCATTTAAACAAATCTCCCTGACTGTCTCACTGTGGATTGGCTGTCTGTAGAACTGAGTGGTCTGTCTGCCTTCCTGATTCTGCAGTGTGTGTGTGTGTGTGTGTGTGTGAGAGATAATGCTTTGTTTGTGAAACTTCTACCTGTCATGTTCATCAGCGACTGTAATTTGGGACCATTTTTTCAGCTCAACAAGCACCTTTTTATTTATTTCTTGTCCCTAAACTCACTCGCTGATTTATTGAATCCCACCCAGCTTAAAAAATATTGTGATATTTCCTGCATTTAAATGAATCCAATTCTCAGTTTTTCTTTGCTTTTATATTTTAAAGTCCAGTCTGTTTGTCTATTTGTCCCCCCCCCCTCCTCCTTAGTAGCCTCTTGTATTTCCTGTCTCCTCTGAGTGTTCTGTCCAAGCTCTAATATATTTTTGGAGATATTTCTATCCATGTGTATTTGGTGGTCATCTGTTGCAAGATCGTCTTGGACCAGAGTAATTCTCTGTACCCTTTCATGTGGGAGGAGTCTTTCTTGGTCCCTTACCTTATCTCTGTCATCTGTACATGCCCCCTCCTTCCCCTCCTTTTCCCTCACTACAGCCCCACCCGGACGAGCCCCCAGCATGTGCATGTACACCTGACTGCGCCTGTCTACGCTCTTATAAGGGATGTCTTTTTCAGCTTCCCAGTGAGTGCAGTTCGAGGATGACACCCAACACTGATGCTGATGATACCAATGTGTGATGGGTTGTGAAGCCATTTTTTTTATTTCCTATTGTCATCTAAAAACTGCACTTACTGGTAGGTGGTAAAAAACGGTCTGCTATAAGAGCGTTACATGCAATATTGCCTCCTTTTTTATGTATAACTATAAATTATGCAGTTATAATTTATACCAAGATCACAGTTTTACTCTCAGGAAAAGAAACTCAACATTGTGTCTTTTGTCACTCGGACACTGGCTGTCTGACTTTGATAAAACATCCTTGAATTTATATATATATATATATATATATATATATATATATATATATATATATATATATATATATATATATATATAAACCAGTGTACCGGTGACAGAACTCGATCCAATGTGGTGTTTTTCTTTCTTAGAGAGTTTATCTGTATAAATTATGTGTATAATTTATGCGGTGTACACAGAGCAATCCATGTGTCTTTATCTGTTATAGAGTATCAGTTACATACTGCCAATGATCAGATGTGATTGACCAATAAACAATAGAAAAGTAGTCAAATCCACCATCACATCTGTTCCATTTTTTCAACCAAACAATTGGGACTTTAGTTTAAAATCAGCCAATTGGAGAACAATCAAATCTAAAAGGTCCTTGGTGGTGATTGGAGGAGACGAGAGCGTGCTCTAATCTGATTGGAGGAGAGGACAGTAGCTCTGAGTGTGACAGGAACTGCAGCCTAACTCCGTAAACCCAACTTCTAATCCTAACTAAAGGCAGACAGCTGATAGGACTGCTCAGCCTCTTTCTGCTACTTTTTTCTTTCCAAACTGACTTCCATAACTAAAGCGTGACATCAGAGCTCCATATTTTCACAATATGGTTTGCTAATATGATTTGACTGTTTATGTCATTCATTTCTAACATTCAAGCCACGAAATAACACACATAAGCGCAAAAAAAAAGAGTGTGGTACTAAAACATTTAAGGTATCGGAGACAAAACTCCTGTAGGGAGAGAGTTGGGAAGTTGGGCTGGCTGATTTCTAATCTGATAGATTTTAGGTGCATTGCAAATTGAACTCTGATTTGGTGAACTCATTTGGTTTCAGACTCAACCAAAACTAGACGAAAGGTTCACGCCAAAAGCAGAAATTAAAATTTGAAAATCAAAAAGTCCGCCCCTCAGTCCCTCCTCCTCTCCCTAACCAAGGTTTTCTATTTGTCACTCTGATTTGATTGACAGCTGAGGACACATGTGGGGGCACTGTGAGGGGCGGCAGTGGGGTGGTGACCAGCCCCGGTTACCCCGGCAACTATGGTAACCAAGCCGACTGTACTTGGATCCTATTGGCCGAACCTGGAGACACCATCTCTGTCATCTTTACAGACTTCCAGACCGAAGAAAAGTACGACTACTTAGAAGTGGAGGGATCCGAACCGCCAACCATTTGGTGAGTTGTTCTCCTACTTATTATGTCTTCTTTTGTTTCTAAGTGGCGATTATGTCTGGGTATTTGCAAAGAAATTACTCATTTATGTTTCAGAGCTATGGAAGACGCAGGATGAGTCAGACTTTATTGTTGAATTATAAAAGAGCGCCGATATCTTTAAGAAAAGACTCTGATTCAACGTTTTAATGTCCGTACCAAGATAAAAAAAAAAACAATGGCTTAACATATTTTATTATTTATATAGGTTATAAGTGTCATACTGAGATCCCAGATAACAATATTAATAAAAACAGTTTAATGGAATTAGGTTTTAAACTTAAAAACGTCCACATTTTCATTTTATCACATTTTTATTCAGATTAAGTTCAGTGAATGCTTTAAAGAGGACCTAGAATGCAGTTAATCAACAATCTTAAACAGCTTTGAGCCTCTAAAAAGCATCAGAAATGTTCTTTAGGCTTTCATCTGTCCCAGGAGCCCTGATACAGGCCATTCTAAACCCCCTAAACCAGCCTTGCTGTGAAAAGAGCTGTTGACCCCTCCCACTCGGCCAGGACATGAATATGATAATGAGCTGCTTGCTGATTGGTTGGTTTCCCCAGAAGGCCTCAGACCCTGGAGACATGCAGGTTTGAGGAGGAGGGGCTCCCCCTTATGACGTGTTAAGGAAGACTTTCTCAGATCAGAAGTTTTTCTCTCGCCTTTTTCAACTTTCTAATTTAGTTAAGTAAGTAAGTAAATTTTATTTGTATAGCACTCAACAAAACAAAAGATAAAGTCATCATAACATTATCTTAAAACAAAACAACAGAATATCAAAATCATTAAAAATCATAAAACAGAAAGTCATAAAATTATAAAAATAATAAAACAAATGAAAGATGATTATAAATACTAGTTAAAAAAAACGAATAAAACATAAAAGATTTAAGTAAAAGCAGTTTTAAACAAAGGGGTTGCTGCTTTCTAAAGGTGTCCAGACTGTCAATAACACGTAAGGATAAAGGAAGTTCATTCCAAAGTCGGGGGTGCAACAGCCTGGAAAGAGCGATCACCTCGACTTTTATATCTGGTCTTTGGAACTTCTAGGAGGTTCTGGTTTGTGGACCTGAGGGCTCGGGTTGGAGCATAAGGCTTTAACAGTTCAGTAATATAAGGAGGAGCTTGGCCATGTAGAGCCCTGTATGTTATAGTAAGGATCCTAAATTGAATTCTAAAGTTAATGGGTAACCAGTGCAGAGACATCAGAATAGGTGTAATGTAAGCTCTTCTGTTTGCTCCAGTTAGGAGCCTCACTGCAGAATTCTGGACCAACTGAAGGCGCTCAAGGGCTTTTTTGTTAAAACATGTGAAAAGTGTGTTACAGTAATCTAGACGAGAGGAGATAAAGGCATGGATAACCATTTCAAGCTCATGTTTTGACACCAGCCTTCACAGTTTGGAGACATTTCTCAAGTGATAAAAACAGTTTCTTACCAGCGTTTTTGAGTGGCCTTCAAGAGACATTGATTGGTCAAAGACAACACCCAAATTTCTCATGTTTGACTTGACAGCAGAAGCTAAATGACCAAGTTGTTGACTAATCAAAGGAGCCATGCTCTCAGGGGCAATGATCAGACATTCAGTCTTTTCAGAGTTTAACTGAAGGAAGTTATCTTCTAGCCAGCTAATGATCGCTGATAGGCACTCTAGTAGTTCAGCCAGTTTATGGAGCTCAGAATCCTTAAAGGAGCAGTACAGCTGAATGTCATCTGCATATAGGTGATAAGAGACATTGTAAAAAGCATCAATTATCTGTCCAAGAGGGTGTATATATAATAAAAACAGGAGTGGACCTAAAACAGAGCCTTGGGGTACCCCACAGAACAAGTTTGTGGAATCTGACATGATTTGGTTTATACAGACGCTGAAACCTCTGTTAGAAAGGTACGATCTGAACCAGTCTAGAACAGTTCCAGAGATTCCCAGCGAGTCATGAAGTCTGTTAATTAAGGTGCTGTGATCAACCGACTGAAAAGCTGCAGAAAGATCCAACAATTCTAAGACTGTAAATTCCCCGTTGTCTGCAGCCATCATGTCACTGGAAACTTTAATCAAAGCTGTTTCTGTTGAATGATTTTTACGAAAACCAGATTGGAATTTATCAAAGTTGTTGTGAATTTCCAGAGAAGTAATCAGTTGATCGGCCACAACTTTTTCTAAGTTTTTAGAGATAAAGGGCAATTTAGAAATGGGTCTGTAATTATTAGGCTGAGAGGGGTCCAAACTGGGTTTTTTCAGGATCGGTTCAACAACAGCATGTTTGAAAACAGAAGGTACAGAGCCAGATTGGAGAGATAGATTAATAAAATCCATAATGCATGGGCCAATTTGGTCAAAGACCTTAAGAAGCAAAGTGGTTGGGAGAAAATCAACAGGGCAGGAAGTTGGTTTCATGTTTTTCTGAATGAGACAGATGTCCTGGAAATTTACAGGCGTAAAGAAGGACCATGATTGGGAGGGAGGTGGCTGGATGGGAATTTACATAAAAAGTAGGTCACACATGGCTTTGACTTTTTGGCATGCTACTGTTGACCACCCAAGCTGTCTTATTCAACAACAAGGAAAATGTTGGTTTAGATTCTAGGTCCTCTTTAAAGCACAAATCCAGAGTTTTTTTTCAGAGGGCACCATCTAGCGGTGGAAAAAATGTATTGCACCTTAAGCCCCTCTTCCCACCTCCGTGGTTACGGCTAGAAGCAACGCCTCTCCTTCGTGAACGTGCACCTCTAGCCGGTCAACAGAGCACATGCACGCTTGGTGTTTGACATCTGTACGTAAGCAGATGTCTAACGCTATTGGCTAATGCTGAGCTGCACTCAATTCGAATTGCATAGGGCTCAATGGGACGGGCTTAGCAAAATAAATATATATTATAGTATATATTATCTACATTATATCAGAGTACAGGATCACTTTTACAATCTATAGTAACTTTTAGAAAGGTTTACCTTAATAGTCAAAATTTGTTGAAATCTAAGAATTCAAACTGAAAAGAGTTAAAAAATTTTAATTAAAACAAAAGCAGCACCGTTAAGGTGTCTTCACCAATCCCAAATCCTTTTTGAAAAGTATTCCTCTTCTAATCCACATTTTTCCTAAATTAAACATTTTCTCTCATTTCTGCCCTGGCATTGTAAACGTTACCAACTTTATGGTAACACTTTGACCAGAGTACTGTAATAAAAGGTTATGGGTAGTAAAAATAATCTTAAACTCAAGCAAGATAAAGTAATAAAAGAAAATGTTATTACAAATATAAATTATGGTTTTCATTTCTCCTTGTAAAGGATCCGTTTGTTTTCACTCGGAACATAAATGTGTAATTTTTAAAAGTTTGATGTGTGTGTAAAGATTTATGTGTGTGTGTGTGTGTGTGTGTGTGTGTGTGTGTGTGTGTGTGTGTGTGTGTGTGTGTGTGTGTGTGTGTGTGTGTGTGTGTGTGTGTGTGTGTGTGTGTGTGTGTGTGTGTGTGTGTGATATTGTATTTCTGCATGGGTGTCATATGTCACAGACGGCTGAACTGATCTTCCACAGACTTTTTACAAGCCTCCATGTGTTTTCAGATGGTTCACTCATAACGTCTTATTGCTCTGGCTGCCTATTGATTGTTGGTAAATTAGGGTATCGATCAACCGTTGCTGTTGCTGTAACCAATTTGAATCTAATCATGGTTAGGGATATTAGTGTGTGTGCATGCCTATTGATTTGGAAGTAATAACGGTAACTGATCTCAGGCAGCACTGAGAGTTTCTACACGTGTGCGAAACATCACGTTCCTTCATTATTACCTGTGTTATTAATGCATGTGTGTGTTTGTGTGTGACGGCAGCCATGTTGGAAGAGGTAAAGTGTTCTAAAGCTGATAATATTTAGAGTTTGACAGCTTTTCAGTCATTTCAACTCAATTCAATTTATTTGTATAGCACCAGATCATAACAACAGTCATCTCAAGGCATTTGAGTTCAGTTCATTATGTCAATAAGTTAAAAGTTGCTATATAAGGAAACCTAGCAAATTGCATCGAGTCATTGACTTGTTGTGTCAGAGACTTACAGCAATCCTCATACTAAGCAAGCATGTAGCGACAGTGGTGAGGAAAACTCCCCTTTAACAGTAAGAACCCTCCAACAGAACTTGGATCAGTATAAGTAGCCATCCGCCACGACTCACTGGGGGTTTGAGAAGACAGACAGACAGACAGACACACACACACACACACACACACACACACACACACTTATCGTTATAATTATTCATCATCAATTGTTTGATGGCTGGAAACAAAACAGTTTAAAAAAATGCTAAAAATTTACTTTATCATAATCAAAACTGTATCATCTCTAATACCAATGGAAGGAAATGCAGCTTTTAGCTGTTCTCTGACCTGCCTAATTATTGGATACTGACACAATATTCATTACAAAGGTGAAACGTTATCATTGTAACTAGTAATAAAACAGCATTCTCAACCCCATTGTTGAAAATTACTGGGCCTTTCCACCAGATACGCAAGTGTCACATAATGTCCACGAAACATCTACAAAACGTACTACGCAGCAATTAGCCACCGTTACAGTGGATAGGTGCGTTTCCACCGGCCACGAAGCGTTACCTTTTGGAAGCATCCCACAAGCATCAATGCTCATTGATTACACTTCGACTCTATTTTTTACGTGGTATGCTTCAAGAATGCGTCAAACAGGAAATCAAACACCAAAGCAGTGTAAAACATCCAGAAAGTTTCAAAATAAATGTCAAGTGCAGATTTGCAGTTGCTTACTAGTAAAAAAATTATGTAATTTCCCGTGAAACCTCCCACGCCACCAGAAAACAAACCAAACATCTTTTTGAATACATGCTGCCATCTTTCTCCTTGCTTGTGATGTAATTCTCCCGGTATTTTATGACTTCATGGGACGAGCTACGTGGAACACTTTTGCTGCTGCTTCCCATCTGAAACACTTGTGGTGGGAAGGGAACTCGTGGGTGAAACGCATCTTCTATGTTACGCTCCACTTACGTATCCAGTGGAAAGGCTGGCTAAGACTCTGGCTACACCACCACAGATATATATTTTATTCTATTTACAGTAATATTGAAATACCCCTAATGTGCCACTATGTGGTTTAGAAAATTGGCCCTTTCCACCTGTGGATCCTCCACTAGAGGGCAGTAGACAAGTATAGGAGTAGATACGGTAGGTTTATGATGAAGGTACTAATCCTGATATTCCATCTGAATGTTTTAAGGCCAAAAACCATCTTCAATGGGTTAATAGTAAACAGTTGTATTCTGCTCAGTGGTCTGGCTGTTCCATGTAAATCTACACGTACTCTTGTGGGCCCAAGCTAATAATATAACAACTGACGGCCCCAAAAAATTAACCATAAAAACCGCTTGCATTAGCCTCGTGGCACACATCCATGCAAATGAATATCAGAAAAAAATAAACTCAAAAGGCTCCGGTTGGTCCATTCTACCTGCATTTTATGTAGTGACTTCCTGTTTTTGTGTGTTTGATTCATTTTTACAACCATTCGTCCATCTGAAGGTTCCTTATGTTGCATTGTCTCTCTCTACCCGATTTCATATTTCAAACAATTTGTCACCTAATTAGATTTTCATTTATCGTTTACACTCCAACAATATAATTTCCTGTGAAGCATTATTCCTTTTCATTTGTTTCACCTGATTATAAGACCTAAGGTCCAGGTGAATGTTTATTTCCTGACAAATAAAACCTTGAAACAGTGGAAGGGTGCATTTAATACTTGCCATTCCGTTTGTCATTGAGCGTCTGTCTTTTTACGTGATTTAGTATTTAGGCTTGTTTGCATGTTTGTATGTTTGTCACATTGGTCCACTGTTATTTATTAGGTTGTTTGTGTTCTTCTTTCTTTGTCTGAACTCTAACTTTTGTCCCATTTGTCCTTGCATAAACTCCCGCGACTCTTTATCGACAAAAAGCCGCTCTGTAAACAAGTGTTTCATGGTCGCACATTGTAAACAGCTTTTATTTATCAGTTTTATCGGATGATCGTGTTTATGGAGGGAATTGTAAACACATTTAAAGTGCAAGAAAACAATCAAGCAGATACTTTGTATAACACCCAATTAATTCATTTATAGGCCTTGTAGTCTTGTGGGTGTCACCAGATTGTTGAGTTGGGTTTGTATACAACTACAGCAACCCAAATGAAATCTTCAGTTATTGTATTATTCATATAAATACCGGGTCAAGCTGCCAGATTTATGAGGAAACTGTCTCCTCGCATCAGCGAGTGCTAATACTTCCATTGGCAGTTTATGAAAGAAGCTAATTACCAAAATGCTAATTTCCAATGGCAATCAGCAGAGAAAGCTAATGGCTGATATTCAGATATGCAAGTGTGGAGGAGTTTATCAGTTGCTGCAGGGCTGCAGTTCTTGTTTTATTCAGGGTTTTTTTTATCCTACAACATGCAGAAATGTATCCAGTTGTTACACACACACACAAGCCTATAGGCACACTGTCACTTCTGACACACTTTCACAAACTTGCACACTCATCTAGACTCTTCACTTGCTTCTCATCAGTACGCAGAGAGGTGTGTTTGGGCCTGTGAGACGAGTATATTTCTATGAGAAAACCACCTGTAAACCTAACCTAACACAAGACACACACACACAAACACACGTCTTGTGTTTTTTTAATGCAGTTTTAGAAACAGTTGCTCTTGAATCCAAGTAGCGCATCTTAATAAAAATAATCTTTCCATTTCACTTTTACTTTGTCTTCCTTCCATTAGTCAGTCTAACTTTCTAACCATCTTACAATACAAGTTTCTCTACGCAGCTACAGAAAGCAGTTCGCCATTTAGAGGTCTCAGGTGCATCGCACTGACAGCTGCAGGACAAAGCCCTGGGTAATGGTGGATCAGGGTTTTTCAAAATCATGTCAGTCATCCAGCTTGTCTAGAAGGTGAAATTTGACCCTACAAACATATAAAATTCAGTAGATTTTGAGAAAGAGCCATCAAGTCAAACTACTGTTGATGAGATGGATTATCCATCCATCCATTGTCTTCCGCTTATCCGGAGTCGGGTCGCGGGGGCAGCAGCCTAAGGAGAGAGGCCCAGACTTCCTTCTCCACAGCCACTTGGGCCAGCTCTTCCGGGGGGATCCCAAGGCGTTCTCTGGCCAGACAAGAGACATAGTCCCTCCAGCGCATCCTGGGTCTTCCTTTGGGTCTCCTCCCGGTTGGACGTACCTGGAAAACCTCACCAGGAAGGCGTCCAGGAGGCATCCTAACTAGATGCCCGAGCCACCTCAACTGGCTCCTCTCAATGTGGAGGAGCAGCAGATCTACTCTGAGCCCCTCCCGGATGACTGAGCTTCTCACCCTATCTCTAAGGGAGAGTCCAGACACCCTGCGGAGAAAAGTCATTTCGGCCGCTTGTATCTGCGATCTCGTTCTTTTGGTCACTACCCTCACCTCTGGTCATGAGATGGATTAGTGTTGCAAAAAACCCTGTTCATCTTATTATTGTCCAATTTTAGAGAAAAATAGCCTTTTGAATTTTGAAAACTTCAAAAGTTGTAAAGATGCTGTAGCGAATCTGCAAACAAGCTATGATTAGAACCCAAGCATACACGGAACACTCACGCCTCTCCTTGGGATTTGCCACTGCTTTCATGTCCACCGAAACCCCGCATTACCAGAGGAAACGGGAGAGCGCTAAACACCAATCGCCGTTTTCTAGGTCCAAACTTCTCTTGTTGTCCGTGATTTCAAATGATTTTTTTCTTTTTGGGACAGTGGTTTGTCCTAAAGTTGAAGTGGTAGCAGCCGGCTGTTTCTCCTTCTCTGATATTATTGAGAGGAGAACCTCTCACACCAGTGGTGTTCTGTTGATAAATACACAACTGCGTAATGAATACATGCTGCACGAATCAAGCATCATGAATTATTTTTTCTTAAACCTTTTATTATATTTTTTCAACCAGAAAGTTTGATTTAAACACCATCACCTTGAGTCAAAAATGCATCAAATTCTTTGTGCAAATCTTTGGTATCTGATGGATTCCATTAACATCATAATAACGCATGTGCACAGTTGAACAGGGCTCCAACACTCCAGAGCCTGTAAATCATCTTCAAAGTATTTCTTCTTGCCAGCAGGCATTTTGATTTGACTTTCTAGCACTCCTAGGAGCACATCTTTAAAATGTGTTCTTGGGTTTTAAGACTTGAAACTAACGTATATAACTCAAGGACAAAAAAAAGACATGGAAATGTTTCGCTGTCCTACACTCTATTCTGTTTTGGTGACATAAATTATTTTCATTCCTAGGCAGTAGTTTAGCAGTCTGACTTTTGTTAGTCAAGAAATAATTTTTTTACAAACTTAGCACAAATACAACCTGAATGTAACCTAAAAGTGATCTGATACAAAACACAAGTATTTGTCCCATTTAGAAATCTTAATGCTTTGTGGGAAGTATTTTTTAATTTATTGGAGAGAAACTGCTAAGTACTCTACAGCTATAACAAGTCCAGATCAGTCCCACCCACCTGACCCAACATCATCAATCACAATGTACTCTCTCTGGTTTTGTGTCTCCCTTCCTTTGCTTGGCTCAGCTTCATATCGTTCTCTTTGCTCTCACGTTTCATACAAATATCAACACATCACAAGCTCATTCGTGGATTTGAATGAGGAATCTGCTCTGCTAAGTCATCAGCATTCTTTGAAGAGGTGGGTGTGTAAGACAACGCGTGTGTGTGTTTGTGCGTGAGTGATGTTATGCTTGCCGAGTGCTAATCAATGCTGCTGGCAGGAAGGATGCTGGGATAGCGGCACTATCCCGAATCGGAAATGGAGCGGTGACCTTGAAGAGAAACTTTGCCTCTCTCACTCGCAAGATAAACAAACACACATATCAGATTATTTCAGACACGGCTTAAATAAGGAGTCGGGACTTTAAAATCAAAGTCCTCGCATCTCTTTTGATTTAAAAGGATCTAGTTATTCATTCATTTGTGGATAGCTTTTCTAAGTACCCTAAGGAGCAACGCTAGGTTGCAGGGTGCTTTTATTTGTGAGCTGATGTTTTCTTACCGTGTTTGTGCAAGTAGTTAAAACCATTATTGCTCTTTTATTTCTGGCTATTAGAATGATTGATGTGTGAAAAACAAACCAAAATATAATGTCTTAGCAAAACGCTGAACTCCACAGACAACTAATGTGGTCTGGGTTGATGAATTATTTATTCATCGAATGTTCAGTTTGATAGAAAAAGACCTTCAGAAGAGTTCAAAAGCCTCAGGAAACACAGAGTGTAAGCAGAATGTGAATCAAATTAAAATTTTACAGTGTATCTCCAAGCAAGTGAAACACCAACAAATTGAGCCAGTGGGGATAGATCACAGCATTGTTACTGTTTATGAATTATTAAAGGTGTATGCAGCTATGTAATAAAAGAAAACTATGCTAGGATCATACAAAAATGTCAGATGAGGAAGAAAAATTCTTTATTTTACAATGAGAGAGAGATTGAGGAAAAATGGCAGATAAAATGTCACCAGTTATAGAAGACAGCTGAAATCATGGAGTAATTCTCAAAAACAATGTTTTTGTTATAATTTAGTATATTATTTAGCTTCTTTTAAAATGAATGAAACTCCATAAGAGTAGACCCAAAATCAGAACCTAAAGCCAGAATGGGTAATGTGAACATTGATGTTGTAATAAAAACCTGAGAAAAACCCACTGCAAATAGGGTCATGAGGATGAAAACACTAGAAATGAATTTGAGAGCATGTAATGAGCTGGACCATCAAGAAGGACCTGGCAAATGTCTTCATGAAGGACCTGGTAATTAGTGGAATTAGGAGCAGCTGGTTGATGAACAGAATCAAATACAAGTGTGATTGACTGGGGGAGAAACAAATGACTAATAAATGACACAGGAATAAAATTAATACAACTTGCATGAAGAAAACAAAAGGAGTACTACCTAAAACACTCAAGAAATTAAATATAAAACCAAATACAAGCACAACCTCTATGGTTATGTTCCTTGGTTAGATTCAGCTTAGGACTTTAGTGCTACTTAAAGTAAACGATCAATAAAACATGAATCATGGAACAGATGTTTCGCAGGTTTAAAGGAGCAATAAGTAAGAGTTTTACAGTGAAATAATCACAAAACAGTCTAATATCTCAATCATGTTAGAAGGAAGGTTACATTGAAACTGATTTACTTCTCATCCGGCTGGGGGGATGCCAATTTTCCTCCTTGTAAAAGACCCCAAAGGGACGTTGTCATTGTTTACAGTCTTTCCCGCCTCCATACTTCCTGGTTCCAGAGCCAAAAATATGTAAGCCTGCAAGGTTTCCAAGTCTGCGGCAGCAAGCACTGCTGCACCGGCATTATTAATTTGACACTGGCTGGCAAAAAACAGCAGCGTTGTGGACAAAATGAAAGCCAGAAGTTATTTCTTGTAACCCTAAGGCTGGGAATACACTTGCTTTGTAACCTGGCGTTGACGCGGGCGTGTTGTTCACATATTTGCTGCTTTACCTCACGTAGTACTGGAGGATTCCACTAGGGGGCACAGTACAGAACCTAGACTGGATACAGCGTCAGATTCGTAGGGGACAAACAAAACAAACATGGTGACAGTAGAAGAGGTCAGCAGCTGGTTCATTTTATGATTGTGACAGTAAAAAGACAGCAGATCTTGTAGATGGTATGTAAGACCTGTACGCCAGACACGGCGTGACAATGGTCACTGCATCTTTCTCATAGGGAGCCAACACAGAGAGATCAACTTGATGCTCCACACCCACTTTTTCTCATTAAAATTCAAAAAGTTAAAAGCCATCCATGACCTGACATCATCCATACAATCTAAAAGAGAACTGGTCAACCCATGAGCATCACTACGTAGGGGAACGTAAATGTGACGGCCGTCAGCATACATATGGAATTTAACTCCATGCTTACGAAAAAGTTCACCAAGTGGTAAAAGATATAGGGAGAACAGTAGAGGTCCTAACACTGATCCCTGAGGTACTCCACAGGTAAGTTCTGATGGAGACGAAGAAAAGTCACCCATTCTCACACTAAAACGTCTTGTACTCAAATTTGATTTTATCCATTGAAGTGCTGAGCCAGTGATGAATACCAACTTCTCTAAGCGATGCATTAAAATGGTTTGGTCTACCGTATCAAACGCAGCAGTCAACTGATATGAATCATGAGGCAATAAAGTTATAAAAAACGAGAACAAACGCTTTGCCAGTAAGACACACTCCCCCTACTGCTTACTCACATATTACAATTTTCGAATGCATCGTGGTAATTAGGATGTGCACAGACGCTTCAAACAAATGCAAGTTTTACAATTCATCTTTAAATATTTGATAATTGTTTACTTTTTTTTTCAAATTCTGACCCACCCTGTTATTGGAACAGTAAATATGTAATGTATCTCTCATACATTTAACCTAGTTCTAATGTTTATTAATGGTGATTTACTTCTAATAGTTTTTCAAGAAGAAAAAAATGGCCTCTGTGCCCTTCATCAGATTTAGATATAAACATTTTTCAAGGAAGAAGCCACTTGTGCAATTTAGGTTTTTTGATTTGCAGCTATTTTAATCCAAAAACATTCAAATTATTGCTTGTTTTACATTTAAGTTTTCTGTTATGTTTGGACTCTAAATGGGTTCATCCCTTGAGTTATGTGCAAGTTTCTAAACCTGAACAAGTCATTAGCCTAACAAATTAGCATTCCTCTGAAACGTGTCAGCAGGAAAGACTTGAATGATTAAGTAAAACTGAGCCGATGTCAAAACCTGACCTTTAAAATATTTTCAGAAAACCTTGAGCCATTTAGACTGAATAAACCTTACAAGATGAAAATTGTATTTTCCTTCAAAGGAAAGGCAAAGAAATGAGTAAATAGACTAAAGATGCATAGCATCAGCCTGAAATGCCCCTACAGGAGCGATAAAAGAGCCAGTTTACTAAATGCCAATTGTACAAATGCTACTAAAACAATGTTCCAGCTGAGCTGAAGATGACATTAGCTATATCCTGGTGTTATTTGTCTCTGGGGAATTACAGAGGATGTAAAACACATACCAGCAAAAGCATTCAAAATGTTTTATTTTTACTTACTTTATGTTTAGGTTTGTTTTCTCTCAGGCAAGCCGAGGTTGGTTTATCCAGCAAAACACATTATAAATCAGATACAGGCAAAATAATGAAACAAACACTCAAAGACTAAAGTTAGTGTGTAATGGATGATTGTAGTAGAATACACAAATATTTTGCTGCATTTGTTTTTTTACTTGGAGCGAGAGGTCAATAGTTTGGATTGGTGCTGCGTCTGCAGTGATGCGGGCGTTGTACCGGTCTGTCATGGAGAAGAGAGAGCTGAGCTGGAAGGCGTGTTCCTACCCTCACCTATGGTCACGAGCTTTGGGTAGTGACCAAAAGAGTGAGATCACGGATACAAGCGGCCGAAATGAGTTTTCTCCGCAGTGTCTGGACTCTCCCTTAGAGATAGGGTGAGAAGCTCAGACATCCGTGAGGGGCTCGGAGTAGATCCGCTGCTCCTCCACATCAAGAGGAGCCAGTTGAGGTGGCTCAGGCATCTAGTTAGGATGCCTCCTGGACGCCTCCCTGGTGAGGTTTTTCAGGCACGTCCAACCAGAAGGAGACCCAAAGGAAGACCCAGGACACGCTGGAGGGACTATGTCTCTCCTCTGGCCAGGGAACGCCTTGGGATTCCCCCGGAGGAGCTGGCCCAAGTGGGCTCTCTGCTTAGGCTGCTGCCTCCATGACCCGACACCAGATAAGCAGAGAAAAATGGATGGATTGATGTTTCTAACTTTGGTTGTCAACACATGGAAGTACCACAGATACACAGAAAGGTTTGGTTTGTGTTATTGTTTTGTTGTTTTTTTTCTTGTTCCTAATATGAGCTACAGTAAATCACATCAACCACTTGTTTCAGTCAAGGAGGACTCCTGAGAATCCATTACCAGCCACATTCGTGGGCCAAATGACTCTCGTAGGGAGCTTGTAAACAAGTTCATGATGTAGACTGTTTTCCTCCGAATCTATTTGCAACATTGGGCCTTAAAGGTTATAGCAGTGACCTTCGCATCGTGTTTTGCTGGGGGTATCAATTTTTAAATCCAATTTCTGTTTGCCCAAAGCACCATTTAGGTCTACAAGGCCATTGTGTAGGAACAGCTTGGTAAATCCACCCTGTTATTAACCCATACCTATGACAGACTTGGAGAAAAATCACAGTAGTCTTTTCAGAAAGCACATTCTTCAGTTAGACAAAACACGGAGGAGAGGCAAAATGAGAGGACAGTGAAAGAGGTGTCATTGTGTTTTAGGGAGAAAGTCTCAGGTCACGCAGAAGACGACTGGAGAAGGAGGGAAAAGAGAAAAGGGCGGGGGAAAAGAAAGGGATAGGTAGAAAGGAGGAGCTGAAAGGGCAATTGGGGTGAAAAGAGGATCCAGAGGAGGAGGAAATGGAAGGTATGAGGGTGGGGACGAAAACAGCGAGGTGCAGAATCAGGGACGAAGGCTCGGAGGGGGTGATGAGAGCTGACAGGACAAGAGAAGTAGAGGGGAAGAATGGAAAGCCATTGGGGGGACTCATGGGGGAGGAAAGAGGTTGTAGACAGAAAAAGACACTAAGAAAACCAGACAAGGACAGAATGAGACAAACAAAGAAACTGTCTGACAGTCGCCATCTGCACCAAGAACTAAAAGTGATTTGGTGAAAGCAAAGAGTTTTACTCAAGAGCTAAGATGTGTAAAAATTAGCAGCATAAAGACATTATTCTGATACATAAACACCATATGCTGATTTAATCTGTCTGTACAGATTGCCCAGTATATGTGAATGTTAATTCTTAGAGCTACTGTCTTTTTCAATATCTTGTATTGGTGTCGCAAAGCTGGTGAAAACTGGAAAGCCTTGAAAAAGGTCTGCAGAAAACAAGAAAACGTTACTTTTGATGAGAATAATGTGAATTTTGCTGCAAGAGTGAAACAAATTTAGATCATACAAAGATGTACTACGTGTTAAAAAAGAGATTAGCAACAAAACTAATGTATAAATCTCCTACCTGTCAGCCAAACTTTTTAATTATTCATCACACTAATCTGGTTTTAACACAGCACAGCAATGTTTGCTCCAAATGACATGAAATAATGTCGTCAATTATGCTCTAATATCATATAAGACACTGTCACACACTAATTACAGAGACCTTATGTCATCACTGTAGGGACATGTTCTATCACAGGTCACTGTGAGTAGGAAGTGGAATAGTTATCTCTCACTCCCACAGCAAGTAACCTTTTCCAAGAGCAGCTAAGCTGATCCAGAAGGACCAAGGATGAAGGTGAGGCCCTTTGGGGCGTGGTATGGAGCTGGTTTCAGTCACAGCAAAGTCTGCTATTAGAAACACTTCTATTTGCCACACTAATGACCAACCAAAACACATCAACAGCATGTCTCACCAGTAGTTACATGGCCATTTCTGGTTATATGTCTACATTATGCATGGACAGTTCAGTACGTTCAGGCCTTTGGTCAGTATTCCTCCCAGAGGAGGTGTTTTGGGTTAAACCCCAGGCATGCTGGAGGGTTTATATCTCTCAAGATGGCCGGAGGAGGCATTGTGGTCCTACCAGAGAAGCTGGTGAAAGTGGCTGTGGTGAGGAGAGTCTGAGCTTACCTGCTAGGGCTGCTGCCTCCGTAAAAATCGACCAGAGTAAGCAAAAGACTATTCTGTCAAGTCATCCTGTTTCCAGACGTCACTGGAAGGATTTGTTTTTATTTTCTTATCCTATTCTGACAGTTTAATGGTAATGCATATGATGTTTCTGAATTTCAGGAAATAACCGTTGTCTCCATGTTGCGCAACACTCGTGCAGTTATTCTCGTGCATGCTCTGTTTCAATGTGCACCATGACACCACTGAGCTTCTGTTTGGGTGTCTTGTCTTTTGAATGGACCAACTTCTGTCTAAGGATGTTGTTGGGTTTAAAGATTACCGGGATGTTGTTTTTGGAGAAAATTCTTCTGAGTCTTTCTGAGACTCCTGCCACGTATGGGATTATGGCGCCTTTGCGTTTCATTAAGCAACAACAGACAGCTACAGTTTATAAGCTCGACCCGCCCATATTCCAGTGAGAATTGACAAAGCTTCTCAGATGAGAAGCGAAACGTCAAGAAAAACCAAAGAAGTCCAGTTGCCTTCATTCAAACCCCTTTGGATTACCATGACCTGGATGACTGAGAACCATTACCAGCATTCTGCAGTTTCCTTCCACAAGTTAAAAGTCTGCTACATGTTTTTGTACTCCTTGTCTGCCGCTAGATATTTTCGGCAGGCGTTTTGTTTCATTTGGGAATGGCATAGCTGTTGACGAATTTAAGGAAAGTGGCATGCTGACCAATCACAGGCTTGTGCTCTCCGTAGCTTTTGATGGACAGTTACAAAACTGGACATGTCTCCGTACTGCCGCAGATAGAGGAGTACAAACTAGGCTTTAGAGCAGATTTACTCTACTTCATTTATAACCCAGAGCCCCCTCCTGTTGTGTAGGTAACGCTATTGAATTTCTGGCATACCCAACCTTGTGAACCTTGACTGAACCAGACTTAAAAACTTTTTTAGGGTCGAGGCTAGGTTTTTCTTATACCTGTCACCTAGAAAGTCATTTTAATACCCCCAAATGTTACATTTCTAGTTTAAAACAAGACATCCATCACATCAGAGGATTTTTGTCCACAGTTACCCACGTCACCTTTATTTCAGCCCTCAGTTGTTGTTGTGAACAAGCCACTTTGAAAACACCTGGCTCATTCACACTGACAAACCTGCGAGGAGTCAAGCGAAGGAGGAGGAGGAGAAAATTTTAGAACAGATAAAGGGGAGTGGAGAGAGAGACAGAGTAGGGTCCTGTTGTGAACACTGATTACTTTCTGCCCACTTGAGATTGATGGAGAGCGACACAGCAGGCTTGCTCGTGCAAGCAGGAATGCATACCCACACACACAGACGACACACATAAATACACTCCGTACGTAAACAACAGTGTTCCAGACAATGCACGGACTCGCACAGACGTACAGACTAAAGCAGCGTCTCTGTTGCTTCACTGATTGATGATGACTCCTACAGGACGACATGCAGACCGACAGTCATGCCGCATTCGTGTTCATCCATGTGTCCAAGGAAATTTTCTCAGTTTCTTCTTTGAGGAAGTGTGTGTTTGTGGGTGTTTGTCAGTTCCCACCTGTCTTAATTACAGGAGGCTATTAAGACAGATTGCCTGATTAAGTGGCATTCCATGCTATCTAATAAACGGCACACACACAGAAACTGTACATAAAAAATTGGCTCACGTCTATAAAAAGTATATCTTTTTTTAAAAAGCATCATGGCAAACAGTTTTCTTTTTTAACTTTTAAAACTCTCTAAGCTGTTAACAAATATTAAACAAACTACTCCAGTTTCTGATTTGCTACAAAGGAGCTGCAAGCACGACCGTTTCCTGATCCCTGAAACCTTTCAGAAATTAGTCACACTTCTGCTTCATTTGGATTCTTTTTTAACTTCTTGAAATCTCAACCTCTTGACTTCTGCCTTGCTGGGCCTCAACATTGAAGGCAAAAGAATAAATATGCAGCTGAAATATGTCAGCTTTAAATGGCCTGTATTTTTATAGCGCCTTCTTAGGGTTCTACAGCCCCCCAAGGCGCTTCACAACACAATCAGTCATCCACCCATTCACACACATTCACACGCTGGTGGGGATGAGCTACATTGTAGCTACAGCTGCCCTGGGGCGCACTGACAGAAGCAGGGCCTGCCGTACACTGGCGCCACCGGTCCCTCCGACCACCACCAGCAGGCAAGGCAGGTTAAGTGTTTTGCCCAAGGTCACAACGACAGCGACAGACTGAGCGGGTTGCGAACCTGTGACCTCCCGATTGCAAGGCAGCCACTTAACTCCTCTGCCACCATCGCCATGGTTTTAATTATTTCTTTAATTCTCTTCACTAGGAATTGGTTTGCTGAAATTACAGCTGTGGCCAAACGCAGTATGTTAGACAAAAGTGACTGACTAGCACGCCTTACATAACTAATACTGGTTGTAAGGTAAGACTTCTCAGCACCAGTGTTTGTCGTGAAAAGCCCTGAAATTAAGGCGACTAGTGTTTAATAGTGAGAAGACGTGGAGATAAAGGTAAATAGTCTGTGAAGGTTGAGAAGGGCTAAAGATAAAGGCCACCAAAAGGCATGTTCTTAGTATCGGAACATTCGGGTCATTTTACCGGTTCTTAACGACATAAGTGTGTCTCCATTTTACTGGGCTGGACCTATAGGGCAATTCTCCAGGCCATTTCAGGAAGTAGTCAGTACCTGAACTTGGGTCTGTACTCGGATATTGCTGTTGCTGGGCGGGATGTTGCCAAACAACCGACATTTGTAAAGTGGTAGGCGTTTTTGGTGAAGCAGAATGGATGGAAAAGGAAATAAGAAGCATTGATGCTGTTGCAAAATTTCTAGACTCCCAATGCTGAAAATGCGGCCAATTGATGCCAATGCGCAGTATCCGACAGAGCATCGTAAAAAACGCTATGCTTTACAAAACACAGCTGCTCTCCTCATCCCCTGAATGGTGTAAATATATGGAGTTCTTTGACAGAATAAAATATCCTATGTTATTAGTTTCCATGATTGTCTTTTGGCAGGAGGTCGATAGGTGGATTGGTGCTGCGTCTGCAGTGATGCGGGCGTTGTACCGGTCTGTCGTGGTGAAGAGAGAGCTGAGCCAGAAGGCAAAGCTCTTGATTTACCGGTCAATCTACATTCCAACCCTCATCTATGGTCACAAACTTTGGGTAGTGCCTGAAAGCATGTGACCTCGGATAAAAGCGGCTCAAATCAGTTTTCTCCGCAGGGTGTCTGGGTTCTCCCTTAGAGATAGGATGAGAAGCTCGGTCATCCAGGAGGGGCTCGGAGTAGATCTGCTGCTCCTCCACATCGAGAGGAGCCAGTTGAGGTGGCTCAGGGCATCTGATTAGGATGCCTCCGGGATGCCTCTCTGGTGAGATTTTCTGGGCACGTCCAACTGTGAGGAGGCCCAAGGAAAGACTCAGGACACACTGAAGGGACTATGTCTCTCGACTGGCCTGGGAATCCCTCGAGATTCCACCGGAGGAGCTGACCCAAGTGGCTGGGGAGAGGGAAGTCTGGGCCTCTCTGCTTAGGCTGCTGCCCCATGATGTGACCCCGGATAAGTGAAAAACAATAGATGGATGGAGGGATGGGTGTCGTTAGGCAATGATCAGTGGCGTTCATGCATGACTAAACTATGTTGAGGTCTTGGTGAGGTTCTTAATGGGTCGATTTTGTATAGAAACACAACAGCTGAGAGGATCAAGCCGGCGTATTTTCCCTGTTGCTTTACTTCTCCCAGACATTTTCCAGAACGCCTATAGTTGATACGCAGCAATTGTTTGTTGGTGAAAAGACCTGAAGATAAAGGTGATTAGTCTCTGATAGTGTTAGGGCCAAAAGATAAAGATGGGGTCCTCTCACCACCAGGATTAGTTGGTGAGAAGGCCTAAAGATTAAAGATTAGTTATTTTAGATATTAACACAAAGATGATAAAGATATGCTCAGATTGAATTATTTATTGCTTTTAGCAGCATTTTGACCCAAATCAAACTCATTTGCTTTATTTTTAATCCCTGTTATGATGACGTGATTATGTTTTGCATTGATCAAATGAAAAGTTGGTCAGAAAACTCCGAGCTGGTGCCGAGGGAACACACGGAGAGGGAAAAGGACATCAGCTCAGCAGCAGAAATTACAAAGCCATTAAAGTTTGTAGAGATTAAGCTAGATAAACAACATAGATACTGTACACACACCAGACTGAATTAAGTACTCTGCTGTACAACCTCCTGACACACTGTAAACCAGGATCACTATCTTTAGAGTTAATATACAGAAAGCCGGTGTACAAACACGACCTCATTGAGTTCAGCAGCCTCTCAGCATGGCCCTTAGAAAGACACCCAGTTAACCAAAGCTTAGCATTTCCTTTATGCTTTCAAAGAAGTCCAAAAATAAGAATTTGAAGGTATTTATGATAAAATAGGCCAACATAACCAATGTGCACACATTATCTGTCTGTTTTCTTGTATTCTCATTAGAACACATGCAGCCGCTGTAAATTAACCGATGAAGAGTCCGTTAAAAAGAGGAAATCATTGTTCCTTATGTGATTATAATATGTTTACTGTCCTGTGTTCAGCATGGCAGAAAATTACTTTTTCAGTTTAATTCTTCTTTACATGTTTTATTAATAAATTACCCACACTGTGAGCGGCTCTAGCACACAGCTTCTATGCGTTGTGGGCTTTCATTCCACTGAAACACTCAGATGAATAATTAAAAAGCCGGCAGATAAAGTGATGTACCTCTGTCAGCCTCTGCCTCCTTCCCCCTCAGCTCACAACCTCCAGCACTCTCTCCCTCCAGTGTCTCAATGTCTAAGCTTCATTGATCGCTGCCTCTCCTCCTTTAGACCGCATGCTTTTTTATTTCCTCCCCACTCTCCTCTCCTCCGTGTTCTCAGAGAGCTAGCTGGTTTGTATTTTTGCTGTAGGAGAGACGATGGATGGCAGGACGGCAGACAGAGCAACGGAGAAAAGCAGAGATGCTCTTTTGGTCTTGCGTATTTAATCAATTATATTCTCTTGCTCCTTCTGGCAACTCTCCACTTGATCTTCTTTCTTCATACAACACACACACACACCTACAGATAAATGTTTGGGATCCTTCCATCTTGTTTTTATTTTATTTTACCTACAATATTTGTAGCTCAAAATGAAACATGGGAAGTCTTTTGTGGGTTTTTTGGTTGCTTGGTTGTTTTTCACTGTTCCCTTCTGTCAAGAGTGATAAATTTAGGAACATAATGTTGCAACCTGACATCACATTTAAAGGAACAACCACTGCGGCTGGTGAACATGCTCTTTTAAAGTTTACAGCACAAACAACTCTCATATAGAGCAACTTTTAACCTTTATATTCTTCCATGAAGCAGTTAAAAGAGCAGGTCACTCCCAAATAACCTTTATTTATGCTGATAAACTGTATAAATGAGTGTCTAATAATGCTGTAGACACATGAAGTCAATTTTCTGGCAATTTAGTGCATCTTAATAAAAATAGTTGTAGCTCCCTCTTCAGGTTAAAAGTCTTCATTACATTTGAATTTGAATCAGCCATTGCTATTGGCTAAAGGCTAATTTATACTTGTCTGTCTGCGTCAGTACGGAGACACGCAGCGGCATTTTGCGTCGACGCAAGGGCTCGCGGAGGGTGACGGAGACATGCCCCCAAAAATAACTGTCCGTCGAGAGCAACGGAGAGCGCAAGCTTGTGATTGGTCAGGACGCCGCTTCTCTGAAATACGTCACCAGCAGCACCGCCACTGCCGACTCAAAAAATAAAGAGCGCTGAAGATATTTAGCGGCAGACACGGAGCAGATTGAAGAACGCCTCGCTGGAAAAGTTCGAAAATATGAAAGTTTATTCACTCGTGACTGAAGGAGCACAAAGATACACAGCAAGCGATTTATTCATGGACGGAAATGACGAGAAACGTGGATTTAGAGGTGCCGACCGCAAGAAGAGGTGGAGGAGAATGAGGGACAAATTCGTCCGTGTTAAAAACTCTCTAAAATACATTAAAACAAGGTAAACGCAGTAGTAAATACACTATCGTAGACCGGATACGTGGCTGTAATAGTGACAGGATACCCCAGAAATGTGCTACGCCCTCTGCTGTCCAGGCGGGGGGTTGCTTTCCAACATCCCCCAGCCAACAGAGAAGTAGAAACATAAAACGCCTCCGTCAACGCGTATGCGTCTCTAGCCCGCGGAGCTCACGGAGAAGTATAACTCAGCCTTAAGCAGTATCGTACGTTGTGGCTGCACAGCAGCAGAGTCTTGGCCACGCCCCCGGCTGGCTCAGCACAGGTTACCTCTGCAATTTACATGCGAAACGAAACAATAAGGCTCAGAGCTGCTTGCTTCCCCCCAAACAAACCTTCCTCCCTTTCCTCTAGTGAAGGAGGTGGAGAGAAATCCTCCAGACCAGGGAGCGTGCTGCTGTTTCTCCATCCGAGCGGGGTGTGTGTTGGTGTGTTTTTTGACTTATTTCTCCTGTCAGTCACTGCTTCAGCACCACCCTTCAGTCCACCAGGCAACGCCTCCTTTTGGCACACTTTTCAAACAGGAAGTGTGGGTAGGAGGGTGGCTTGCTCTTTAAATATAGGTTTCAAATATTTTTGTATGTATGTATGAATGGCTCATCTCATTTTATGGAGGCCATGCAGCTGTGTCACACTTTGATTTAATTACTACAGATAAGGTTCCTGTTTTTTTAACTGTAAATCTCACCTAAAAATCAATGATATTTATATTTTTTGTGCTCAACAAAAGGCTTTACCTTCCACATATCCATCTCTTTTTGATGTAACTTGCCCTTTCTCTTCGGTAGGACTCTAGTCTCTCTATTCTAGAGTATGAGTTCCCATCTCTTCCTCATGGGGCTGGGTGAGATTTCACACTAAGACACAATTTGAGGTATGGTGCAAGGCTCTGGGGAACTCCAGCACTTACCAAGCTGGCTTATACTTAAAAATAACTTCTTCTACATTCTCAATCAAGATTTTTAATTCCTGATAAAGATCCACGATTAAAGAATTTCTGCCTCTATATTTCCTCCTTGATGTAATAGAACCTCCCGTCCTCTGACATAAGGGGAAATAAATTTGTCAGTCATTTGCAAATAAATGAACCTTAACACCATGCCTGCATAGGAGGGCCACCAGAGAAAGTAGATAGAGGGCAAAGAGAAGTGGGCCCAAAACTGATCCCTGTGGTACACCCAATGCAGGTCCTCCCAGGCAGACGAAGCTTCACCCACAATGACGCAGAACCTCCTCCCTTGAAGATATGATCTTAGCCATTGTAGGGCTGACCAAGTAATCCCCACCCAGTGCTCTAAATGACTGAGGAGATTGTCGTGATCAGATGTGTCAAAAGCTACAGATTCAGTACTGTGACCACCCCTAAATCCTGATTGAAACATTTCAAACATCTCAAATTCATCCAGAAAAGACACCAACTGATGGTAGATTAAAGAATATCTGCTTCCATATCTCCTTCTTGACTGCATGGCAAATGAGAAACCATAGAGATTAAGTCAGCTATAGAGCTCCAAAGCTAAGTGTTGCCATGCCGAGCCAATCTAATAAATAAAAAATTCCTTTATCAGAAACTCTCAAATATCCACTTGACCGACTAGGCTATGCATCACACAGGGTACACTGCAGCACATTTCTGTCCATCATTGTGGATTATACTGCTTTAATGTGACTGCATGTGTTCTCTGTAGGTTCAGTCTGACTCAAATGATCATTTGGTCTCAAATCTGAAGTATTCACAAAGGGATTGTTTGGTTCAGAAGATAAAATTTAAAGAATGGGAAAAGCGAAGCCACATCTACCATGAATTAGGATTCATTATCACAGCTGACAAGTCATGCAACTAAAAAAAATCATATCAGCATCTCAGAAGATGATCTATACCACAGGGCTTCACTGAAGTGCTTTTATGGCAAATAACTTGGTTGAACACTTAACAGTGAGAGAGAGAGCCATCAGCATAGATGAATGGTTTAATAATGCATAACAAATGGTCCACATGGGGCTGATTCATGGGACATCAGGTAGCTTCTCTGCTGGTGTTATCATGGAAGTATTAGCTCATTTTGGGCTGTAGCTATCCACATACGAAGCTGGTGAAATTGTATTTTCTTATTTGCTGAAATTTCATGAAAAGAATGTATGTATTATTTTTATTGGAAGAACTTGTTGACACAAGCATCAAAAGGTCTTCAACCAGTCATCAGGGTATTGATCTGATGTTTTTAGTTCTAAGGTTGTTCCTTTAACCCTTCTACTGCTGCAATAGAGCTCTTTCTGATTATACCTTCATGTTGCAGCTTAAAGTTGCTTTCTGAGCTAAATATCTAAATGTCACATTCACAAGCTTTCTGTACAGATTTATGATTATTTTTTCTTATTTTAGTATTGGAACAATTTGAATATACACACAATGCGCTCCGGGTAATGATGCCCTTGCAGGAAATGAAAGTATGGCTGTAAGCATGAATAATCCAGTGTGAAAGTGGGGCCGTCTACATGAAAAGATACATAGAAAGTAAAGAAATAAAGGTGGGGAACAACTGAGACAGAAAAAGAGAGAAGAGGAAATTAATTTGCAAACTTGTCAAGCTACCGTTTTCGTTAATGACGCTCTCCTGGTGGATTCACAGCCAGTCATTCATGTGGCCATCACATGTTGGTTGGGTAGGTAAAGCTTCAAACAGCCGCTGAGATGGATGGTTGGGTTAGTGATACTTGAGCTCAGGAGGCTGAAAGCCCCATTAGTCAGCTCAAACTGAAGAATAATAGGTGCCTGTTAGCAGTTTTGTGTTCAAAACATCATGATTTATAGTTTTTGATTCTTGTGATGGTTGGATTTTGAGTTGAAAGCAGGTGCGATGTTTTGACGCCTTTTTGATTCGTGTGGGCTGCTGTAGCTGTAATACCTACTCTGAACTGCATGGCGCTAAAGAGTCAAATATTTTGACGCACTGGGGCTTTAATTCAATGGATCAGATTTTTTGCAACAAAGATGTAATAAACCAACGAATCCGGATTTTAATGCTAAAAACTATACTAATGCAGAACTGACTTACGGATTTAATCATATCATGTACATATCTTTGAAAATATCAAAATACAGAAAGATGTGTTTAATGTAAAAAGTACCTTTCAGAATCAAAAGCATTGAAGAAATGAAGACTTAGTTGGGTTACAAGAATTCCAACTACAGGACACATGCAGCCAAGCAAAACTGGGCTTTTGCTTGGCTGCATGTGGACAAATCTATTCCTGAACTTCTGTGTTTGCTAGTGTTGCTTTACAAAAGCTGTCAGTGTTGGTGGAAGCATTTTGTGAACGCAAAGTTGAGAAATCCAACCTTCTACAGTTTTGCAAAGAGAAATAACAATAATAAAATCCTCCAGCTGTCCCTGTGCCGGCACAAAGCTAACACCTAAACAGTGCTCAAATGGTTTGAACTGCTCAAAAGGTACCCAAAAAGGCAAAAGAAGATTAATGCCGTTAAAGATTTACTCAGACTGCATAAAAACCTCTCATGGTGTGGCTTCAACGGTTACCATTTCTCTGTGTATCCTTATCTCAAGCCAAGGTTGTTTTGCTAAGTTTATCTATGAAACTGTTCAGCTCCTGCAGCTTCACACTTCTTCATAAAGTAAGCCTGTATAAAAGCATCATTGCCACTGATTGAATTTGGGCCATGTTTGGTTAAAGATAAACAAGAAAATAGGCATTTTACTCACCCAATGTTAACTGTAAAGAAGCAAATCGTGACCCACCACTTTTCACCTCGTCAAACACAAAAGCCTTGTTCAGGTTCTTAGCCAATTAACTGATCTTGTCCGCTGTGCTTTATGAATGTTCTGCAGAGCGGACTCTACGGGCCATTTGTCTCAGCTTTCAAAGCCTTAATAGAACCTGCTGAAGTAAAAAAAAACAGCATTAAGAGATTTAAAAGTGATTTATTTAAGCCTGACTTTTAAGTGGGTGGTGTGTTCATTTACGCCAAGTATCATTTGGGGTATATAATATTTGCAAACATTAATATGAATGAAAGAGTTTAAGGAAGTTGCAACGTGGACCAGTTCAGCTCCAGTTAACGAAATCTGCCTCAGAAATTATCCAAGGAATTGAGTTTGAGATCAGCGTTTCTGAATTACAACCCCCCAACCACTTAGGGGTTAACTTGGATTGAACAATGAATAGGAAATATACAGTAGATTCCCACATTGTTAAGAACAAATGAGAAACCTCTTTAGGATGGAGCAAAAATCTAAAGTTCCACCAACTAAGTGGAAGAAGCAGACTACTCAAGACAGATTTCCTATTTGTCACATTTAATATTTGAAATCTAAATAAATTTCAATGGGCAAACATAACCATAGTAAATGAAAACTTTTGTTTTCAGGGGACGTTGTATTTTCCTTCCTAGAAATAAACCAGTACAACAAACCTGATGTGAAAGTGTAAATGCCCTCCTTCTTAAATCATGAATTAACTGTGATTACCCAAAATTGTCTGGAAACCTGAATACTGCCACAGGTTACACACTTAGGGTACGTGCTACTTTCGTCACTTGCCACTTAATTTAGACGGCGAATACGTCACTTCCCACTTTACTTACGTGCCGCTTACATTACTTGTCACTTATATTTCTTGCCGATTACATTACGCACCAAATACATTGTTTGCAACTTATGTTACTTGCCACTTACATTACATACCAAATACATCGCTTGCCACTTATTTTGCTTGTCACTTACGTTACTTGTCACTTACGTTACTTGCCAGTTACGTTACTTTTCACTTATATTACTTGCCGATTACATTATGCACCAAATACACCGTTTGCCACTTATGTTACTTGTCACTTACGTTACTTGCCAGTTACGTTACGCACCAAATACATCACTTGCCACTTATGTTTTTTGCCACTTACGTTACTTGTCACTTACGTTACTTGTCACTTACATTACTTGCCAATTACATTACGCACCAAATACATCGCTTGCCACTTGTTACTTGCCACTTAACGTTGCTTGCCACTTAACGTTGCTTGCCACTTACGTAACTTGCCACTTAAATTGCTTGTCACTTACGTAACTTGCTACTTACGTTACTTGTCACATTACTTGCCAATTACTTTACTTGCCACTTACTTTACTTGTCACTTACTTTACTTGCCACTTACATTATTTGCTACTTACTTTACACACCAAATACATCGCTTGCCACTTAACGTTACTTGCCACTTAAGGTGCTTGTCACTTACGTTATTTGCTACTTACGTTACTTGTCATTTACGTTACTTGTCACTTACGTTACTTGATACTTACATTACTTGCCACTTTTGTTACTTGCCACTTTTGTTACTTGCCACTTATGTTACTTGCCACTTACGTTACTTGCCACTTACGTTACTTGATACTTACGTTACTTGTCACTGACATTACTTGCCACTTTTGTTACTTGCCACTTACGTTACTTGCCACTTACAATACTTGTCACTTACGTTACTTGCCACTTACATTATGCGCTACTTACGCATCCAGTGGAAAGCCTGGGTAATGCAGCATTTCAGAAAGAAGCATCATCCCAACGAGCTTCCTGCTTCAGGACCTTTGATTTTGTCCAGATGTTGAAATCACGACTTTTGATGTCAGCTGTTGCAAAACCCTCCAGTAAAACTAAATTAAAATAATTCAAAACACATGTTATCCTTGTGTGGAAATGAAATGTTTGTGCAGGTCTGAAACTTTTTATTATTACAGAAAAGAAAAATCAAAGAAATCTTTAAGGTGTGGGATACTTAACTAGTATGACTTGTAAAAGCTGTGTGTGTGTAGGGGTGTGTGTGTATTTTCTTTCCTAAACACATTCTTTCTTTCTCCCTTCCAGGTTGTCAGGCAGTAACGTCCCCTCTCCCATCGTTAGCAACAAGAACTGGCTGCGGCTGCATTTTGTGTCTGATAGCAACCACCGTTACCGAGGTTTCAGTGCACATTATCAAGGTAAGAGGAGGGTGTGTTAGCAGATGTGAGCATTTAATATACACATTCAATAAAAACAAGATGCACATTGTGGGTTTTTGGGGGTCTTTGTCTATGGTTCATAATGAGAGCTCTTTAATATGACTTTTCTATTATTTTTCTCCCTTTACTGCCAATTTTGCTGTGTTTTTGTTTGTTTCGACACTCAGCCATCCCTCCAACTCCTTTAAGTATCCTTCTTGCTTCCAATTGTCTTGTCTTTTCCCTTAGCTTCCTCTCTTTGTCTTCAGCATCTCTCTTTCTTTTTTACTTTTTTTTTGCCATCTCAAGTAAATACTCATGAACTCAGTTCGTTTTTTTTTTCTCTTCTGATACGACCTGTAAATGGCTGAAAAAAGCAGGTGGAGATTTATTTGGCAACACCCGTGTCTCCCAGCAGTAATAATGAGAGGTGAATTTGTACTGCACAGAGCAACTGGAACTGATGATGCTTTTATTTACACTTTACTTGTTTTTTCAAAAACTCTAGCTTTTTGTTTCAGCCTCAAATTGCCTCTTAAGTCTGTTTGGCATCACCAGTCACTTAGACGGTTTGTATCCTCTTGGCCAGAGGCATGTGGTGCACCTACAGCACCCCGTGAATAAAACACACAATCGGGGGTGTTTTATGGGTGATGGAGGGAAATTGGTCGAGAAGTCATAGCTTAGTTGATCGAATGCACTATCTCTAGAAGCTTTTTCTAACTGAGTCATAACACGACAATATTTTCCATTAGGCCCATGGTCCTGCAACATGACCCGGGGGATTCTAAGTTGACTTGTCACAGCACTTCATCCCATCATTTCTCACTCTTTATCAGAATAATCATTTTTCAAGGAAAAAGTACGATAAAATAAATTGTGCATCAATCAAAAATTCCTGCTTTAGAGAGCAATATCTCCTCTTGTTAGGAAAGCATTTTTAAATGTGATACAAATGTAAATACACACACACACACAAAAAAAAGTTGGCATTTTTTAAGTGACCCTCTCATTTGTGTTCACTCTGATACAAAGTGAATGCTTTTCTCCCCTTCTTCTCTTTTTTAACACCCTTCTCCTTACATAGGAGTGCACTCAGAGGCAGTAATAAACACACAGGGTGTTGGCAGCATCTTAATATTGGTGTCCTTGGAAAAATAAGTCATTTTCTATTTCCTAACATTTTCTTATAAAAAGTGAGTAACTGAGAAAGTGAGCCAACAGAATCAAGAAAAGCAATAAAAAACTTCAAAATGTTAAAAACTTTTTCCACTTTCTCCCTCAAACTTGATGTTGGGGACGTTTTCAACCGATGATGTCCCAATTTGATTGGATCGGTTTAGTCATTGTCTTTGGTTAGATTGATAAAGCGACACCTAGGGGGAAACTTCACCTGCCAAAGGTGAAGCCAGTGTGGACGTGACAAAGATTGTAGTTCCCCTCTCATCCACTAGGGGCTGGCTCCAGAAAGGAGCAAGTTCTCATCGACTCCTATGTTAAAAATGCCTACTTCACAGCAGAAATAAACATGTTTACAGCCGGGTTAAAAAAACATTTTAGATTTATTAGGTCATGTTTCCTGTCATGATAGCTCTGATTCAACTATGTTTCATTAGCTCCAGTTAGCTCCAGTTTGATCCGAGTTAGCGCAGTTAGCTCGTAGCTACATCAGCTCAGAGTTTGATGGGTGTCGATTGTCTGCCCCCACATTCCAGCTCTAAAACGCGTGAACACTGCATTTTTCGGCTTTTGCAAAAGACTGCTTCATGTGAGGACTCTAGAGCCTGCACAAGTACATGACATCTCACTCAAGCAGGACACGCTAACATCACAAGCATGCTCTACGAAAGCACACGTCACTAAAAGCTGACAGATACCCATGACAATAGTGATGAAAAAAGAAAAAGGCACCACAGTTAACACTCCTTTCATTAGACTTCAAACTGAACTCCAAAAAGAAGAGTTTCACGTTCTTGCGTGTAGCTTCCGTTGTTGCTAGTGTTGCTAATGCTGCTCTCGCATTGTACTCTCGCAACTAGTTTATTGAGTCAGTCCCTGAGTTTTTTTTTTATTGGTCGATTGCTGACCAGAGTTGTAGTCGTACCAAGAAAAACCCTGAATATAGATGTGTTTCAGTTCCCTGAGTTAATTTAGTGATGAGTTGACAGGTTTACATCAGTATTTGTCTCAAAGAGAAAGGATTTTAAACATAAATTAATCATGGAACATAAAATTAATTAATGAGAACAGATTGTGAGGTCCTTGTGATCGTAAAAATTGGGTTTGTGCTGATTTTTTTTTATTGGATAATGGGCATAAATTAGTTTTGTTTCTTTTAAACTGAAGACATGAATGGAAATGAATTCATTCATTCATTCATGGCCATCGAATGGTTATATTCTTAATGCACAGTTTAAACAAATAAATAACTCCAGATTATGGATTATTCGTCCACAGCAAGTTATTTTTAGGATGTTTAAAATCCAATTAGACTAAATCAAATATTTAGATGAGGAAAAAGGTTCTGGATGCCATTCATTTTTCGTCTGCATTAGTTGCTTGTGACAGTCTCAGAACTCTGGTCAATTAAACCAATTACAGTAACTGAAACTTTAATTAATCCAGTAATAATTTTATATTAACTGCATACAATTTTCCAGCGGACAGTTATAATGGGCTTATTAAGCTCTGAATGACCCCAGATGATACCTCTGCTGCTTATGGCCTGGATTTCTGAGTGATCATTGGGAGGATGTGTGTGAATTTAGCCAGAAATGTCTTTGTTCAGACAGATATGGGACAGAGGTCAGACCCTTTAACTGTGAGTTTTAGAAACTTTGACATTACTAAAGGTAAAGATTTATAAACAATCAGTGGTGTCTGACTGTGGATTGATTCACTTTCCTGCTGTGACATGTAGTTTTAATTATCTTCTTCCTGAAGGCTGATTTCAAACAAAATACACATCAAACGTGTTTGTTTTGTGTCACAACAGCTGCAAAAATATCAATAACATTTAAATTTTGTAAACTTTGCTATATGCTAAAAAATAAACTTGCAGCTAAAAATGCAAATGTGCCATTTTTTAGTCAATTTTAAATTTTTGAAAAGTTTGAATGTTAGTTGTTTTACATGGTTTTCATAGAATTTACACACTGACTGAAAATGTTATTTATTTATTTATTTATTTATTTATTTATTTATTTATTTAAAGAGGAATAACCCCATGAGATGCACCATCTCGTTGTCATGAAGGTCTTCTCAAACATATTAGTTAAAAAACTAAAATTACCAGAGTTATTCCTGCTTTTTCTCTGGAACATCATCAAATATGATTTTGATTTTATTGAAAAGAAGATTATTGGATGACAGGAAGTGATCATTACTAAAATCATGTTGTAGGGAAGTATTGATGATATTCGTCTTAGCACAATAAATAATAGTATCATCAGCATAGAGATGAATATCACAGCCTGAACCGCTGAGTGGTTAATGGTCGTTAATGAAAATCCAAAATAACAAATCTTATCTAAGACTACATCATTATGTCCAACAGCAGTAATGTGAGTATGTGTAAGGCTTTTATTGATCATGTGCTATAAAATAATAAAATAAAGCAATGATAAGCAGAGTTTAACATACAGAAGACAATTAAAACACAGAACATAACAGCCAAAAATTCTTATAAGAATAACAGTCATTAACATTGTTACCTATTCATTTATGCATGTTCAAAAGGACTTGTACAATTTCCTCCCAAACAGCATGTACTAGTAGGAATGTGACAAAGAAAATCACGAGGGTTGTGCTGAGCATGTGGTGCCAAGATCTGAGTTCGAGGTCCAACCCCCACTATGGGTCAGGGTCTTTGTGAATTTGGCTCACTTTCCTCAGACCTCATCAGATTAGTATCCAGGGAGTTTGAAGGTCGGGTGAAGACCTTTCTCCTTCTCTCTTTTTGTGTACTTTGAGCAATTACTAAGCACTCTTAGCAAGGTCTGCTGCTGTCCCCTTGAGTGGGCCTTGATACTAAAGAGGGAAGGTTGCTACCACGTTGGAGGCAAGAAATCAGAAAATTTGGTGACAGAGCTTTAGAAAAGAAATCGATTTTTTCCCCTTCTCCCTTTTACATAAGAATAATTTTTTTCTTATTCCATTGTTTCAACATTCTCATTTCCCTCACCAGTCTTTCCTTTTCACTCTTTTCCTCTAATTTAGCCACTTCCTCCACCCTGTCCACCCTTCAGATACGTTACTTGACTGATTGACTGACGAGCTGACCACTCCCCCTCTTGAGATTCATTCCTAACAGGTTTAATTGATCCTAAGTGGTTTAAAAGGTTAATCAGCATGTTAATGAGCGGTGTCAGTGGGATAAGTTAGTTGATTCATTAGAAAAGATTTTAACAGGCGTATGATTGATTAGCTGCTTCGTGTCGCCTGTCACTCACCTGTTGGTTATTACTCATTAGCAGAAGGGCAGGGTGGCTGGTTGGAAAGGTTACCTGATTTAGAAGGCTCACATTTTGTTCCTTCAGTTTTTCCATTTTGAAGTGTGTTTTGGTGTAAAAGTTATAAATAATGTTTTTGTTACATGTTGTAGATCAGGGAATCAACTCCCTTCTCCGAGGGCCAGTATCCGGCATGTTTTAGTTGTTTCTTGGCTCCAACACAGTTCCTTCTCATGTTCAGCAGCTCATGGAGCTCTGCAGAAGCCTGTTAATCACCTGCTGATTAAAATCAGGTGTGTTGAAGCAGGGAAACAACTAAAACATTTTCTGAACAGCCTCTGTTCATAGAAATGGAGTTCACGTTCTTAATGTCATTTTATAAACCTTTACATTGTTATCCGCTTCCTATTTTGGTAGAGACATTGAAGAAACCGTTTTTTAACTGTTATTTTTTAAATACGATCGGTCAATCTGAGTTTAACATGCAGGCTATACATGAAAATAGTCTTCTACCCCTATTTCCTGCATTAGCCGCCGATTGAAAATACGGTGAAACGCTCGGGTTGGAAAAGCCAGTCAGATCTACGTCACATCAAAAATTAGCATTCATGGACTCACCCATCTTGACTTGCGGCGGAGAAGGCTGTTGTTGGTTTAGGGCCGTGCTATACTTGCTGTTTAACGACGCGAACACGTGTTTAAAATGGTTGCCACGCATAGCTTGCTTTGATTTGAAGCGTCGTTTGTGCGCGTCCTGTGAAATTAATGCGACGCGTCCGAACGCTGCAATATACAAGTAACCAGTAGGTGGCGATGACAAAACGAGCAAGACACACCCACCATGGTGACTCCGTCTCTGGTTTAGAGGTCTTTCACACCATCTACGATACCGCTGCTGTTTTTTTTTTTTTTGCCGTAATCTCAAAATTAACCAGTTACTGATCTCTTTTATTGACGCCATGTTTGTTTTGGTTGTCCCGTCTCTCTATCCGGTCTGAGTACACTTGTTTGACCCCTAGTGGAACACTCCAGTACTACATGCAGTACAGCGCTGCGTAGCAGTAAGTATGTGAACAAAGACGCAACCTGCTGCCTGTGCCAACGCGAGGTTAAACAGCAAGTATATTCCGGCCCTTAGCGTCCAGGAGAGAGCAAAGCGTGTCTTGGCTAGTTGAAGCTAACCGTTAGCATTAGCAACTCCACAAAATATAATACATACAATGTAGCCACAGCTGCCCTGGGCCATACTAACCGAAGCAAGGCTGCCGAGCACAGGCGCCACTCCTCCAACCTCCACCAGCAGGCAACATGGGTTAAGTGCCTTGCCCAAGGACACTTAAAAGACTGCAACAGACTGAGCGGGACTCGATCCTGCAAGCCTCCAGTTATGAGACGGGCACTCTGCCACCGTCGCCCCAGTTCAGTTGTTTCTCAGTCTTCTATAGTTTTACTACAGATCCATGCTTGGACCAAAAAAATCATAAGATCCTTTGAATTTTAGAAGAAATGATTACAGCATTTGTGCTGTTTCACCTTGGAAACCATATGTTGTTCTGGTTCACTACATCCTGCTTTTCTTCAGAACAAATTGTGATGGTAGGAACCCTTCTGCAATATTAATAAATATTCATGGTGCATTAAAACTGGTCCAAATTTGTCTCTAAATGAACAAATCTGCTTTGGCGGGGTTAGTTGAGTTTATAAGACGTTGCTATGAGACCTCAGAGGGACACATTTGGCTCTAGGTGCTGCCAGACTGTTTTCCTTCTCTGTGCATGCGTGTGTGTGTGTGTGTGTGTGTGTGTGTGTGTGTGTGTGTGTGTGTGTGTGTGTGTGTTTGAGGTCAGGCCATTGGCTCATACAAACTTCCTCCTCTTCCTTCTGCTGCTGCCCAAATTATAAAGTCCTGAATTAATAATAATCACATAATAATTTATGCCCAAGTTTGTAGAGAAGGGGCAGCGGGGTGAGCGAGGCAGCAGGAAATAAAAAAAAAACAAAGTAAAAAGGAAGAGTGGATGAAAAAAAGTGAGGGGGAGGAGGTGAACCAGTGGGGCGATCCAGAGAGATGATTAATAGACCTTGAGAAGAGGAGAAAAGAGATGGATAGCCAGAGAGTAATGGGGGTTTAGGAGGACAAGTCATTTGGCAGAAGAGTTTGGCTACATTTTTAAACTAAAGAATTCATGATGTCCTGCTGCTGGCCACTTTAGAGGGATAAAGTATTATTTTTGTGTATTTGGGTGTGTGTCTCTGTGCACCGGCTCCATTCCCGGTTCTTGGATGCAGGACAGGAGCCTGTTCTTGAACTCGACTGTTTTGTAAATAAAAGCCTGCAGCTCTTCTGCATACCCCAACCAAATCTACCAATTATTTTTAATTGTCCATTTAAATGCCTAATTGATGCTTCAAAATAATTCACGCTGGCAGGGTTTTAAGACATGCCATGAGCATTACGCTGATAGACCTAAATTAAAGGAATTAACCATTTTAATTCAAATATCTCTCCCTAAGGATACCGTGTTCCTGTGAAAAGGGTGAAATCACTTCTTTTTAAAGCATTTAAATTTAATTAGTTTGAATGCAGTATGCATTCAAACTATTGTTTTCCTGTTTCTCTTTATTATTCTTCTTCTTCTTCTTCTTCTTCTTCTTCTTCTTCTTATTATTCTGCTTCCGTACACTTTTTTGGACCGCTTCTTCTTCAACAATTTTTCAGCTATTTCAACAAGTTTGGTATCAAACCGTTCAGCTCGTTCAGGTCATTCCGGGAATGACTTTTGGTATTGATATCTTCAACCGTTTCCGAGATATTCAGCTTTTTCTGCGATTTTTCAGCCCATTGAAATGAATGGGAAATCCTTCAAATCTTCAGATTTTTCACAAAATCCATTCAGCTCTTTGAACTTTAACTACTTCAACATACTTCAACTTAGAGACTTCATTCAACTTTTAACAAACCCAGAACAAGTTAAACTATTCTCGAATGACTCTGCTTCTTGATATCTTTTACGGTTTTTCTATAATCACAGGTTAAACTTGAGGTACGATTTTGGAAAGTTCAGGAACGTCTCCTCCTCCCCCCATTCAAAAGAATAGGGCCAAAAACAGACTTTGCTCGACTTCAGGCCGTGTCCTGAGAGAACCGTAGAACCGAGGGAAATGAGACTTGCGCTGGATGAAAGCTGACGGATTTTCCTCCGTTTTGAGCTATAATTTATGGACGTACTCCAAAAATTGTGGTCGTAGCGTTAACTAGTTTGGAAAGGTTTTAAAATATTTCTCCTNTCCCTGCTCTCTGATTGGCTGAGAGAGTTCAAGCTTCTTCTTTGTTAACAGAAATACGCACCCAGACATGTTATACATCAAATTGATCAGCTTGGTCTCAGGAAACCAGCCATCCCCTAGCCCTGCTCTCTGATTGGCCGAGAGAGTTCAATCTTCTTCCAAGTTAACAGAAATACGCACCCAGACATGTTATACACCAAATCGATCAGCTTGGACTCAGGAAACCAGCCGTCCACCATCCCTGGTCTTTGATTGGCTGAGAAAGTTTTGAAACCTTAAAGTTCAATTTCTGCTCTTTCTAACAGTTTATTTTTTATCTCATTCTGCTAACTTTGACAATTGAACTCATTTTCAACTTCACTTCAGTTCTAATGCATGTTCATCATTTTCAGCTGCTAAATTCACAGTTCAGCTAATTGTGAAAATGTAACTATTAAACTATTCCTACTCAAATACCAGCTGTTTAAACATTTCAGCTGTCCAGTTTTTTAAACTGTGTACTGAGATTTCAGTTTTCTGATGTTTAGATTTATTTTCTCTTTTCTCCACTTACTTATTTGGCTTTAATACACTTGTTAGTGATTTTTTGCTCCTAAATCTTTCAATCTTTTCAGCTCATTTTTACAATTACGCTAAATGTTCGCAGCAGAAAACTGCTTATTTCAGTTCAGCTACTCAGCTATCAGTTTCAAAATTCAGCATATCCTGCTAACTTCACAATTCAACTAATTGTGAAAATTTAACTACTTATACTCAAATATGAGCTGTTTAAACATTTTAGCTACTCAGTTTTTTAAACTATGTTTAGAGATTTCAGTTTTCTGCTGGTTCGGATTTTTTTCTCTATTCTCTACTTACTTTTTGGGCTTTTTAAAACTTTTTAGCAATTTTTGCTCCTAAAACTTCAAATACATTCAGCACATTTTGACAATTAAGCTTAGTTTTAGCTTCAATTCAGCTGTTTCAGCTATCGTATTCAGCAACAAAGCATTCAAACGTATTTCTGCAAGAAATGCAATTTATCTAGTTCACAATATGTCTGGCAGCCCTTCTGAAATTTGCAGGGATGACAAAAGATTTATAAAATGTTGACTTTTAAAATCGCCTTTTAGAAAAGTCAAGTCAACAGGATTAAATTACAGAGTTTAATATATTTTCTTCTTGTTCTGTGTTGTAATATTCATACTCTTGTTTTGTTTTCTCATTTTGCCAATAAAGAATTTTGCCAATATGGCAGAAATTGTATTACAGAACCTTAGAGCTAAATACAAGACCGCCAATAATCGTCAATTACCATATTTAATTAAAGCCTGGTATTTATTTAGCAATATCAACTTTCTTTAGTGAAATGGTGAAACTTTACTAGATATGTACGTTTTATAATTTAAATTAGATCAAATTAAAAAGAAGAAACTTCTTTGTACCTGAAGTGCCTTTTCTAATCTGCTGAATCGTCCTAAATCTAAAGATAGATCCTTATTTTCTGTGAGGTATCAAGCCCTGTTCTTGAAAATGAACCAAAATGAACCTGTATAGATCCCCTCATGAAGCCGTCAAATAATAACTGAGGTGGAATCACAATGTGTGAAGATCAAAGCGGAGGGATAATTGCCTTCCTGCATGAACATTTGTTAAAAGCTGCAATTACAGCTTGAGACCTAAAGGCATTCATGCTGACACAGTTACTCAGATTGGATTGGTAAGAATAGAAGTTTAATCTTTTCTTTTTTAGTTTCACAAACTAAATTTTCATATTGGATCATTGCATTTCTGTTGGGGAGACTTAATGAGGTAGATGTTTCAGATGTGGCAGCAAAGAAACACGTAAAGGACCTATTCAATGACCATGTTTGGTAGTTGTGATATAGGTAAAGAGAGGGATCACACTTCTCAGCCGTCTTAGGAAGGTCTGTAGTGGAGTGTTTGTGGGAAGAGTCCAACTGATGGCTGAACCACAGATTCATGATGAGCAAAGAACCCTGCTCAGGGACATCTGAGTGTATTTTGGAGTTTACCCAAACAGTTATCGTGTGTTTGGTTGACTTGGAGGAACCATCATGCATCATTTGGTGACCATTGGCTGATTCCTGTACAACGGAAGTGAGAGTTTGAATTTGCACTTGTTATTAGGAAGTTAGACTCATTTCCAAACTCTTCGTTGGTTTCCCTATCTCACCAATTCTGTTGATACCTTTTATGGACACAATATCTAAGAAAGAGAGGGTATCCTGTTCAGGAGGCTTCAGATTGCATGAATGCTTTTTGCAGATGATGTGGTCTTGTTGGTCCAATAGCCTACTTTACAGTTGACCACCGAAGTGCTGATGGGTACTAATGCTAGACAAGCAAACCACATTTGCCAAATGAAAAAACACCCACAGAGTGCTTGGACGTCGATAAAAACAAATAGACAGAAACAAACTTCTAACTCTTATGCTTAAACAGCTACTCATTACTCAGTGTTCAAGTAATATTTTCTCTAAGTATTTTTTTACTCTTAGGTAATTGTTTGTGTCACTACTCTTTACATACCACCTACCTCTGGACCTCTTCGTTTACACCGCTGCCTCGTGGATAACTCCGCATCTGTGAGCGTTGCTAGTATCTGCTCAGTTATCATTTTCGGACATAGGACCTTCCCCTACTGGCAGATTGTACGAAACAACTATACATGCTCCCGTTTAACTGCTCCACACTGTGACAATCTGCTCTTCCACGTAAATACTGCCACTGCTTTGCTTTGTCCGCCTTTAGCTTGGCCCATTCCCTTTCCAGCTGTTTCATGCTGTCACGGACCTTACCCGGCTTTGGAAAAGGGATCAAAAAGTGTCTCCTCCGAGATCTGATCTGGGTATCTAGAGTCTGATTAGCACCTCCCCCAACAGCAGTGCTTAGTTCCTTCCCATTTGAACATCTTTAGGAGAGGAAACTACAACTCCGAGACGAGCTGAGCGACTCAGACCCATAGGCACACATGCAAAATGCACGCTTGCTTGTCTGGCTTCCTTCCAGAATGTATTGTGACGTTACATGACAATCTGTTTTTAGCTACTGTAAAAACGTGGCTGAAATGTGGTCCTTGGATAATAGAATAAAATAGACTTTATTGATCCCACAGTGTGGAAATGCACTTGTCACAGCAGCACCAACACTCAAAAGGATAATTAGAAGAGAAATAAAAACACGGATACATGTATATACACATAGGCAGTAATCTAGTATTGTAATCTTCGATCACTAAAAAAACCACAAATAAAAGATTAAAGCAAGCTTGGGTACCAACACTATGCAGCATACTGTAAGAGACACAGGAAAACAATGTGAATCCGGTGTGGCACAAGTATAGAACACATACTGAATATTGCATTGGTGTTATTGTGTACCAGGCAGGGTTATTATCGCAAACGAAAACTAACGAAATAACGAAAACTAGAATTAAAAAAAATTTCGTTAACTGAAATAAAAATAAAAACGAATTTAAAATAAAAAACTGAAACTGTAATGAGTGTTAACAAAACTAACTAAAACTAACTTAATTTATAGAGAAAATTAGCTTAGTTTTTGTATTTATGTTTTATTCTAATTTCCGGTAGTTTTTTTTGTGTGCGCGTGCCACAACAGACGGCTCGTCAGTCTATATCGAGCGTCATGTCGGCAAGAGCTGGGAGGAAGTGACAGGCAGTGTTGTACATGAATGTGTTCAGTAAACGATCGTTTGTGAACTGAACTCGCTTGTATTTTGCCTGACGAACGATAAAGTGAGCGCGCTCATTCTGGCGTGTTTGAACAGGTTTATGAACTGCGTTCCCTCGTAGTTCGTGAGCTCCAAATCTCCACTGAGCTAAAGTAGCTAAAACCCAGCCAAGACCTTCTCGCTAAAACAAAACAGCCTGTGAATCATAAACTTTATAATAAGTAGACCCTGAAATTGTGGCCGCCTTAGGGAATAGCGGTCGGTGTGGCATCTACTCTTCAATTTCTATGCTGTGGAGGCCGGACCTCTTGGTGCGTTCAATTTACCTCGGAGAAAATACAACCGCACATAACATCGATTTTAGATGCGCCCTTACAAGTTTATCTTGTAAAATAAACACATTTCCACCACAGCTACTGTTGTTATTATAAGAAGCTGCTATGTTGAACCTCAAAGTTGGATTCAAAAACATTCTCTGACTTGTGTTCCAGTTCACTTTTTCTACTCGGAAGTTAGAATTTCCAAGACTTTTTTGTTACTCTGCCATATCTTTGATACTTACCTGGAATATATGGTAACTCACCTGTTCTAGCTGAATACATTTTTGAAAAACTATGATGATTTTCTGAGATTTTTTTTACACACAACAATTATCTATTCTTTTATTCATTCTTGTCTCTGATATGTAACTAATATTACAAAAAAGACTAAAACTATAACTGAAACTAATAAAAACTAAGCTGAAACTAAGCATTTTCAAAAAATAAAAACTATACTCAAACTAAAAAACAAGTTGTAAAAACGTATTAAAACTAAATAGAATTTTAAAAAATTTACGTAAAAACTAATAAAAAATGCAAAACTATTAACACCTTGGTACCAGGATAATACTAGTACAGCCTAAACTGAGGAGTTATACACTCTTACAGCAGAGGGGATTGAAAGATCTGCGGTAGCGCTCAGTTTAAGCAGCAGAAGATAGATGGACGGTGTAGTGACTGGGTCTGAACAAGCTGATTTGAGGATCTCTTATGGTAAAAATGGTAAATGGCCTGTATTTACAACCCAACAGTTATTCTCCCATTCACACACACATTCACACATTGATGGTGATAGGCTACATTGTAGCTGGAACTGCCCTGGGGCATACTAACAGAAGCAAGGCTTCCACACGGTCTGCACCACCCGTCGCTCTGACCACAATCAGCAGTCAAGGAGGGTGAAATGTCTTGCCGAAGGACACAACCACTGTAACATACTGACTGGGACTCGAACCTGCAACCCTCCAATTACAAGGCAAGCACTTACTCTCCTGCCACCATTGCCCCTTCATAAAAATAAAACAACAATGTGATATTCAAATGGGCTTAACTTTTACTTTGTTTTACTTTTAAAACTAATTCATAGTTCCAAATTTCAGTGTTCAAACCCATACAAATCAATTTTTTTTTCTATCAAATTCTACCTTTAAATTGATCTAACGTCATTATTTTTACATTTTTGCACAAATATTTTACTTATTATTAAGAATAAAAACAGAAATAAAAAAAACGAGGACAGTTTGTGACCCACATGATTTAAACCATTTAGTATGTCTCATATTTAGCCAGTATAAAAGCCTGCACTAAGCTAGTCATTCGTGTAGTATTTCTCCAACCACAAATGTACATGCATCAAGAGCAAAAAAGCATGAAGGTCAATATTAGGACCTTGGTGTCCGTTTTTTGATGAACAATGACCTGAAAGGCATTCATCTCCTGCACGATCAATGAAATAGTGGTGACTGTAATATAGAGGATGGATAGCCACAAGCCCTGTAGAATGGCTTTTTTATGTTGGAAGGAGAATTGCTAATATATGGAGAATCATGATAATTTTATACTGTCCATATGTGCGAGCAGCCGAGAGGAAGTCTGTTTGGAAAAGGTCTCCAAAATGAAACACGGCAGGTTTTTCTTCATGTAGTCGACTGATCAGATGCTTTTATTGCATCACTTACTCAATACTGTAAATTCAGTAGATTCAGACTCAGGTTTTTGTGATAATCTGTTTGGTCAGGCAACTGCTTTAACATGCCTGTTGTTTTTCTGTAAAATTTAACCACGTTAGAAGTCTTTTATCCTAAAGAAAACGTTGTTTATTCTATCTGGTAGAGAAAAAAATTCATCCATTTGTTCATACATGACACCTGGACAGATTTTCTTTATTTTCATTTAACTTTGGGCGTCTAATTCAACTTTTTTTCACTTACCAGTTTCCCGGTAAATCATTACCGTTAATGCTTTTGAGGCCTGATTGTTCAGCATAAGTAATAACTAAAAATAATTCCTATCTCAGCAAAGGATATTTTTAGGATCTCCTTCCATTCTTTGTCCTCAAACATGATGTTGTGTTGACATCTGTTTCCTTACTTGTCTCAGTATACTAGATTTCTGTTCACCAGGATGTGTTCACCCTGCTAAAAAATAAAAAATTTGCCATAGAAGATAAAATTCTAAGTACATGCAGTTGAATGCATTTGACAAAAGTGTAATCTTAATTCCATATGGAAATCAGAATAAAGCGTTTTAATTGTGATTTTCAACAAAAAGACATATTTTCTTTTAGCATTTACCATTGCTTAAAGCAGCATTCCGCAACTTTGCAGTTATATGGTCCCTGTCGCCCTCTAGAGGCTTGCTGCGTAACGTCACTGTCGTAACATTAAATCTCTCTCTCGGGCATAAGTGGCATGTTTACATTCCTAATGTCAGGCAAAACAATGAAAACAAACTTTTCCACCTCCACATGTTGAATAAATAGTTTTATCAGGACTGTATAACAACTTTAATGCATGACCAAACACAATAACCCTGGTGAAATCATTTATTACTTACCTATTCATTAGCAGCACGACTAGGTTAGAGTCCGTAGTTCATGCCTTTCTTTCTAAAAGAGCTCTCCAGCGAGGAAAAGCTGGCCCAATAATAACTCTGGTCTTTGCTCTTGCTCTATCACGTTCTTTTCTTTTCCTAGATTCCTTTGATAAGGGATTTCTAGATTTCTTTGGTGAATCTGCCGCTGCTACAGCGAGTCTTTGTTATACAATTATGGCAAGCCAAAGGGATAAAAAAATGTGCGTTCTAAACTCGCATTATGTCCGCCAAAACGCTCGTTCAAGACGCACGTTTTGGCGGACATAATGCTCGCTTTTAGAACAAGTGAATTTTTGCCCCCTTTGGCATCAAAACGCACGTTCAGGACACGCATTTTGGCGGACATTACGCACGTTTAGAACGCGTGCTTTTTATCCCTTTGGCTTGCCATATGCTGCCATAAAGCAACACCCAGTCAGTACCTCCGGCGGCGACCCGGAGCTCAAAAACTGTATAGTGTGGTAAACAGACGTGGGACCCCCCAACACTATCACAGGTATGAAAATGAACATAATAGATGATAGTATGACGCAAAAACTTTACAAAAAAGCATAATTTTAAGGTGTAAAAGTTGCGGAATGTTTCTTTAAGTCAACCAGGTTTAAGAAAACATCTAAATGAAATCAGTAGGAACAAAGCTTGACATTGGTGATTAAAATGAACTAAGTTCTAACTTCTCCAGTCAGCAAGCAGGGCGTTATTTGTTTATCCATGAGTATCTTTCTTTACTTTGTCCTTGTACAGATGGAGTTGTGGGTTGTAGAGTTTGAGTTAGCTTTTGATCTCCATTTCCATTTGTGTGTCAAGAAAACGACGACAGTTGTTTTGATTCATGCCGTTCAGATTCAGTGTTTTGGCCTTCAAAGAATCTCATTTCAATCAAGTTAGCAGAAAGATTTAATCAGTAAATGGAGAATTTTTAGCTGATTTTACAAGGCATAAAAAAATAATGTGATTTGTAAAAATGCATAAAAAAAGGTATACTCAAAGAACCAGGCCTGTGGATAGGAAGAGGGAAGGTTTGGAGTATTTTTCATATACTTGTACACATATGAGTTACTGATTCAGGGGAAAATCAGATTAAGATCCTCAGATTCAGTAAACGTTCATGTTCATTGTAAAGAATAGTGTGTAGTTTCTTTTGGTTGGGACAACTCCAAATGAAGCTGCTGGAGATGGACGGATGGAAAACTAATGTCTCTTTGATGTTTGGAGTGCAGACGCAGAAGTGCTACTGAAACATGTCATCAGACAAAGTGGCACATTTAAAGGGGAGTCTGGCAGAGAGGAGTAAATAATAACAGTGTAGGACAGAATCTCAGACAAACTGACCTGAATGTTTGTAGATGAGTCTTTGGTCCAATACACCTGAATCAATGGAATAATTCACCTCTAAAGGTTCTCAGAAATTGCAGATATGACCCATCAATTTAGCTATGATGAAGCTGGAATAACCGTCAGTCCTAAAAGGACGCTATCCTGCATGCTTTAGAAGTTTCTTTCAGCTTTAATCCACCTGAACTAAATGAATGGGTCATTAACAAGCTTCATCAAACTGTGTTGACATGTTGAAGCGGTAATTAATTAGAATTTGGTGCACTGGAGCAAGTAAAGATCTAAAACCTTCAGAATGTGGCACCTCAAGGGCTGGAATTGGTGTTTGATTCACTGTACCCCTAGCCTGGCAAGCCATCCTATATATGTGAATATATAGTCTGGCCACGAACCATTGACGGCTCTCAGTCGTGAGGCGGGATCTACGGTTGTCTTTCAAAATGTCAGCACGCAATTGGATAGCGCTAGGACCAATCAGAGTGACGAACAACATGACGTAATCACAGCGACGGAAAAGCGGGAGGCTTTAATGGCGTCTAGCTTCAATGATTTCTGTCGTTTTTGTATGAAAAACACGCGAATATCAGGTGTGCTGGGACATTGCACTACTTTGTTTGATAAAAATAAGAAGCCGCTAAGTATAGCAGACAGTCTTACGCACGTTGGAGTCTAAATAATCCAATGTTGATGACAAAGCCGTTTCAAACGAACGTGTTTTCCGAGTTGCCGCCATGTTGCTTGGGTTCGCGGCGTTCGCGGCCGCAGCGCTGACGTCATCGGCTACTCCCGCTCTGTGATTGGCCCATGATATAGAGCGCTGTGATTGGCCCAACCAAAACTATAGCGAGTTGTGATTGGATAGACACAGCAGTGGTTTGGGCTGCGAGGGTTCCAATGAAGCGTGCCTAGACCAAACTCTGCAAAGCAAGAATTGGTCTAGTTCACTAGGCTACTGTACCCCAGAAACAGGACTAGAAACCAACTTTAGGTGAAGGAAACAATAACAGGAAGTGACCAGAATACAGAACGTGGAGATGGGGAAAATACAGACTGAACACAAAACTTTTATAGTATGATTGTCTTAAAGTTTCATAAATTCTAATAGATGTGCCAAACTAATATCTGCTATTATTGTAACATGGTTGAAATATGTACAAATGATGTTTTTCTTTTTGGGACTCTGGTAGTTTGTCCTAAAGTTGAAGTGGCAGCAGCCGGCTGTTTCTCCTTCTCTGATATTATTGAACAGAGAACCTCTCACACCAGTGGTGTTCTGTTGCTAAATACGTGAGTGTGTGATGAGTGGAGGACCCAGGGAAGTGCTGCTGTTCGGTGAGACCAACAACTGGATGGTCCAATAGTTACTTTTGGTACAAAACGCGAAGGTTTTTAGACAAATGCAACAGAACCACTTAATTTTTTTATCTCCACAACTTATTGATAGCTATATTATGTTAGAACGTTGTTAAGAGGCATGAAAAAAGTATTTTAAGCTAATTTGTTTTCCAAATTTGTTGTTGCAGCTTTAATGTGCGCGGCAAGTTTTATTGTCCCCAAAACTGAATCATGATCAGACCGTCTTACAGAACTTACAGGAAGAACTGACTCCTCTTTTTGACCTTTCAGAGGCCACCCTGTTGAAATTCTACACAGTGTCTCAAAATCAATACGTAGTTTGTGCGTTCCAAAGTTTTTAATGTTTGGAAAGCATTTTTTTCCCTTTGTCAGCATAATTAAAATGTCACAACAGTCGGTTGATTGATGTATTTCAGCAAGATCTTGACTCTGACCCCTTAGCTAAGCAGTGATTCTTAGTTGGCTTTGATGTAAACCAAAGTCAATTTCAAATTTCAATTAGGTGTCAAGAGCATCTGCAGATATAACCTGTTGTAGTCCAAGAATATTTGATCATGCGATCCCTTGGTGGTTAAAAAAACATCTAGAAATTACACTAGACTGGGAATGAGTTTAAAGATTGTCTCATTTTGGGTTGACGTGTTTAAATTTATGAACTTGTAAAAGTTTTCTGGGATTATTTATTGTCTGGTGTGGTGTTTCTCTAGTGTGTGTGTGTGTGTGTGTGTGTGTGTGTGTGTGTGTGCTCGTGTGCAGTTTGGTTCCTACCAACTTGAATCCATTATATTCACAAAAGCCTCTTTGCCTTTTTTGTGTTTGCTTGTGTCAGGTATGAACAATCTGTTTCCTTCCCTGTGGCGGAACCTACCAATCACAGCCCTCCATCATCTTTCTTCATTACGTATTCATGAGTTTTTGTGTCTGCAGGGCCGTGATTGGCTCTTAATGAACAACTGACGGCATTATCAGTCAACCAATGCTACGCCAACAAATAAGTCAGTCAGTACAAAAGAAACACCAGTCAACCAAAGGTAGGGAAGCATTATTCAACTTGATCAGTGAGACAGCGAAGCCCTCGGGGATGTTGACTTATTGGACACTGTTGACTGCATGGTACCTCGCCACATGACCCTTGTAGCGTCTCCACGCATGACACAAGTGGATAATTACAACTGAGGAAAAATAGAATAATAAAAACCAAGCCCTTTCCCCAGTTTGCTGTAACTTTTAAACCATCAGTCAAACCGAGTACACAGATACTTCAGGCTTCAACAGAATCATATGAGCTCATAAATCTATGAACTTCCCCTTTTTCATTCTAAATTATTGTGGGAGCTTGCATTTTACCAGAATTGGGATTCATTATTTAATTGGTGCCTTGTTTTTGGGGGGGCTGGTAGCAGTAGGATCATTAATGCATGGGTAGTGGTGGAATGAGAGCAGCTGAATTAATGTGAGATGTTTGACTATGCATATTCTACAGATGTTGAATGATTGCTGCTGTATGGTTACTAATAGACCCATCAAGTGTGGAGAATCACAATGCTTACTGGTATTTTCACCAATTTACTGCATTTGCTAACTGCAGATATACAAAATTATGATTAAGCACAGACAGATCTATTGAAAAGGAGCAAGAGATAAGCATTTTATCAAGCATTGGGCTGTTTTCTGTGAACGGGCAATTAGGAGTTTTTGGACTCAACACTCTGAGGGTTTTCCAGGCTATTAGTTACAAAGACGTGTGGTGGCTTTTCCACCCACAGAAGAATGTTTCAAGTGCACATAACTCAGCACAGCCACGTCATTTATGCATTCCCCAACACGTACGGTGTAAATGTACAAACAGCCACACATTATGGATCTTTGGGCTTAATTAGAAAAAGTGTTAAAATCATCCACCAGAAGGAAAACTGAGACAAACAAAAGATTTGATAAGTCTAGTGAGTCATAGCAGACACTAATGACAGTACTTTTTATTTTTGCAATACTCTTATTTATGCTGGAGTCACATTCTAACAACTTGACTCATCAATCTATGTTTGTATGTATGGACCATTACAACGCTATACATCTGTCACGAGTCTCTGCTGAGCAAAGAAAGAGCCCACTTTTAAGCAGGAACAAAAAAAGGACTAATCAGCATAGTTTCAGTGACTTTTAACGGCCACAGTACCACCAATCTAAAAGCAAGAGAATAAGTGAAATGGTTCCATGGGCCGTGGAAGGTCTGAGTATTATTTATGGCTCAGGTTAGATCTAGCAGCAGGGGAAGACTCATCCATGTACGGCTAAGGCTTGGGACGATTTAGGTCCATTTGAGTCTCAGGAGAGTCCCGTTGCAATCTGACCATTTAGGTTGTTACATTCAGCTTTTAGAAAGGCTTGTCAATGTCAACTTAGAATATGGTGCAAAAGTCTATGTCAGTAATCCATCTTAGACTGAAAGACCATCTAAAGGCTCAGGAACCCTTTGCATGTGTTCTGGATTCATTAGCTGATTAGAGTGTGACATTTTGAGTCTAGAATATTGAACCTTTTCACAATATTCTAATTGTCTGATATTCTGAATGTGGGGTTTTCATCAACTGTAGCCACAATCATCACAATTATATCTAATAAAGGCTGAAATATCTGGATTTGCATGAAATTAGTCTGTCTCATATATTAGTTTAACTTTTAGGCTGAATTGCTGACATAAATGAACTTTTGCACCAGGTTCTGATTTTTTTGAGTTTCACCTGTAGTTCTTTTTCATCATGACAAAGATTTGTCCTAGGAGATATGTTAATATGTTGATTGGATAAATGTAGAGTGTTTAGTAGCATCTCACACTGCTGCAAGAAGTGCATTATAGTCTCACTGCCAAAAGTCATCTTGTTTTGTTCAAAATGTTCGAGTTTGATCGAGTGGACCTCCTAAAAAACCACTATGCTAAGGGTTATGTGTTACATTTTCATCAAGTATGAAAATAACAGTAATTGTATTGTGTGATGAGTTTCAAGGGCATGATTGGAGGATCAAATACAGTTAAAATTTCAAACATCAGCCCCAAAATGTCAGACTCTTGAATGGACATTTAAAAAACACAGACCAAGGCCTACTGTAGCACACAAACTAATATCGGTAAAGAAGGCTAGAGGCTAATCTTGAGCTAACAACAGTGAATTAGAAGCAAATAGTCGGCTCTAAAAGCATCTCAAGCTACATTTTCAATGACCAACAACTGGATTTTACAGTGAACTATACGTGTGAAGTGAATGAGTCAATGGTGGCGTTTTACTTCCTTTAATGAGTCGTTCAGAACTATAACAGCAAGCTGACAGCAACACGGCATACTCCTTCAATGCCCAAGGCATACTACTGTAGTATGTGTAGTAAATGTTCTTACCGTAAAACACCCTAGAGTGCTAAGACCAGATATGACAATGTATTTATCTACCTAACTTACTGTGTATGACTCGTCTTTGCTTGTCATCTAGAATCTTCTGGCTCTGATCCATAACTGGCAACAGCCATGAAACTCATGAAACGGCAGTGGAAGAGTCACTTTTTATTCAGAAAAATGGGCTGTTGTACCCATATTTGACCACAGGATGTAATTCTTTCTTCATTCCTATGTATTACGCCTCTTAAGTACCTACCCATAGACCTCCTGACAGGTACAAGACAAAGCGCCTGAAATTAGCCTGTTACATAGTTTCTTCTATAAACACTTTTACTTTGGTTAATGTTTTGTTACATTCTTCAATATATTAGTTCTCAAATGTGTTTTACTTAAATGCATCTGCCATCCCATCTGTTTGCATTAGCATTGCTGTATGTTGGCTAGAATAGTAACCAGGCCATATTTAACTTTGATGCATAATCAAGCAGGACAGACTTGATGATGCATATTAATAGGGAGTAATACATGGAAGGAATTTGCACAAACTAAATTTAACTTAAAAAATGTGATTTTAGGACTTTGATCTCACCTGATTTATAATAACGGACACATTTAGTGTTGTTCCCTTACCTGTTTTGGATTTTTTTATTCATTCTTTACAAAAGAGAACTTTTGCTCCCAATTTCAAACGTAATGAATGTCTGCATGCATCGACAATGTAATAAAAGCTTTATCTAGTGTTAAATATGTATGTTTGAGGCAGCTGAATGTTTATGAATTGACCTGAGAACACAATATAAATGTTGGTCTGAATCAGTGTTTTGAAATATAAATGAAATGCACTTTAAGCTTGTTTCTGCTTTAATAGCTGTGACACCGGTGTCAAGAATAATTCAGTTCTGTCTGTGTAGGTGGATCGCTGTGAAGTGGCTGGTTTTACATTCTGTTTTTTGTTCAAAGCTGCTTTAAGTGACTGCAGGGTACGACTTACTGGAGTGACCTCTGAGACTTTATGACAGGATTGATGTTAAAATATAAAGCAGATTAATTTTTGTTCCTAATGAGGTTGAGTTAATAAAATATAATGATGTGTTTTAACAGATTGCAAGCAAAAAAAGGTATTAGTGATTAAAGAAAATAAAAAGAAGTGGATAATGACATTGATGTTTTGTTGTCTGAAGAAGAAAATGTTCGAAACTTCTTTTAATTTCATAATTGAGTAGGATGTTCCACCCTTAAGTGAATTTCAATCTTTTGTCATATTCTCGAGCATTACAGTATATAAGCAGGAAAAAGCATTTTGTAACCAGCCCAGTCATTCTCCTAATCTGGCAGTATTCCGTTAGCTTTAGCTTAGCATAACCAGTGTAAGTGAATGGTAACAGCTATCATTTCATGTGAAAAAGTCGTGAAAATGAATCAATATTGATCCTAATTTTTCTTGGCGACCTTAATATTCATTTTAACTGGAAATTAAAATATTAAGTAACATAAAAGAATAACAGGAGCCGATTGAGTCTTGGGACTACATTTCAACAAAGCACCACTGTCAGCTGCAAGACGCAAGAACATGATGCAGCGGCCCCAAAACTCACATTTTACTGTCATCAGGTTTTCTGTATACCATTTACAACATTTCACCCTAATGACAGTGAACGTCGAGGTTTGAGTGAGTTTTGGGGCCACTACGTCGTATCCTTGCGCTTATCAGCAGTGACTTGCAGCGGTGTATTGTCATAATGTAGTCCCAAGTCTGAATGAGCTCCTGTAAATACTTTGTGTTACTCATTACTTTCATTTGCAGTTAATCTGATTATTGAGGTCATCAAGAACAGTCAATATCATTTTCAAGACTTTTTCCACACAAAATGCTAGCTGTTACCATTCACTTACATCGTTTATGCTAAGCTAAAGCTAACAGAAGACTGCCAGATTAGGAGAACGACTGGGCTGGTTACAAAATGCTTTATCCCCATTTATCTAACTCTGGCGATTATGGCAACAGACTAATTTTCACTTAGGGGTGGAATTTAAAGTTGACATGATTTCAAACATCTGATTTCATTCTTTTTTGTTGATTTGAGTCCTTTTTAATAACAGAATATGAATGAAATCGCCTAAAATTGCTTCAGTTTATGTAAACCTTTTAAAGATGATGAAAAACTTTTTATTTTCTAAAGGTTTATTTTCAAATTTATAATTGGAACCATTTTCGAAAAGAAAATTTGTAAAAAGGATTCTTTTCAGGTGTTCCTTTTCTTATGTCATTCATTTGTAGACATTAGCAGTTGGTTTCCCAGTGTTTTTTGATACTAAAGTAAAAACAGCTCTCACTTACTGATTTACGTACCTCTACATTACCATTTTCCTGAATTCTATCCGAGTTTTATGGAATTTCATCTCAGGCTTCCTTGTGAACAAATATACGCCACAGGTTTTGCTCTCCACCAGTTTCCATCCACTTAACTTCAATTTAAATCTATTTTGTAATGTTTCATTACCTGAATGCAAAGCTGTTATTTTGGATTAAAGCTGCAGCACACTTCCCAAGGTTTTTCAAGAATCTGACGACTCTTCCAACAAAATACCCCATAATATTTCTGAAGATAATCAGGAATTTTGGAATTTTCCTGCTCTTGAAGGCATTTCTCAAACGTTTTACTCTCATTTCAGAAGTTTTTTTGCCTTTCTAACTTTCTTTTTGTTGTTGTTTGTGTTGCTTTGCTCTTCTCTTTCCCAGCATTGGAAAAGAGACGAATTAGCCCCCCCCCCTCCTATTTTATTTTAAATATCCTTTTGCTAGATCTAATTATTTTCTCCACGTTATCCAATCTGTTATCTGATTTTCTTCTCTGTTCTGTGTTCTGTTCTCTTCTGCAGTGAAGCGATCAGTAGATTTTAAATCGCGAGGCGTTAAATTATTCCCTGGCAAAGACTCCAGCAACAAGTTTTCGATATGTGAGTTAAAAAATCTCCGTGTCCCTTTGGTTAATGGCTTTATTTGGCTTGAACTGTTTAACTTCTGTTCTGCTTTTTGTGCATTTTGCCTGCTCAAAAGGCTTTTATTCAACACATTTGTGCCTCTCATAATTCCTAATTGATCCCCTAAATTCCACATTAACAGTAAAATAACTGTGCTTAAATATATAATTGGACGTGATTCATTTTCTGAGCACGAATGTGTTGAAACCATTAAAGTCCTTTTGCGTATTTTTCTTTATTTATTTTAATCCTGCCTGCCTGTCGTGTGTCTCTGTGCTTTGACTTTTCCGTGGATGTATGTTCAGGTCATGGCATCTTGCCTCCTCTTTGTTTGCTCTGATATATTTAATCACGGCTCGCTCTGATAAGCTTAATCATGGTTTGTTTTGGCTTGCTTCAGGCTTGATCAGGGAATGTGAATCAGCTGCTGTGATACTGTTTATCACCAAGCCCTGCCTGTTTTTCTAACCTTACTCATGCATCCATGTCCTCCTCCTCCTCCTCTTCCCCTCTTTTTTCTTTTCTCTCCTCTTCTCTGAAACACCTTTACGCTCAGGCTACTGAGGTCATAAAAGCAATTACCGAGTTTATCGGAACATTCCTTGGTTCTGCAGCCAGACAGTCGGATTATAAAGAAGAATATATTGTTTTTATTTTTATTAAACAGATTTAAAGCAACACTAATCCATTTCCTGCTTCTCCCTCCTACTGGTTAAAAGCAGAATTACAACTGTTGTAAACAACCCTGCTGTAGCTAGTGCTAACAATGAGCTAATGCTAACATGAGCCAACAAAATATTACTAAAATAAGCCACAAAGTAAAAAGATCCACACTGTTGGACAAAAAATATTATTACTTACAAGTCCAGTAGCAACAAAGCCAGGTCACCATCAGTCTGGGATATCGTAGCCTCCTTTAGCTCCCTCAAACTAGTGTAGGTCACACCGATGTTTTAGCTCTTTGCTTCACATCCAAAGACATTACTTTCTTACTTTACATTCAGGATATGCCAGCTATTGGCAGAGTAAACGGCTAACAGCTGTAAAGCAGGTAGAGAGCTCCAACTAGTGAACCTACTGGAACCTACCCATCCCACAAAACTGTTAAGTACAGTTTCTGGGCAGCAGAGGGCAGCGGAGAGCTGTACAATGAAGTTGATAAAGTTTCTACCTACAGAATCACCAAAACCCACATTTAAAGGAATAGCTTAACCCTCCCACTGTCCTATTGGGTGACCCCACCAGGAAAGGTGACATTTGAGCAGGGTTGATGGTATATCCCTTGGGGTCCATGTGGCAGGGGTGAGGTGGTGCTCAGTCCTCACCTCTGCCACGTGGACCCCAAAGTATTAACCATCAACCCTGCTCAAACGTCACCTTTCCTGGCGGGGTCACCCAATAGGACAGCGGGAGGGTTAAAGCCATACTATGCAACTTTTTCATATTTTTAAATCATGTTCTTGAGCCAGTTTGTGCTAAAATGACCCTTTACAGGGTTAATGAAATGTCACTCAGACCCCCACCGCCCTCTGTGGCTAGAATACCACATTTGCAACTTCAGAGTGGCGGTCCGGTCTCTGTTGGGCTTAGTAAAGCGAAGCTGACATGCCTGGTGCTGCAGTCTGCTTCCAGCATGTTTCCTGCATGTTTTAGATCATGAACACAGCTGATTTGTTTGTTTTAGTGATGAACCGCTCCTGTAGACACTAATGAAGGCTGAGGAGACATTTCAGCAGTTAGATTAAGGTGTTAAAAAGACAAACGCACAGCCAGGAGATACGTTTCACTTTTGGTTTCACTAACGGACACTAGGGGGTGCTATAAGCAAGCCAAAACCGCATAGTATCCCTTTAAAGTGAGTAAAGCAGGAGAGCTGGAGCACTCAGGTGAGCAAGGTTTTTTATTAGGTGCAAAATCAAATTTTGACTGTATCCCTTTAAAGTGTTAAAAACGCTTTAGCATTGCTTTCATATTTTAATCTTGGTATATAGAGTTATTTTGCAGCTCCTCTTTTAAAAATTCCACAAAACTTTCTCAGTAAGTCACTTTTGAAACAAAACTCTTGCATCATGCCCCCTTAAGGGTAACTGTCAAGGTGCTAATAACCAAGTTGTCATTCAGCGTGATGGAAAAAGCATGGCCATATGAATATTATTTAATAACGCTCCGTGTCTTTCAGCGCTCTAGCTGGAAGGACGGGCACTAAAAGCATGAAAAATCCCTGAGAAATCAAACTTTTTATTTAATGTTTTACTTATTACAGCTGTCAGCAGATTAAATTCTATTCAAACTGACTTTCAATAGTTTTGTTAATGTTTTTGTTACACAGCGACTCCGCTTTCTGTCCACACAACATTCCACACAACCCTCTGTGTGTGTGAAGGTTTTTGTCTGCTGTTCATAATCAAAATTATTCTCCCCAACTGTCAAAAGAAGTGATCCTAAGATTCAGGCTTGTGTCACTGCAGCAATTAAACAGTAATGCATCAAAACGTTTAGTTGAAAATAATCCTGCAATATTTCATTCCATTGTAATTAAAATAGCATGAAAACAGCAGGCAAGTGGTGCTTATATTCTCTGTGTTTAGTTGTGCACAGCATTCCTTTTTTTCTACAGAGATTCCAACTGTATTCACTGTAATTTATAGATTCTATCTCATCCTAATTGTTACATTTTTAGAGAATAATAGTTTATTTTGTTGTTTGGAGGCTAAACCCCCCCCCCCAAAAAACTACTAAATTTCAGAATAAAAGTCTAAATTTTGAATATAAGGTTGAAGTTTGCTGCAGATATAACCAGTAAATAATTTATTATTAGTTTTTCTTTCCACAAAAACATTTTTTATAGGTGAACACTTGATAAACCAAGGAAAAAACTCACCCTTTTGATGATTAAAACTGAAGCTAGATTCAATTAGAAGCAGAACATTTACAGCAATTTATAAAAAAAAAAAACAAAGCACATTATTCACTACTTAAAAAATAATATGAAAAAAATCACAACAAATTAAATTTTCGTCGTCAAACAGAATGTTTTTAACAAACTGGACATCTCTAAAATTCTGCACCAACTATTTAAACATGCAAATAGATGCATATTAACAACATTAGTGACTCTATAATAATACCACAGTAGAAGGTATGGGATTTGATTTGTGCCAAAAATATTTGAGCTTAAAAATTCTAATGTGCATATATATATGTATATATATGGGCATATATGCCCATATATATATAAAATTTCAGTTTATGTGCCTGATGCCCCACAAATCTAACTTCATTAAACAGGTCGAGCTATAATACACCAGTGATAAAAGTGGCTTTGACTGGTTTGCATGACTGATTTTCAAGCATCTTGATTGTAATTTAACGTGTGAATCTCTTAAACACTGTTGGTAAACTCTGAGACAGAGCTATCTAAGTAACTCATCACAGATTCATCAGGTTGTCAGAAGGTCTGGGTAGAGGTTTGATCCTACAGATGGGAAGGTTTGTGTAAATTCTGATCCCCGTCAGAAGCTAATCTGAAGCCATTAACACTTGACTGAAGCACAACGCCTGTCTGCACATTCATGTTGTTTAGCTGTGGGTTTGTGGCAGTCTGTGTGTGTGTGTGTGTGTGTGTGTGTGTGTGTGTGTGTGTGTGTGTGTGTGTGTGTGTGTGTGTGTGTGTGTGTGTGTGTGTGTGTGTGTGTGTAGATGTGTGTAACTGTAGGTTTACTTTTGTGTGTGCTTGTGTGTGAATGTGTGCACACAGTGCTGATACTGTAACCAGTCCCTCTGTTGTACTGTTAATAGTCCAGATGGTCAAATTAGCCGCTCCAACAAAGCAACAAACTATCTACTCTAACAATACACACACACACACACACACACACACACACACACACACACACACACACACACACACACACACACACACACACACACACGCACCAACCACCTGCTGGGTTTGTTGAGAAGGACTAAACGTGTACTTGTGCATGTTAGCCAGACAGCCCAGACAGCGTGGGTGTGAAGGTGCTTGTGTGAGAGCAGAAGTGGGCAGTTTTATAGCTTTGCCCGTGTTTGTTGTACCTCACTGAGCTCACTGGCAGCTGATTTGTTGTTTCAGATGAGATATCATTCACTTTTGTAAGTTTTTTATTTGCTTTTTTGTTTTCAACATAAATCATCTAAAAGTAAAACTTCAATATAAAATGTAGGTTAATATAATGAATAACATTTTATTACAAGATCTAAATTTGAATTTGAAAGTAATATAAGAAAGTAATTTTAAAACATTTCTTGAAATTCAGAAGCTAATTTTTATTTCCCTGCTTTTGTTTTCTTTTTTTGTTTTGTTTTGTAGAGAATCTGGAAATTAACATTTAACGCATAAAAACATGCAGATTACAAAAATGTTTCAACATAAATAAATAAATGTATTTAAGTAGAAATTAAATAATTACGTAAAATGATAGAGAGTTAGATATCCAAATAACACTAAATCTATTCTATCCATAATTTAAAGGAGACATAGCATGACTTTTTAAAAATAGATGTAATTGTTCTATGGTCGATATAAAACATGTTTATGAAGTTCTTTGCACCTAATCCCTCTCACATAAAGCAATTTTATCCTTAACATTTTCAGTACCTTCCAGAATGAGCCATTTCAGGGCTCTGTCCCTTTAAGAAAACAAGCTGGAGCTGGCCACGCCCACCATCTCCTGTTAGGCTGCTATAAGCTGAGAAGCTCAGTTATCTGGGAGGGGCAATAGAGAGCTGCTGCTCCTCTAACAGCAGCTCTCTATTGCCGTTTCAATAAGTCCCTGGTTGTGACATCACAAACAGGGACTTATTGAAACAGCTTGTTTTAGGCATATAATTCCTAAAACCAACCACTGACAGAAAACAGATGGAAGTTTTTATTCACCTTTGGGGTGTTTATAGAGACAGACCCACATGGCAGCACAATTAATCAGCAGATAACTCATTTTTATTTATTTATTTATTTATTAGGTGTTTTCCAAGACATACGTAGAACATTATATTTTGGGAGGGTGAATGATTCCTACATGTAGAACGTGTTAGACATTGGTTTGAATGTAATGCTCACAGCCAACATTATTAAAGGGTTATTCTAATAACTTTGACCATGTCTTGGTAATAATAATCCCAAAGAGCTCATCGGTGAAGTTCCAGCTCATGAAGATCCTCTATAGTCATTATTGGCTTTTCAGTATAAACTGAATTATCCAGGATTCAGGTCTCCTGTGAGGAAGTCATGATGAGTGAGTAAAAAGAACAGGAGATTCGGGCACGGCAGCTTTATTTTTATAGCACATTTCATACATAGAGGGAATTCAATGTGCTTTCCAGGTGCAAGAAAATACATTGAAAACATAAAATAGTACATTTTAATATGAATTTAGTAGATTTAATAAAAACTAGAACAATTTCTTTATGCTAACTCTGCACAATGTCTGTACTTTGCTTAAAGCACTGATGCCTTCTACTAAGGTATTTATAGATGCATTTATCACATTATTCATAGACACATGCTGACCAGGATACATTTTCTCATCCGTTGGTCTCATATTAGATCATTATGAGTTTTCTGACCTTCTGATGCAATCTCTGTTCTAGTTTATCGTCAGTGTTGAGGAAAAACCTGGAAAATCCATCTGTCACCAGTTCTTTTTTAACCATTATTCTCTTTTTGCTGTTTTATATTTTATTTTTTGGATGACCTTCCAGATAAAAATGTCAAAAACAGCTTCTGATTTAATTTATTTGAAAAACAAAGATTATTTTCTTTTCATTTTTGAACGGTTAAGTTCTTTGGCGATAAGACAAAATTCTCTCCGACAGCAACAAAATCTGACTTTAGCGATAAATATTTTTTTAATTCTAGGAATTAAAGCAGCAGTCTCTTAATAACACAGTAATCATTCAAACCTCATGACATTTCGATTATGCTTGAAATGTTTTTGACTTTCGTCAGACTCTGAAGCATTTTACTCTTTCTGCTTCCTGCCGTCTGATCACAACCACACATATTTGGAATTCAAAACCCTGCAGCTCTGTTTACCGACTTCAAGGAATCTTTCTAACAATGTGAAGTGTGTCTTTGTTAAACCTGGGCTCTAGATAGCGTACTGGCTGCTTGTTGTTTGGGAAAGTAACGTTTACATCTAACAGAACTAATGAGCTAACTGCTGATCTGAGACCAACGTGGAATGCTGCCACCTGAAAACATCTACAATCTTCAAAATTTCAAAATTGTTTATACAACACTATTCTGCAAACTTTAAAATCACAGTAAATGTTGCACAATCTCACCAGAGACATTAATAAATTAATTCTGGTGCAGAGAAAGCGCTACATTTTTCAACATTTACTTTAAAATACACTTAAGTTACTCGCTTCTCCCCCTGCTGGTTGAAAGCATAATAACAGTCGTAAATAACCCTGCTGTTGCTTCACTGGCTTTGTAGATCATATCTTCTGACATGGTGTTGGATTTTTCATGTTTTTATGATGATAACACGAGCTAACTGATACTAAATAAGCCTTGAAGTAAAAAGATCCACACTGTTGAACAAAAAATATTATTACTTACAGGTCCAGTAGCAACAAGGCCAGGTCACCATCAGTCCGTGATTTTGTAGCCTCCTTTGGCTCCCTCAAACTAGCGTAGGCCGCGCCGATTTTCACTCTGATTTAGCTCTTTGCTTCGCCTCCAGAGACATTACTGTTAACCGTACTTCCCGGCTCTGCCATGATGTCAACAAAAAAGCAAAATTCTTCTTTTGTCTTTTTTATTGACGGTTGGGGAACAAAAAAAGCTTACTGCTAGCTTTTATATTAGCTACTGACACAGTAAAGGCGTAAAGCAGATAGAGATGTCGCACTGGTGCCAGCCCAAACCACCGAAGTTGTGTAATACAGTTTCTGACCAGAAGAGGGCACCAGAGTGCTGTCCAATGTGACGTTGCTCAAGTTTCTGGCTCAAGAACCACTGAAACCAGTTTGAAAGCAATAGCTTAAAGTGTTAAAAACTTTTTAGTGTTGCGTTCACCAGGAAAACCCCGTGAGATCCAGAATTCTTTATTCAAGAGTGTCTGAAATTTCGCTGCTACATGTGATATTTACACAAATAAGAGTTCAGTTTAAATAGGCACAATTTTTAAAACGTCTGGAGATAAGAACAATTTCCTCAAGACACCAATTCACTCTGGTCTTGGCCACAGTCAGACTAGCCATTAGCTCATCAGTCCTGTCAGTTGTAATCACTATTTCACCAACCAGAGGCTGTTCAGGAAAATATCTATTGGTGAAATGTTAATAAAACAAAACTTTAACTCAGATTTTCTGTAAAACTGTTGACATATACCCTTAAGTCTTTCCCTTTTTATTTAATTAAACATTTTAATGTCTTAGGTTGCAAAACTGATCAAATTCAAAGACAAATGATAGAAAAAATAGGACCGAATACAGGACAGAATAATAATGAATCAAATAAAAACAATTAAATAAAACAATCAGGCTGAAAATGAATACCATCTGGATGAAAATGAACATTTGCTTTTATGTCAAAGTGTTTGTAAAGTTCTGTTTGTCGCCTGTTCCCTGTGATGTTTACTGTTATCATCAACATCAGCCCTAGTGTTTCTGAGAGAGTTAATCATGGGTCTGAATGTCTGAGGACTCCCTCCTCTTCCTACCTAACTGTCCAAATCTCTGTCTGTCTCCTGGTCTAATCTGTTTCCTGCTGCCTCTAAAGTGAATAAGTGATGAAGCAGGCGGGTTTCCAAAAACCAAAGGCAAATGGCTGGAAACATATCCAGGAAGGCTGCTGCTGAATGCTATCAAATGACAAAAACAGATGGTTTTCAAATATTGCCAGAGAGCATTGAAGCAGTTCCTGTGGTTTGATGGCAAATTTTTATTCGTAAAAACAAATGGGTGTTCTTGGCTTTCACAAAAAGGATTGTTTTGTTGAGAATAGTGGATCTAATTAGTCGTAGGAGCAATGATCCATCTGAATACCATGTATTAAATGACGTGTGTCTAACTCTAACCTGAACGTTCTGGTGGTCTGCGTGTCTTTTTCTTTGTGTAGTAAATGAAGGTGGAGTGAGACAAGCGTCGAACTCCTGCCCCGATCCAGGAGAGCCAGAGAACGGGAAACGCCATGGCAACGACTTCAGGTACTTTGTAAACTTAGAGACATCATCTGCTAAATCATAGGGATATTTTATTCTACTGAATAAAATTCTCACTCGTTGTGCAGCATTGGCAGCGTGGTGCAATTCAGTTGTGGAGAGGACTACGTTCTCCAGGGCAGCAAAACCATCAGCTGTCAGCGAGTCGCCGAAGTCTTTGCAGCCTGGAGCGACCACCGACCGGTGTGCAAAGGTGAGCGTTACCCTTCAGCATGTTGTCACATAGCAACAAACATGGGGGAAGAAAGAAGGCGTCCAAATGGAACAAAACAGAACTGTTGGTGTGAAATGTCAGAAAATTAAGTCCAAGAGCCATAAGCTGGCAAAATGGTTGCCTGTTCTAATGGTTATCGTGATAAAAATGTCAGTGGTTTGACAATTTTAAGGTTAATTTACCATTAAACTTAAATTACAATGAAGTGTTAATGTTAAAGCCTCCAGGTAAGCCTTTGACTGTCTATCAGATTCCTGGAAATTAAACTGGAAGAGTACCAGACATGTTTAAGCCTCTATTGGGGACTAAACCTGTTGTGAGATTAGATTTTAGATCATGAAGTCCTGGAGGATGAACGTTTTTTAAGATAGTCTCTCCATCTGCACAACATTCAGGAACAAAGTCTGTTAAATGATGGAACCACAGATTTTTGGAGTTAGCTGCATCTGCTAGCTACACCACAGTTAATTACAGGTTTGCCCAATAGTACTCAGAAAGTTTAGTTTGCTGCTTGCTTGTCAAATTTCTTTTTAGTATTCTTATGATAGAGTGCTGTGATTGGCCCACCAAGCTGATAGAGCGCTGTGATTGGTCCAACACACAGATAGAGCGCTGTGATTGGTCCAACAAACCGATAGAGAGCTGTGACTGGCCACCAAACCGATAGAGCTCTGTGATTGGCCCACCAAGCTGATAAAGCTCTGTGATTGGCCCACCAAGCTAATAGAGCTCTGTGATTGGCCCACCAAGCTGATAGAGCTCTGTGATTGGCCCACCAAGCTGATAGAGCTCTGTGATTGGCCCACCAAGCTGATAGAGCTCCGTGATTGGCCCACCAAGCTGATAGAGCTCTGTGATTGGCCCACCAAGCTGATAGAGCTCTGTGATTGGTGATTGGTATAACAATACTGATCGAGCCAGCTGAGGCTTCTATGGAGCGTGGCTAGACCAACCTGCAGAACAAAAATGTTTTTGCTTCAGCTGTTGTCTGTCTAGATTTCAAGGCTAGGAACCACCAGTAATGCTGTTGGTTTTTTGGTGTAATGGTAGTTTTTGAACATCTTCAATACATTTTAAAAAATGGTGAAATATGGATGATTTCGATGATCATTTTGATCTAGAAGAAATTATTCAGACTCATATTTGAGTCATAATAAGATCTTAACGCTCTTCATCATGGAAGTAGTTATAATTCTGATTCAGGACTAAATAAAGGCAACAACCTACATACTCATCTTTTATGTCTTATGATTAAACAAAACAACAATTTCCAATAAAAGAGTTCACATATCAGTCTACCTGCTGATGAGTGGGCTCAAACTTACCACACACACACACACACACACACACACACAGAGTGGAGGTGTCTGTCATGTTAAATGCCAAAGTCGTTTGTCATGTCTTCCTTCAGTTGGCTTCAGACTGTGGCTGGACACACATGCTTTAACATAAAACACACTTTTCACTGGGTCTGCTCGTGTGCGTGTGTGTGTGTGTGTGTGTGTGTGTGTGTGTGCGCGTGTTTGTGTAGAAGGTGAAAGAATGACACCGGGTTACTGTAACACATAATGACTGAGTACGTAACTGGAAAATAGAATTTGGAAGGATAAAGTGACTTTAGAGGACCAGAAGAAGTTAAGAAATACAAAAAAACAACCTTTTTTAACTATATTTAACTGTTAAAGACCGTAACAGTTTGCTGGTGTGCAGCCCTTAAACTGTGAAGGAAGTGAGGATGAGTAACGCCTGGGAGCCTCACCCGGAGTCAGATGTCTGAGTAGAACCTGTCCAGCTCCAGGTTGAGCACCTGTGCCCTGAGGTTAAAGGACACCATCTAAACTCAGGCCTCAGCTGCTTTCCTGCCTTCCTCCCATGAACCAGACATACTGGGTGAACCGACCTCCTTTAAGCTCATGTTACCATGACAGCATACATCCTTGTAGACAGCCAGGATAAAACCAATCCAATTCAGTCAGGTCTAGCTTACCTGTTGTCTTCGTTTGACCCTTTAGAGGTTTTAAGGATTCTTGTCTTCCCTAAATATGTTATAACAGGGTCTTTAGTTTACTTAAACCTCCTCAAAGAAGGGCATGACCTTTCAGTCACTCAGGAGGAGTGCAGTGCTATAAAGGGAAGCACAATAAGTTTGGCCCATTGGTAAACAGAGCCACGGATCAGGACGGGGTCCTTGCAGGGCAGTGATGTGGGCAGAGGGAGACATTTTCACTGGTCCACTATAACTCTAGAGGAGCGGATGTTTGATGTGAAAGCTCTAAAACACAATTAGTGATGCTCCCGACATAAACAACTTTGACAATGTCCAACATCCTTCTGTATGGCTGTTGCTAAGAAACTAATAAGTGCAGGCTTTGTTATTTTAGGCATCTTATGATGGAAGATACTCCTACATGGTCCCAAATCACAAGCTGCACTTAAGTTAGGCTCCTGTTGGCTGAAAGACTAATTGTACAGCAGGATTTAGGCAGCATCACCGTTAAAATAGGTGTCCTTTTCACTCCTCACCTTGTGGCTCTCCTAGCAACATTTTTTTGTAGTTTTGAACGTTGCTAGCACTAATTAAGCTCTGTAGAAAAATCCTGTGAATCCCAGAGAAACCACATGGAGACAGCCTGAAGGGCAAGATGCATGTTCCACTGAAATCTTCTTTCAAACAATAACACCAAGGCACTATTTAACCTCTAATGAAGAAATGCTCTGAAGAGATCAAACCCTCTAGACACTGCAGATACCGTTTTAGCTTTAACTATACAGAAATGGTTCGGTGTGGATGGCTGGCTTAGGCTGGGAAGCAGAAATTAGTAGACGACATTCTACTTGTTCCCTCAGGGATGGAAAAAAGGAAACCTAATATTGAAATTCAAAAAGTAAAGATGCCTCGAAGTTATGAGAGAAATGTTCCTCTGGAGCTAATAGACTGAAAGGTATAAGAAACTTTATCAATGCCTAGAAAAGCTGTTTGACTTGTGTCCTTCAATAAGCTGTCAGAGTCCTGTTTTTAAGGTGGTGCTAGAAGAAAGATTAACTTTAGCTGGGAGTGTGTTTTTCAAGTTAAAGATCAGGGGGACTGTTGCTTGCATCCCGCATTAGGTTGTATAACAGCAAATTCCAATACATCTATGGTAGTTTTGTTTTTGGACAGTTAATCAAAGGATTTATCCCCACTTAATCCCATTTAGGGTCACAGAGACTTGGTATACATCTGAAATGCAGGTCAAGGTTATTAGAATAACCCTTAAATCCCCTAGTTATTGGAGAGTTGGAGTGCATCCTAGACTGGTTGCCAGTCTGTTACAAGGTCACATAGAGACAAGCAACTATGAACACACAGGGCCTACTTAGAATCACCAATTATCTCTAAATGTATGTTTTTGGTGTTTTGGAGAGGACATTTTTGGACATTTAAGGGCTTTCCAGTCCCCGTACAGCGAAGTTAGAGCTGGGACCCCATACTTTGCAGAAAGTTGAACACGTTCCCAATGTGGCTTGTAATCCACCAGGGCTGACTCCAGTCTCTGATCCAGTTTGTTGGGGACATGAACAGGATCTTAAGTCATAGAGAAGAAGTGGTCTCTTGGCGTCTTCAAGCCATAACCTTTAGCATGCACTGGGCCATCTTCCAGCTGGTACGAAAGTTGACTGCAAATGGGGGGTGGGGTGGCTGTGGTTTAAGAGAAGAGCGGCCCACCCATAACCAGAATGATCCCAGTTCAGTCGTAGCCTTTCTGTTGGAGAATGGGACCTTTGTTCCTTATTGGGCCAAACAAAAACAAGGTTCTCAACAGCTGATCGTTTATATAAAAGACAAACCCTTCGCGCCCTCACCAGTAAGTTTATGAAGAGCTGAATTGGAGCCCAGTGGGCGGTTGCCTTTACCGCCATCTTGGCTGCGTCATGCGTCTCGTCACTCCCAGGAAATACAAAATAAAGCTGAGAGTGGAGCTGTGAACATGGGGGCAAATGATTTAACACCCATCAAACTCTGAGCCGATGTAGCTACATGCTATCTTAGCTAACCAAAGCTAACGGAGGTTGGTGGGCACTTTTAGCCAGAAAACTGCGGTTCAAGGACTCTGCTACTCTCTGCTTTCTAGGATTTAACATTTTTACCGTGAGGCTGAGGCCTTCCCTGGAGAAGAGGGCAAGCTGCTAGCGTTAGCACTGACGGCTAATCTGCTAAATGTCAATCACAGGGACACGCCCCTAATTAGCCATAATTTCAAGTCTGACTACATCTAAACAGATGAGATACAAGAAAATGCACCCCCCCCCCCTGGCTGGCATGACAGTAAACTTGACCTATTAAACCTAAAATGTTTTTTGAACCAGGCTGTAAACATGTTTATTTCAGCTGTGAAGTTTTCATTTTCAACATGGGAGTCAATGGGAACTTGCTCCTTTCTTGAGCCATCCCCTAGTGGATGAGCCAGGAACTGTAATCTTTATCACTTCCACGCCAGCTTCCCTTTTGGCAGGCGGAGTTTTCCCCTTGTTGTCAACCAGAAAAAAAAAAGTTCTTTCCTGGGTATTTGTCGAGTTCCCACCAAGAAAGAGCTGGGATGCCTCGTTTGGGATAGGGATTCCTGGGTTTATATCTTGGACCAGTTACCTCCTTCACCTACTTTGTACAGCAGAAAACAACATGGATGAATTATGTCTTGCCCTAGGAGGCTACAAGTTAAATTAATTATAGTAGTGGAAGTAACTTTGTATTCTATGTGACTCATGCAGAAACAGACCAGTTATTATTAACCGTGTGAGAGAGTATGGCAAACAGTAAACGCCAAAAAGTATTGGGCTGCATCTGCAATGACTCAAGCTATACCCTTCTCTATCTGCCACATGTTTTAATCAAACAGCTGCTAGCCAAAAAGTGATGCGCTTGATCCCAAACATAATGACCTTTTTCCTCTGATGGTACATCTACTAACACATAAGTGTATACATTGAGCTCAACAGATAAGATAAATATTATAGCTCATTTTCCCAAAGCAATGTCCTTATTTAGCCTTTTTTGTCAAATGAAATAAAACTAGAATTAGAGGGAGGCTGTCTCTAGCTCCACTTGGCTCAGATTTGACCTTTAAAACCAACCAGTCAACAACTAATGTGAAAACTCATGAATAACACTGACGGAAAGGCAATCTGTCAGGAAGCATCAAGCCAGCTAACCTATTAAAGGGACACTTCTATCAAAACACTTTCATATAGCTAAATGTGTCATTTGCAGCACTAAAGAGAAAATGAAGTGATTGTCTCTTGAAAATGAGCCATGAGTGTCACAACAGAGAAAGATGAATACAAACAGAAGTACGGGTAGGAGTGGGAATCTCTTTATTGGTTGCAATAGAACAAACAGAAAGTCCCCAAAACATCTCAAAAAACACAATAAAATATAAAACAAACAGCTCTTAAACTGCAGTGTCCATTTTCCACTCGTATAATGTTTTATGAGCACAAGTGAGGACAGAGACGGAGACGGAGAGAGGGGCTCCATGTGGCACCTTGATTAATAGACAGATGGCAAGGCCACTGAGCCAACTCTTTCTCTCTGTCTGTCTGTTTGTGAACTCCAGGGGAGTTGGGTGGATGTGCCTGGATATACCGACCCTACGAAGGTCTGTGTGTCAGCTACTTTTACACATGCACAGACACTCGCGCCGCCATGCACATATGTTGATTTTTAAGAAGTGAGAAGAAGACAAACGAGAGAGCTGAAGAGCTCAGGCACTTTACAACGAGTTCGGTAAATGACTCTGCGTGTGTGTGTGTGTGTGTGTGTGTGTGTGTGTGTGTGTGTGTGTGTGTGTGTGTGTGTGTGTGTGTGTGTGTGCGCGTGTGTGGATGGGTGTGTGTGCGCGTGCATTAAACCTCCAACCAGAACGAGTGCCATTGGAACACTGTGCGCCACCTTAATGATGTCATCAATCATTCTCTGTGTACATTGGTCAATCTATCTGCTACTGTAGGCAGTTTGTTAAAAGAGCCAGATTGACCATCCTGCAGAAAGTTCTGATCTTTAATATGGCTCTTTGCTGGAAGCTCAGGCTTGACTTGTTTTAGCAACTGACAAGTAGAGTGTTCTTATTTTATCGACATGATATTCACTTACTCTTTACACCAAAACGATTTTAGGAGCTCAGTCTTGTGTTTTCATGTATTGATCGAAGATCTGTCTTTCATGGAAATAAACAACTCTTTTTGCAAGAATTCTGCAAGTTCAATGGAACCTTGCCAACATGTTAGCGTAACCGGTACCAGAGAAAGCATCGATGCTTTGGTTATTCAAGTTTATTTCCTAAAAGAGACTAAAAACTGAGATTTCCTCACCCAAAAAACACAATTTTTTATTCTTGTATTCACTAGTTAGATGCCTACTAGAATCCTCACATATTATCATCTTAACAATGAAGTTCTTACTGTTTTACCTCTGCTAATTTTCATATTGGTAGGCCTTCTTTGTCTTCCTAATCTTATTACGGTGCATGCTTAGGCCCAGCTCACAATCTTTATGGTTAGACGTTCCTGGACTTGTCAGCTGTGAAAAAATTAAATGAAAGCTTGCAGACTGGTGCAAATGTTGAAATGGATAGGGGTAGTCATGGCCGAATGGGGAGAATGGTGGTCTACTGATTGGACGGCGAGCAGTCCAATCCCAGGCCCTGGCAGGTCGTGCATGGGCAAGAATCTGAACCCTGAAAGTTGCCCCCTGAGAGCTGTATGAATGGCAACCCACTGCTCCTTGAGTATGGCTGAAATATAGAGCAGAATTTCCCCAAGAGGGAAACTAAAGGCGTGTTTCCATTATTGGATCTTCAGGGTGATTTTATCAGAACTTTACAGCATGCGCGTGTCTCCACTTCAGCGGGCCGACTGAAAGGACCAATGGAGTACCTGAGCTGGAGTAGGTACTCGGAATGGCCCCGTAGAGTCACTGAGCGGAACTTCTGTTAACTCACGCTGATTGGTTTTAACTCAGTAGGAAATGACATCGGCAGACGTCACCCAAACAACCGGCATATGTAAGGTTGGAAGAGTTGCTGGTGAAGCAGAATGGAAGGAAAAGAAAATAATCAGTGTTCACTTTGCTTTAAAATCGCCTATACTATACTCCCAACACCAAGAAATGCAGCGTAAATCCCCCACAACGACATAGTTCACGGGGCTTTGTTGCTTTACTGAGCACCGTAAAAAATGGCGCTTCTTGTGGTCATTGAACGCCAAATTTTACATCACAGCCGCTCTCCCGGTCCTCCAAATAGATTAAATTAGTGTTTCCCAACCCTGGTCCTCAGGGCACACTGTCCTGCATGTTTTCCATGTTGCCCTTTCAAACACCAGTGTTTCCCTGCTGCCACACACTTGACTTAAATGAATGAGTGATTAACAGGCATCTGCAGCATGTGATGTCCTCCTGAGGAGGCAATGTAAATCAGGTGTGCTGAAGCAGAGACATGAAAAACATGCAGGACAGTGTGCCCTGAGGACCAGGGTTGGGAAACACTGGATTAAATTATGCTGTACTTTGACAGAATAAACCTTTTAATGTTATGAATGTTCTTGGACGCTTTTCGACGCTGATCAGTAATATCACTCACTAAAGAAACAGGCGTGATATGTTGACGTCTTAGCAAAGTCCTGAAAGGGCTGAATTTGTGTGGAGACACAACAGCTGAGAGGACCGAGCCGGCGTATCCCTTGGTCAATTTTCCCTCTCCCATAAATTTCCTGGAACTCGTATAGCGGAAACACGGCTTATAGTATCAATAATTATTATATACATCACAAAGTCCTCACGGTCAACTTGATGGTAAATCATAAATAGCATTTCAAACTTCATTTATAAAAGAAATGACTATGATTAATTCTTTGCTTGTATACATTTATTTCTATACATTGTATAGTTGCTAGAGTGCATGGGTTAACCCTAACCCCAAATTAAAAGGTAATTGTGTAAAAAAAAATCTGTTATTGTAACGTAAGAGTCAAAACTCAAGGGTTCTAAACTGAAAAACTGCAATGACAAGTGTTTTTGTAGAGGGCACGCTTCTTTAGGATCATCTTCAAATCTTCTCCATGCATTGTGAAATTTAGAAACCTCATCCGTGTGATTTGATTCTATTTCCCATTTGATTTGCCTCCCCTCCACTTCTTTACTCTACCTGGCTGGGGCACAGGGTCAGGGAGATAATCTGGAGCTGGTAAGGGTTAACCGTCCTTGGTATGCTTCAGTAGCTATTGCTGTATGGATGATTGAAGCTGAGCCTTTACTGCAGGGACGATTCAATAACCACAAAGGCCATCCTGCTGAGGAGGCAGCGCAGTCGCAGCGTAGAACCCTGAATGTAAAGCAGCTCAGGCTGTAAGGAACACTTATGAGTCAGAGTACCGAAGCTGGATGGTATTAAAAATTAAAAACACTTTCACATCAATGTTTTTAGTGCTTATCGGGCACATAAATGATACTTTGAGGCCATAAAGCAAAACTTAGGAAAGAAAATGAGCAAGGGCATAGAAGCTACAGTAGAGGAGGCTCTGGCATAGTGATCCTTGCCTGAAACCTAATTTAATTTTGGCCCGCTTCCCAAAAGTTTATATGGGAATGCTGGTTAATTTGAGTGCAATAAAGAAGTAGCAGCAACAGACAACGAAGGAAGTTCTTGGGATGTTGATTTAAGTAGAAGGATGTGGGGTTTTAAACACGTATGCTCGATTCACCTGCAGTTTCTCCTCAAAATGTGGAATTTATCATCTCTTTGAAGATGCTGTTGCCTTTTGACCAAAACCCTAAAACTGTGTATAGAGGAGAAAAGAGAGGAATACAGTCACTTCATTTATATTCTCAAGGCAGTTTTATCAAAGGTGGTAGTGTCTTTTATGATGCAAAAGCCTTTTTCACACAACAGCTAAAAGCTGCTTATTAAGTATAACCATTGTCTCTTTTTAATGAGCAGCAGCATCTTTTAAAAAGGCACCATAACCGTCCTATTTTGGTGTTACTTTAAGGTCCCAGTTCATTTATAGGTTCATCATAGGTCACTTTTTATTTGTTCTGACTCACTCTTTGGTTTAGAGGGAGAAACGAACAGAGGCTTCCATAAAAAACACTAGAGCAGCAATTGCATGTGCCATCTGTCAACATCTACTACCAGCTGAGCCGAGTTGGATAATCAGACACTTGCTGAAGCCAGTCAGGTGAAGAGTGAAAACATCTGTTCATTTTTTGTGGCTCAATTTTCAATAAAAAAAAATCCTTTTTTTTTTCCAGGTCTGGGTTGAGCACCGTCTACCCCAACCTTTTGAGTAACCTCCACTGTTGATTATTGTCTAATATAAACCCACAAGAACAGTCTTGGCCAATTTGATGCCTCAGCTTTTATGATGGAAAATCCATCTTTGAAAATGAAATTAATCCGTAAATATCCTTTAACTGCTTGGGGAGGCTTTAGGGTGGCTAAAACGTCTAGCAAGCTCTAGAACCACCTCCTAATGTTGATCCAGCTCGAGGATTGGGGCAGTGCCAGTGCAGAGCTCACTCAAGGATGGTAACAAGCAGATGTGAATTAATCTGCATAAAAAGAGAGGTGACGATTTTTGGAGGTTGGCCAGGTGTCAAGAAGGGTGGCAAAGAAGCCACATTCTTCTAAGAAAACCCTCGGGGACAGACTGATATTCTGTAAAAGGTCCAGGGACTGGTCTGCTGTAGACTGGAGTGAAGTGTTTGTTTTTTCTAATGAATCACCTTTCTGATAGTTCTGGGCGTTTTGGAAAAAAATGGTTATTTGGAGAAGAGTTACCATCAAAACACAGTGATGAATAAAGAAATGAACGTAATTATTCTTTATTATTCTTTAAGAGCAACTTCACCCAACCATCCACCAACAGTTTGGTGTTGTACAACATTTAGAGCACTTTTCCATACGATTAAAGTGGTATCTAAGTAGCTCAGGAAGCAAAACACCCAGGCCTCAATTCCATTGAAAACCTGTGGTAAGTTCTACACAGGTAGACACATTTTGACAAACTCTAAGCAGCGAGTATGCAGAAATGAGCTGCCACAGTCTGGATTTGGCCAAGAGGTTTATTTACAACACACCAAGGTGAGTTTCAAGAGTCTTGGAACAGACTGACCATCCATGCAAACAAGGGTCTTGTAATTAAAGCTGCTATAGCAAATTTGGAAAACAAATTAGCTTAAAACTGTTTTTATCAAGCCTCTTAACGTTCTAAGATAGTATAGCTATAAATATATTATGGAGATAAAAAAAGAAAAAACATAATAAAATTGTTCTCTTGCATTTGTCTAAAAACCTCCACCAATAACACGGTTGGGACCGAAAGTAACCATGGGATCATCCGGTTGCCAGCCTCGCCGAAGTGCCACACTTCCCTGGGTCCTCCACACACTCACATATTTAGCAACAGAACACCACTGGTGCGAGATATCAGAGAAGGAGAAACAGCCGGCTGCTACCACTTCAACTTTAGGACAAACTACCAGAGTCCCAAAAAGAAAAACACCATTTGACAACAAAAGACATTTGGACATAGAAAACAGCGACTGGTGTTTAGCACTATCCCGTTTCCTCTGACAATGTGAGTTTTCGGTTCCGGCAGAATCGTCTCACGTAATGGTGCGTTCCAGTTGTCCTCGGAATTTCCGACCAAAAAATGACGTAACGAGCTTGTTTTGCGTTCCAGATTCCAACTCAGAAACACCACATAAAACCAGAAAAAAACATTTTAAAAAATCAAACGTCAAAATGTAAACACCAGGAACAGTTAAAAAAAAAAACATAAACACCGGTCAATTTCAGTGGCAATGCTGATGTTTTCAGCAACGTAAATATTTATAACAAAAAATAAACAACAACTCGGTGCTGTTAAATAGCAAAAAGCAGAACATATAAATGATGAAAAAATAAAGACGACGACAACTGTGGTAGCACTGGGCACGGCCATCTTTAAAATGATGATCTCTGAAACGTACGAGCTCGCAGCTCAGAATTCCGAGTTCATTGCGTCATTTCTGGTTAACTTATCTCGGAAAAACGAGTTCCGAGGACAACTGGAACGCACCATAAGATACCCGAGGGGCGGAGTTAATGTTCCGTGAACGTGTTTCCATTCAAAACCTAGCTTGTTCTGTAGATTCGCTAAAGCCACTTTAACTTCAGTACATCGTAGACATACGAAACATCTAAAACCACTGAAGCAGCAAATGGTATGAAAAACCAAACATTGCGTCATTCTCAAAACATTTGACCATGGAAACCACTTCCAAACAAAGGTTGATCCTTAATCTTGGTCGTTTACTTCATCGATTTGTTGATTTTATGAAAAAATGACCTGACTGCATGTTGTACACCTTGGTGAGCAAAAAGATATAAGAAACATAAGTTTAAAAACAGAAATACAAATCAAAAGACTTTCAAATGCAGCCTGAAAGATTTATGGAGTTTTAATATAAATTATGGAGTGTTAGCCTGTCTGGTAATTCTGGTGATAACTCTCTCTGCAGTATCGCAGTAGCAACATGGTTCCCATTTTGCTGTTGGCTCAGAGATGTGCTGGCCATTTGTTCAGGACACGCTGATTGAGCTGTCAAAGCACACGCATACTTACAAAGGCACACATACTTCTGGAGACGTGCGGATAAATCATTTCTCCCGTGCTACTCAGGCATGCGCACGCACTTTATCTCTGCATATCTGCCAGTGTATAAATCGCAACGAGCCAAGCGCGAGGGAAGGTCAGCTGAAGACGCTCTGAGAATTAGAGGAATCAGCTGGGCTGAGCCGGGTGGGGTGGGAGGGAATCAGACAGAGATCCGATAGACGGAGAGACACGGAAACACGGTAACTGAGGCAAGAGCGATATAAGGCTGTCTCTAAAGGGGCTTGTACTTGTTCTGACACTCTTACAGCACCTCGCGGATACACTCCATTACACCCACAAAGAAAAAACACTCACAAAGACGCAGTGGTATGTTTCTTTTATTCGTCCCGTTCCCTTCACCCTGACCACTAAGTCAAAGTGGCAGCCTTAAGAGTGATTATGTGACTGGGTCTGCTTGAAAGAATTTCTTTTTACGGATCCTATGTTAGATCTAGGTCTACTAAATGGATTATTTAGGCACAAATTTTCCAGATAGGTGCATTTCTGTAGTACATGCATTCCTGGTGCGCTTGTGCAGATAACACTTATCCTCGTTTGTTTTTTTTGTGTGTCTGTGTGACTGTATGTATTCTTATGGCCTGCCACTGAACAAACTCATTAAGGAACAAACTCTGCTTCAAACCAACCAGAAAATTACCTCCCAAGTCGAACAGGACGACCCAAGGACAGACGAGCAGCTTCTCTGTCACATCCAGTCAGAGCACAGAGCCTAATGAAGGCTTAGTTGGTTTATCCAACACCTAGCATGTGTCACATTCAACACCCCACTGAATGTAACATCAGCCTTTCTGTTTGACTCTTTATATGAATTTTCCAGCGTAAGCGTTGCCTGCTGTAATTTAATCTTGGGAGTTTTTAAAGAAAATCTCAACAAAATATAAACAAATGGTAAATGGCCTGTATTTGATATAGCGCCTTCCAGAGTCCTAGAACCCCCCAAGGTGCTTTACAACATCAGTCATTCACCTATTCACGCACACATTTGCACCCTGGTGATGATGAGCTACAATGTAGCTACAGCTACACTGGCGCCACCGGTCCGTCCAACCACCACCAGCAGGCAATGTGGGTTAAGTGCCTTGCCCAAGGACACAACGACAGCGACAGACTGAGCGGGGCGTGAACCTGCAACCTTCTGACTGCGGGGCAGGCGCTTAACTCCTCTGCCACCATCGCTTTTTAATGGCCTCCTGCCGAAAAGCAAAAGGCAACATCAACCAATCTGAGATAATCAACATGGCTAACTGATGTGAGAAAACACAAAACTGGCTACAGTTTTGTCAAGCTGAACATTGCTGTGGTGTTAGCTAAGAGTGATTCCCAATTCACACGTACATACATCAGCGCCTGGTTCGGATCAGGCCTTTGCTTTCTAAGAAGGATCTAGTGACTGTCACCAATGCCTTTGTTCTATCTAGAATAGACGATTGTAATGCCTTGTATGCTGGACTGTTGGTTATTGCTGTCAAGGCTGCAATTGGTGCAGACGTCTGCTGCCAGATTTATTTGTGGCATCAAACAATGGGAACACATATCCCCAATGTTAGCCTCTCTGAAACGACTACCTGTCCAGTGCGGTAATTACGTTTAACTCTTGGTCTACGTCATCAAGTCTCTTCCTATATTTCTACACTGGTGACTAAGTACTCTCCAGCCAGACCCCTACGGTCATCTGAGTGTAGCTCGTTGGGGACTCCAAAAACGAGACAGAAGTCTCGGGGGGGACCATGCATTCTTCGTGTTTGCGCCGAGACTCTGGAACCAACTCCTACCGGACTATAGACAATCAACTTAATTGCAGAGTTTTAAATCCAAGCTGGTTTTGCATTTCCGCTCCTTGTCATCTGCCTAAAGGCTGGTTTATACTCGGTCCGTCTGCGTGAAACGGACGCACGCACCGCCATTTTGCGTCAGCGCAAGGGCTCTCCGACTGGCTCGCGGAGGGTGACGGAGACATGCCCCAAATTTTAAACATCCGTCGAAAGTGACGGAGACCGCAAGCTTGTGATTGGTCAGGATGACGCTTCCTGTAACTTCGTCACCAGCACCGCCGTTGCTCCGTTAATAAGTAAAAAAATATTTAGCGGAAGACCCAGAATAGATTGAAGAACGCATTGCGGAAAAGTCCGAAAATATGAACGTTTATTCACCCGTGATTGAAGGAGTACAAAATACGGAGCAAACGTGGATAAAAACGACGGGAAACGTGGGTTTAGAGGTGGCGACTGGATGAAGAGGTGGAGAATGAAGGACAAATTAGTCCGTGTTAAAAAGTCTCTGAAATACATTAAAACAATGTAAAAACATGAGTAAATACACTATCGTGAACCGGATATATGAGTGTCATGGTGGCAGGATATCACATAATAGTGCTACGCCCTCTGTTGTCCTTGCAGGGAATTGCTTTGCAGCACTCCGCTGCCTGAACAGAAGTTCGAATGTGAAAACCTTTCAGACGCTCCGTGTGCGTCTCTCCGTTGCGGAGCTCACAGAGAGTATAAACCAGCCTTAACGGTCCTCTGTTTCTTTGCTTTAACTGTTTTTATTTTATGCCTGTTTTCTGTTTTTAGTGGGGTGATGATTTTGGAAATCTCATCCAGTTGTTTTACTTCTTTTACATTTTATCTGTTCATCTGTTTTTAGGGTGCAGCAGTGTATAGAAAAATAAAAATGTTCTATAAATGAAAACACTGTCCACTGAATGATGTAAACTTTTGCCTTTTACAATTAGAATCAAACATTTTTAGCAAAACACAGATACACTTAATAATTTTTTGACTCTATCCATTTCAAAATGGCAGCAACAACTAAGCATTTTAAGTAAGTAAGTAAGTAAGTAAATTTTATTTGTATAGCACTTATCACAGAAAAAGAATCACAAAGTGCTTCACAAAGATCAACAAAAAACAAGATAGTCATCATAAAATGATCTTAAAACAAAACAACAGAATATCATAAAATCATTAAAAATCAGAACACAGAAAGTCATAAAATTATAAAAATGATAAAACAAATGAAAGATTATTATAAATACAAGTTAGAAAAAACGAATAAAACATAAAAGATTTAAGTAAAAGCAGTTTTAAACAAAAGGGTCTTCAGCTGCTTTCTAAAGGTGACCAGACTGTCAGAAACACGTAGGGATAAAGGAAGTTCATTCCAAAGTCGGGGTGCAACAGCCTGGAAAGATCGATCACCTCGACTTTTATATCTGGTCTTTGGAATTTCTAGAAGGTTCTGGTTTGTGGACCTGAGGGCTCGGGTTGGAGCATAAGGCTTTAACAGTTCAGTAACATAAGGAGGAGCTTGGCCATGTAGAGCCCTGTATGTTATAGTAAGGATCCTAAATTGAATTCTAAAGTTAATGGGTAACCAGTGCAGAGACATCAGAATAGGAGTGATGTGAGCTCTTCTGTTTGCTCCAGTTAGGAGCCTCGCTGCAGAATTCTGGACCAACTGAAGGCGGTCAAGGGCTTTCTTGTTAAAACATGTGAAAAGGGTGTTACAGTAATCTAGACGGGAGGAGATAAAGGCATGGAGAACCATTTCAAGCTCATGTTTTGACACCAACCTTCGTAGTTTGGAGATATTTCTCAAATGATAAAAACAGTTTCTGACCAGCGTTTTTGAGTGGCCTTCAAGAGACATTGATTGGTCAAAGACAACACCCAAATTTCTCATGTTTGACTTGACAGCAGAAGCTAAATGACCAAGTTGTTGACTAATCAGAGAAGCCATGCTCTCAGGGGCAATGATCAGACATTCAGTCTTTTCAGAGTTTAACTGAAGGAAGTTATCTTCTAGCCAACTAGTGATCGCTGATAGACACTCTAGTAGTTCAGCCAGTTTATGGAGCTCAGATTCCTTAAAGGAGCAGTACAGCTGAATGTCATCTGCATATAGGTGATAAGAGACATTTTGAAAAGCATCAATTATCTGTCCAAGAGGGTGTATATATAATAAAAACAGGAGTGGACCTAAAACAGAGCCTTGGGGTACCCCACAGAACAGGTTTGTGGAATCTGACATGATTTGGTTTATACAGACACTGAAACTTCTGTTAGAAAGGTACGATCTGAACCAGTCTAGAACNTGACATTGAAGAAGCGGACATTCCTGATTATTGAGTCACCTACCAGCAAAGTGGTAGGTGAAAACAGTGGACGAGGTGCAGATGATTCTGGGTTAGGGTTCCTTTGGAGTAGTGGAGGATTCTGGGTTTGTGTTCCTGTGGAGCCAGAGGACTGGAGGGTAGGAGGTGGAGGGTTCGTAGTGGAGGGGCTCACATCCTGAGCCGGGGTAGTTGGTCCAGCAAAGTGTCGACGCACAGCATCCTTCAGTATTTTGCGTCGGGCAGTGGACGTTGAGGTCCTGGGGGGATTAGACTTTGTAGGCTGCTTCTTACGAACCACAGGCTCCTGCTCGATGGCATTAGGTAGTTGGGTAGAAGGAAGGAGGTTGGTGAGATCAGCTGCTTGATCCTCAGGTGGTTGAGTAGAAGGAAGGGACTTGGAGAGATCAGCTGCTTGATCCTCAGCAAGAGGAGAGAAGCGGTTTGATAGACTAAGGTCAGGTGGAGGGATGGGACCAGCAACAGGGGATCTCCTATGGCCACGTACCACGACCTCAGACCAAGATGAAGATGGGTCTGGGGTAGAGCTGAAAGTTGGTAGTCGTGATACAGCAGGGTCCCAAGCAATGGTGTCTTGGAGCAGAGGGTTCTGCATGGATGTCTCTTTTTCAAATTTACTGACAATGTAACTGGTCAGTGCAGGGCTACGTTTTCTAAATCTATCCAGCAGCATTTCTTTCTTCTGTAGTTCAGCAGAGAGTCGCTGTATATCCTCTTTAAGGTTCTCGATCTTTTTAATTTGTTTAGAAAACAACGGATCATTGTGGGGCAGAAGCGGGGAGAGGATAGACATTCAAAATAGCTTCAAGGTTGCAGAAAGCTTACACTGTAGCTGAGCCGCCTCTGTCGGATCCGAAAGATTTGTAGTCCAACTAAAAGTCCAAGAAATCCAAAAAAAATCTCCAGAAACATAGAAATCATGAAGGTCCAACAAAATCCACAGAATCCAGCAATCAGTCACAGAAAAAACAGGTTTTTAGAGGAATTAAGGCACAAAGAGTAGGGAGCTGAAATAGACACGTCCGCAGGCTTCTTATCTCCAAATAGCTCCCAAAAGTCACCACAACAAAATGTAAATTGACATCTAATATATCTTAACAAGCACAAAAATGACATCTCAGTCTGTTTTAAAGCTTTTGAGCTATTTGGTGTAGTAATCACTGACTCATTGATATTGCAAACTTTGAGAGCTGATAGATCACACAAGATCATTGCAACATTGTGTGAGGGTCACACATAGTTCTCTACATTTGTCTAAAATGGCTACCCATTAACTCCATAATTTATTGAAGAAAAAACTCAATTATAACCCAAATGACACTTAGAAATAGCTGATTTTGAGTGGATATTTAGAGTAAACAGCTGGTAAATGCTTTATCAGTCAATAACACAACTCTTGCTAATCCTGTGGTATTTCACAGCCAGTAGCTTCCAATTAAGTAATGTTATCTGGGGAGATGTTGCTGACAGTATCAATACCATCTATGTGACCTTCTGTTCTTCTTACCGTTCCTCAGTGCTCTGGAGTTGTCTCTTCTCCTTCCTTCTTTCTTCCTGTACACTCACTCTGACTTTCCTCTCAGCTCTCATATGTATTGATGTCACTTTTAATTGTTCTTCACCGAACTTTTACTGCGACCGACAAATGCCATGAATTTGCTTTCGGGTTTATTACGAGAGTCTCAGACTGAGCATCACCTAAATGGTTTAATTATAAAGGTAATTGTCACTGGATCGTAGCGCTGGTGACTCGGTGGCGTACGATTGCTTTTGCTAATGCCCCAGCTAAATCTACAGCTGCCTTCAGTAACAGTGTCATTATGTGTGTTTGTTTATTCTCTTTTCTTTTTACAGTGAAGACTTGTGGCAGTAATCTTCAGGGGCCTTCAGGGACTTTTACATCTCCCAACTTCCCAATCCAGTATGACAGCAATGCACAATGTGTGTGGATAATTACGGCGTCAAATCCCAACAAGGTAAATCCCACTCTCCTTGCCTTTTTAATGCGATATGTCTAACAAACTTAGTCTAAATGTGTATTTAATTAACAAAACTTTAGCTTTGGAACTTGACCAATGAATTATTAGTCAGTTTCAGCATGAAAACTAATAGTTTTTGGGGAACTTTAATGTGTTTGTATTCATCAGAGCCACATTACCTTTTAAAGCTACAATGACAAATATGCAAAACAAGCTAGCTTAAAGCATTTTTCATGCCTCTTAAAGCAGCAATCCGGAGTTTTCCCCTTTCAGGAATTATGTATGATTGTTCAGAAATCCGTAAAAGTGATTGTCTTATCATGTAGTGTGATATAATGTAAGCAATACGTCTTTTTTTTTATTTGCTAAGCCCGCCCCCTGCCAGTAAAAGCCATGCAATTGGAAACTGAGCGCCAACCAGAACTAACCAATAGTGTTAGACTACCGTTTACGTGTTTCAAATTCAAGGAAGTATCTTGGCTGATGCAGCTTTAATCAACTTTTCACGGACAAGTAAGTCTTTAAAATATAAATATATGAAAACACAACATGACATGAGAATAATACTTGTAAAATAACGTGTTTTAGCTCTGTTTGTCGGCTACAGAAGCACATTCATAAACAAGAAACGTGCAGTCGCCATCTTAAAAAACAGAGTTGACCCGACTATTGCTGTGATACGCTTGTCAGCCACTAGCTGCCATCAGATAAATGAAATACTCTGGAGAGCTACTTTAACATTCTAACATAGTTTAGCTATAAATATTTTGTGGAGATTAAGAAAAATAATGAAGTGGTTCTTTCGCATTTGTATAAAAACTTCAGCCAATAACACGGTTCTGTCCAAAACCAGTGAATGGACCATCCAGTTGTCTGTTTCACCGAATCACCGCACTTCTGCATTTACCTGGTCCCTCTATTCATTTTGCGACAGAACACCACTGGTGTGAGAGGTTCACGGCTCAATATCAGGAGAACAGTCGGCTGCTACCACTTCAACTTTAGGACAAACTACCAGAGTCCCAAAAAGAAAAACACCATTTGAAGTCAAATAAGAAAAGACGTTTGGACGTAGAAAACGCCGACTGGAGTTAAGCGCATTCTTGTTTCCTCTGGAAATCTGGGTTTCTGGTTCTTGAGGACGCAGCCCAGGGATGATACCCAAGGGGAGGAGTGAAAGTTCCGTTATCGTGTTTGCGTTCAAAAGCTAGCTTGTTTTGCAGATTTGCCCTTGCAGCTTTAATGCTTCACCATAAACAAACTCAACTCAGCCAATGCAATTGGCAAGTAAAGTATGAGTACATTTTGAAGATTTTTAGATTGCAAAGTACTTTATATTCAGAATGTGAGGTAAGGATAATAAGAGTGACCAAAAGGAGAAGTTCATGCCTACAGGTTAAGTAGGGTGACAGTGAGGCCTCTGAAATATTAAACTAGGAAGAACAGCTCTGACGGATCAAGTGAGGGCCCACATGACAGCTTAGAGTCTTCATTTCTGAAATGAGCTTGTTTCTACTGTCCTGTTTTAGTGGCTCAAACAAAATGTGTGGGGGTTAAATATTTACATAAATAAAATAGCTTGGTATTGAATTCTGTGAGATGAGTTAATCCAACAAAGGGGTCGATGTTGGAAATTTGATTGATATAAACCCGGTCGCTCTGTGACCCAGGAGGAATCTGATTGGTATTCTGAAATGCATCCTCGTTCAGCGCTAGGTCTCTGTGGTGACTGCGCTGTCGTCAAGGGCAACACCTGCATCAGCATGACAGAGCTGTACTTACACGTCTGCGCAAGCACCAAAACGCTTCTACATATATGTGCGTGTTGAAAATGTACCTTTTTCTGATATTCTCAGTACATACACACATTCAGTGGCTTTCCTGAAAACAAAAAATAAATAAATAAAAAGCTTCACTCCTAAAGTCCCACACACAGAGCTCTCTGTCACCACCCAAGGCCTCTGGTTTATGGCCTACAGCAATACATTCTCCATCGAAGGCTACACGGTGTGACTGCTGAAGGTTAGGTTACTAATACGCTTCTACACTCTTTCCAGCGTGTGTGTGTGTGTGTGTGTGTGTGTGTGTGTGCACTTATGATAGGAAAATTTCCAAAATGTATGTTTATGTGTTTTGAATGATAATGGATATTGCCCAACACATTGACCTTAATGAAGCTCAGATAACCTCAAGCTACATCAAGACATTTATACAGTCCTTTACTGGTAGTACCTTATCACACACCGGGATGTCACTCACTACATCACGTCCATGTCACATACAGCACTCAATCTTATGGATGTCTTTTATCACACATCATATCTACAGGATGTCACGTGCTGTACTGAATCATGCCATTTACCACCCTACGCCACCTTGTGCAGAGCACGTCTTGGGTGACATTTCATCAAAGCAGAGGTCATCAGGGGTCTATACATTTGTACAGCCCCATACATGAATGAGATTGACATCCATTTAGAATCAAACACCTCGAGGTGGAAGAGTGGATCATACATGGTAACTTCAACCCAATATTGTTTTGTTTTTCCTGGTTGTTGGTTGGTTTATACACTGGAGGCGGCGTCCGTGGCTGAACGGGTAGAGCGGTTATCTTATGGTCATAGATCGATCCCCACTCTTGGCCGGCCACATGCCCAACGGGCGTGAAACAAATTGCAGCCCACTGCTCCTTACTAATGCAAGGATGGGTCAAATACACATGAAAAATTTCCCCAATGGGATCAAAAAAGTATGAGAAAAAAAATTCATGGTTCAAACCATAGACGTGCATAATCACTGGACACTGGAAAGTTACACATAAGTTAAACCGAACTGAGCCCCCTTCCCCCTCCATGTAGATTAACTCAATATTTTGCTAAAATATTTTTTTCATGGGTTCCATTGATTTGCATGGTTTTAATGCTACAATAGCATATCTGCAAACAAGCTTGCTTTTAAATGCAAACATGGAACTCTCACCCCTCGCGTCGGCTATCGTCCCTTGACCACGCCCACTGGATACCGAAACCCGCATTGACAGAGTAAACGAGAGCGTGCTAAGAACCAGTCGCCATTTTCTAAGTCCAAACATCTTTTGTTGGTGCGATACATTTGTCAGATTATAACTAATTTTAAAAATGTAACCAACACCGACAAGATACATCTCCACCTTTGGCGTCCTTCATTGTATTTGTTGGTGAGGTTGCTGGAATCAAAGCATTGTCTTTTGGTGCAAAGACATTGTTTTAGCCACTCTGTATAGAAACTAACAGTCCTTAAAACCATCAGCGTGCCTTTTATAACTCTGGTTTGAAATTATCTGTAGAAAAAGATATTTCATTATAGAAATCTCAAAGTGATTGAAAAAGATCCTACAGTGGCTGAAAGTCTGCGTAGTAAACCAAAACCTGTAGTCACATTAATCAGCAAAAGTTTCGGAGACTCCGTGAGATGGAAAACAGATGAAGGTTTTAAGAAGAGAAGATAAAAACAGACATTAAATCAACATAATTACCAAATTCCCTTTGACTTTCAGTTGTTTAACACAACAGGAATAAATGTCATTGGACTTATGAGTTATTATCCCTGATATCGTCAGTGCTTCCTCACAGTCGGTGCTTTTCGGTGTCATTATGTTAAAGTCGATTTCCAGATTTAAAATTCATTTATGCAGTTTACTAAACAGAATCTTTTCCAAACACTAGTGCATAATGGAGCATTTTGTTACTCAAAATTAGCTTCATAAGCTAATGCCTATGGTGACGATTTTCACTTTTTTTTTGATGGACTTTGTATGGAAATGGTGCTGCTAGATATTAGATCTCCAAGCTGTTGGAGAACAGACTGAAAAAAGCCTCTTATTTTTCCTTTCTAAACAATAAAAACAAAAACCACTTATTTGGAGTGACCACGATATCTTTCAGTGGGTATGGCTTTACTCACAGTTGGTGTTAAGCTGGTTTTAAGCGTTTATATCCCCATGTTGGTTTTCGGCTCAAATGTTTGAGCTCAGCATGAAATCGAGGAGAGGGATGCGTCACGTGGTGATAAAACTTATTGGGTTTTAAAAAGAGCAGGCTCGGGGTGGGCAGGTGGCAGAGACAAATGCGCTGTGGGAAACTGGCAAGCAGACAACAGGTAACAAGCAAAAACTGCCAAAGCAGAATGGGAGCGCTGTCTACCTGGCACTCCTGCAGTATAGAGCTGTTCTCAATTAGACGGATATTGAGACAACGAGGAGCAGCTTAGCAAACTGGAGGCCGGTCAGCTGATGTTTGGAAAAGAAAAGCTACCAGATCTGAGAGCGTGAGGGACGCCAGTGCAACTGGAAGAACAAATTCGGGGTAATTGAATAGCCTCAGCTGATCCCGTCTCTAACAGAAACAGCTTGTTCTCAGCTCTCGCTGTTTCATCTTATACCCTGTTTCTCTAGTTTCCATGTCTGATTCCTCTTTTCCTTTTTTTTCACATACCCAGCTCTCCTCCCACTTCACTCCCGGAGGCTCTGTCCTTAGAATTACCCAGATTCTTCATTAAAGAACTCAGGCTGAAACCATTAAATTACTATGGAGAAAGAGGGAGGAACGAGAGCACAGGAAGGGAGAGAAAAATTGTGTTTTTCATCGTTTCACTTGCATCTCTGTCCATTGCACCCATTTGCACATTTCTTACTGTCTCCTTATGCCCTGAAGATATAAAGACACATGGTTTTGTAGCCCATCTTTTCTTCTTCTATATGTGTCCGTAAGCCCTATTTCTTCTGTTCCTCTCTTCTTCTTTCGATCCATCCCTCGGCTCCTTCTTTCTCAGGTTAAGTGTTAATGGAGTTCTATAGCTCTCTGATGTTATTGCTTCATTTAGTTTTGGCAGAATGAGCCTTTAGAGCCAATTCATTCTCTCCTGTTCCCATTTAACCTTGAGGATAGTAGGACGGGATGGCCATTACTGGAGTTTTCTTCTCTTCCCCTCTGTTTTCTTCTTTTCTTTCTTCTTTTCTTTTCTTTTCTTCAGTGTGCTATTATTATCACCCATTAGTCCCCCACCCCACTCCACCCCCAATTTGCTTTCGTCGTTTCTTCCTGTGAAAGTTTCCATTTTCAGTGTTTTCAGTAAATAAACGCATTATTCTGTTTATGACATGTTAAACGTGTGATTCACTTGTATAATCAATACATTTGCAGTGGTCTCTAGTAGGGATAAATGCAAAAGCAATGCCTCTTATTTCCTGATATTTGGACTTCTCGTCTCCTAATTTCTAACAGCGATGCAACTCTACCACTGACTCTGTTTGCTCTGCAATGTTGATGTTTTATCTCCACGAATAACACAAGCCTGGAGGAGTTCTGCTGTGTGGAGGAGTTGCTAATGCTAACGGTTAGCTTCTACTAGTCGAGGCATTTTCTGCTGTTTCCTGGATGCTAAAGCAACAACAGCCTTCCTCGTCTCGACCCATGATGGTTTAAACCAAGAATGAAAAACCGTGTTTTACTTGTTTTTTTAAATATGATCGGTCACCCTGAGTTTCACATGCAGGCTGAACATGAAAATAGTCTCCTACATCTATTTCCAGCATTAGCCGTCAATAGAAAATAGACGGGGGAATGCTCAGATTAGAAAAGCCACAGATCTATGTCACAGTGTAAATTATCATTCATGGAGTCATCCATCTTGGCTCACGACAGGGAAGTCTGTTGTTGGTTTAGCGTCCAGGAGACAGCAGAGAACATCTCGACTAGCAGAAGCTAACTGCTAGCATTAGCAACTCCACAACACAGCAAAACTCCTTCAGGCTTGTGTTATTTGTGGAGGTAAATCATCAACGTTGGAAAGCAAGTGGAGTCAGTGGTAGAGTTGTGTTGCTGTTAGCCAATCAGAGGAGAGATGTCCAAATATCAGGAAATAACGAGTAAGACTCCAAATCCTGCCGTTTTCTGCTCACCACTGCTCTGGCTAGCTTCTAGTTCCTGAAACAGGGACAGCTGAAATATTTTTACCACAGAGATCAACTCACAAGGCATTCATTTATACTAGAGACCACTGCAGATGTGTTGAACAAATGAGTGAATTTGGTCTTTAAACGTTATACCATGAAAGCCAAAAATGATTTCCTATACGTGGTCCTAGAGCCAAAGTAACTCTTCAGCTGCTCCAAGTATCTTTTTGCAACTTTGACCAATTGATATGAACATAAGTAGTGTTTTGTTTGGCAGTTTTGATTTCCAAATTGTAGCTACAAGTGCATAAAAACTACATAACAGAATTACACTAATACATGCAACTTGAGTTGCATTATTCCTGGGTGCAGTTCTATACCATTTTATGGTTAGGTTAAGTCTATATGAGCTCTTTGTTTGGTAGGGAACGGAAAACGTATTGAATGATAGTTGGCTTGGTTGGGTTTTGGGTTCCACCATCACTTGTCATAATTTAGACTTCTAGAATTCTTATTTTTGAGATTAGTCATGTGTTTGTTGAACTCTGTTTCCAAGGGACTCTAATATGAGAGGGGTATGGGATTAAGCTCAAATAAATCCTAAAAATATTACATTTGTTACATGTGTGTTTTTTCTACTTGGTAGAGACCACGCTGCTATGACTAATACACATGTAGACAAATCTTGGAACAGACTTTTTCAATGCTGCTTTACAGCCTTTGAGTGCCTTGCAGGAACATAGACATTAGAGTCACTTAATCCACAAGTAAAGAAAAACAAAATTGCAGAACCAGCTTCCCTTTACTTGCAGTACATTTTGGAGAGCAGGTTCATAAGTGCACTGTGGATTAAATGCATCTATAGCACCATCGTTGCATGGCAACAGTATGTGGTACATAGCCTTTTCTCCTAATTTTTGCTCAGTACTGATGAGAAACGAATGCTCTGGGTTTATTAATGCTGCAGAATAAGTAAGATGCTAAGCAGGTTTTAGGGATTAACCAACTGCCCAAAGCATATTTCTTCTGACATGTCAAGGTAAAAGCATATCCAGAGTTTGCTGTGTCACCCTCCCAGATGAACAATTATTCAACTTGCCCTGTCAGAGTGTGCCTCCTCTCAGCAGGTGCTTCACATGTTTGCATATCTGCTGCATCTTCAAGGAATCCTGACATCATTTTTCAAGAAATGAGTAGGGAAGAGCCTCCCTCACTTTGTCTCCACGACAACCAAAGAAAGTGCTTTATCAAGCAGAAATTTAATTCTGTCGCCTCATTGGCTAGAAGCCACAGATGGATATGGAGAAAGAACACTGCAGCCAATTAGAAGGAGAGAGAGACGGAATAACAGCAAGGAACCCAAAGAAGTGGGAGAGATGGGCATTTGCAAAAACACCCGTCAATTATGGAAAAATGTTCAGCTTTGGGTCTTGTTGCTGCAAAGACAAGAAGGGAAACAGGAATAAACAATAAACAACACATTGTCAGTAATGAGGCTCCAATCTGAGTTGACTCCATTGCAGCGTTTATAGAGGAACAAATGTATAGACAGGGTAATGTAGTCAGACCCTAGCTGTGTTTAATGCTGTGTGAACTGTGCTGATGTGGCATTAGGATGCTCTATAAAAGATGTACACAAGGAGATAGATGGAACAGTTTCACCAGAATTCACAGGCCTTCCTTCTTCATTGTGGAGAAACGAGGTTGTTGTTTTCTAGCTCAGAGACAATAAAACCTGCTTGTTTGCTGTCACCCCTAGCCAGATACGATACATTCCCATTCTCATATTTTACCTGGTAGATTTTTTTGAAATCATGAGTGGCTCTCGTTGACCAGTTTAGCCTTTTACAACCCTGAGTTAGTATTTTTGGAAATATTTTGCCCCCAAAAAAACTCAAATAGTAATTTCAAAGCTCTTCATAATAAGGGTTAGACAAAGTAACCTCAGTGGTTGCATAGCATTGACCACATGGCGACTGAGTAAATAATTCAGTGGATTTAATGAATCAAGGGGATTCTTATGCTGGGCTAACAGTGTTTTAAATAACTTATTGAGGGGCTCGTTGGGTTTGATGGAGGTTGTATTTGAGACTTTTTGTATGACGAGACGTTACCTGAGCTTTATGACAAGCATTGTGTCTAACCAACTTCATTTTATTTTGATGATATAAATGCATTTAACAATCTTCTTGAGTCTTCATCATTTTGACAGACTGATCATTACCCATGAGTTAACTCTCCTCTGTTTGCCAACTGTAGACGTCATGAAAATAAAAGCTAGACCATTACAGCCAATGTAACCATGTATCTGAGGCCTGAATTCACTTAAAAGCTATGAAAATAATTATGTTGGGCACACAGTATTTATACAGGTCATGTTTGTTTGATAAAGGCTTGCTTTTAAATTTGGCGAAAGTGTCAAAATACAAGAGCTATTAGGATCACACTTCAGGATTTTTAAGATCTTATTCACACTTTATGTTCCTAATGAAAAATTTAGAAAATGCATTAGTGAAGAACATGTTTACTAGCCTGGCATACCATCCTATTTATATATGGTATGGTCACAACCCATAGATGGAGCTCAGTCATGGGGTGGGATCTACGGTTGTCTTTCAAACTATCTCCACGTGCTATTGGACAACGAACAATGTGACATACTCAATGCTAGGGATGTCAGTCAACGGGGAAGTCCGACATACTCTGTCAAAGAAGATGCAAATGCATTCTTTTTCTAAATAAACAACTTTAGTACCTCTATCTGCTCTTGACTCAAAGAAAAGCCCAAGCCTGAATAGTCCAATTTGATGCCAAAGCCTAGGCTCCAACATGAAGAGCACAATCCTTTTGCTTCTGCTATGGTCTGTCTAGATTTCTAGGCTACATGTTTGCATTTCTTTAACAAATGTGAACAATGGTAGTTAAAGAGTGTTTGCAGAAACTGAAGAACACGATGGACAACCCTGATCAGCCTCTACATAATACGGTTTTTCAACAACGGTGTCTTCTTCAGATCTGCTGCAACACAAACTGCTACAGAAGATCCTTCCTGCACACGGCCACGATCAGACACAACGAGTCTTTGAAGAAACTTAAACTTAAAGACTTACATCTGATTTCCTTTCCAGATTATTAAACTATATTTGACTTGACTTTGCACAAAATTGGAGGTGATAAAAAACATTCTCTGAAAAATACTGATGCAAAGCATTTAAAAGTCTGTAAGGCCGTATTTCATAAAGAACCTGACACTGGTGTTTTGGTGTGATTTCTTTTTGTGAACCTTCTCCTGCTGGTAGTTGACTACAATCATGTGATAAATGAATCAAGGCAACAATAAATATATTCCAAAATGAGCTTATCTATAATATTTGTTGAATTTCAGAATTCATTTTCAGTGAGCATGAGTCTGTTCACTGTATTTGCAAGGAACATCTTTGCTATCAAACACCCGGGGTTTTCCTTTCAAAAAGAGAAATAAAACAGTTGTGTTGTTTACTATCAATTCTTCATGTGTGTGAAGCAAGGGGTTGGTTTATTGAAAAATGTAGACTTGATAATCATGGGGTCTTACCAGCTAAGCAAAACCACTGATTATTGTTGATTATAATGTAACTTTTAAGGTTCTAAGGTTATGTTTGATTGATGTGTATAATTACAGCAGACTAGTTGTATTAATCTGTCTGTATGAGCCAGTTTTCTTTGTGTGTTTGGCCAAGTGTGCGTCTTTCAGAGAGCAGGTTAGGAGGATTGAATAATGTGTCAATCTGATCCAGAGCCTCGCTCGCTGATGAGACTGAGTCAGCTCTGTGGAGCAGTAGGAAGATCACTACTGTGCCTTTGAAGCCCCCTCATTTAACTTCTTTCCAGTCAAATTAGGAGATGAGGCTGCCTGCGCTCAGTGTGGCTACATCAGCTGAAGCTTCTCACGTTGACGTAATGTCAGTTAAAATTAGGTCCACATCTGCTCCCAAGATCAAATCAGGAACTGACGAAGCTCCTGAGTGAAACAGATAAAAATGGAACCCATGAGTGAATCATGCTACGACTGGAACAGATGCTTTTTAATTAGATTTTTTTTTTTCAATGTTGGTTCGGTTAGCAGTATTGTCTTCCTATGGAATTCTTAAAATTGAGTCAAGAAGCCTTTATGGTGTTAAGAACAAAATGTGCCAGAACATAGACCGGTTGGGTTAGGCCAAGTCTTCAGTTTCATAGTAACAGCACGTACATCAACCATAGCAACCAAGAAGTGTTTGTTTTAATAGAGGCGGAAAGAACAAAGTTTTTTTTTCTGGCCTTGGTGTTTCATACTTGAAGAGAAACTCAAGTTCAGAACTCCTGGGAAGTCTCCTTATCACACAATAGTTGTGAGACATAAGATTGTGTCCAGATAAAGTGACACCAGCACTGGCATTGGGACGACGGTGGTAGAGGAGTTAAGTAACCAAAGAGTTGCAGGACTGAGTCCCGCTCAGTCTGTTGCCATTGTTTTGTCCTTGAGCAAGACACATAACACACGTTTGCCTCGTGGTGGTGGTCAGAGGGGCCGGTGGTGCCTGTGTACGGCAGCCTTGCTTCCATCAGTGCACCCCTGGGCAGTTGTGGCTATGCTGTAGCTCATCACCACAAGCATGTGAATGTGTGTGGGTGAACGACTGGATGTGTTGTGAAGTGCCTTGGGGGGTTGTAGAACCCTTAAAGCTGAGTGAATACCCAAACCAGGGGTGTGAGAATGAAATCCTTCCTTTTTTACAGTCTGATAGAGAGAACAAACGTATTGGTTCTTGCAGAGTTTATATTGGTCTAAAAGGTGTCGGCTCCCCTTTTTATGTGACAGAACATGAGAGCTCAACAGTTGCTCAGAGCATACATATAACTTTAGAAGCTATTGGTTGAAGCTCACCATTTTCCCAAAGGGGGGACGTTACGGCAGCCGATCCGTGATGTAGGGTCCTATCAAACCAGCATGGTTTGGTCTTCGAGAATTTGAAGCAGGATGTTGACGACCTTCTTTGTAGGCTGCAGCCCCATCACGCTATTGGCATCCTTCTAGCGTGGTGAGAACTTCCAGCTTGTTTCTGAATCCACCACTGATTTGGGACTGCAAGCCCAAGATGGTGTGTGGATGTATTACCTAGCAGCCATGCTAACGTCACGCATGCATGGGGAGTACATGGGAGGGATGTTTGACAGTTGAATAGGAAGTCCTTATTTAGATAAGTAAAGTGAGCATAAATGAGCCTTTAAGAGGGCAGAATCATGATTGCCTTCACACTTCATAAGAGTTTCTTAATTTGCTGCAATCAGGCAAAGAAAGGTCTTAAGCCAGAGTGAAGAGATCCTTAAGTGTTAGTGTTATTGACTGTACATTTAAGAATAAAGAACAAAAGCACAAATAAATGTTAATCTTGTCTAGCCTGGTCAGTGTTTACGTTACAGAGGAGACCTATAGGATGCTTTAGACATAACCCTAACTGTGAATCTGGAAAACTCAAAATTTATCATGAGACAAGAAAAGAAGCAAGGAAGCAACATACAGTTTTTGATTATCTGCAGTCAAAATTCAAGTTAGAAATATTCCTAGCATCAAAGACGTTCTCATTAAAACACTCCACTTCTCTTTTCTGCTGTCCTTTTCCCCTTCCCTGCCCCCCCCCCCCCTCCCTCTCTCAGCTAAACCTCCCACCATTCTCTCTTCTCCACTGCCAAATGTATTTCTCTCTGGTCTTAGATGAAACAGAAAGTGTGGTTAAATAATTCCCGATCAGAGTTTTGAGCTCCATGCTGTTCCTCACTGATTCATGTGCTGAGAGAAGGTAACCCTCCTCGTTCTTCATCTTGGGCCACAGATTGGAATAATACCATGCTGCGGGATGCAGAATTTGAATGATTCACCTTCAGTCAAGGATAGTTTGAGCGATATCTGTGATGTGACAATAGGCAATAACCACAAGAAAACTTGAATAAATAAAGGTTTAGGTTGAAATAAATACCTTAAAGATATTTTCCCAACAATGTTCATGCTGCTTCTGTTATTTTTGGTCATGCTTGGCACTTGAAATGGGTATTTTCTACCAGATAGTAAACTTTTCTACCAAACAATATAAGTGTATCATTGCATGAAATATTGTGAGACTAAAGGTTTTGTCATTTAAAAAAAAATCCATTACATATCATTAATACCAAACAAAAATGAAGTCATACAAAATCTAATTATTACCATAAAATAAGAAAAATTAGTTGGATTTTTTTTTTTTTTACCAATTTTTGGCACACTACCTTTTTTGTACAATTCTGTAACTAAGGGAAGATGGCTAGTTTGAGCCACAAACAATATTTGACATACTTTTTAGTTTCTGGTGGGATTATGTGGAGGAGGTTTAATCCATCTGTTTGCACACAGTTAGCATATCAACACTGACTTTGTTGTCTAGAAAATAGCAAGAATGTTAGCAATTGGAGATTCTTCTGCTTATTGAAAGCAAGAGTCGATAAAACTTGAGTTGGAACGATTTTAGATGGGTGGCACATTGGTCCTGCTCTGATAACCATGATCCTAACTCTTCCATTCCATGTTATTAAAAGCCAAAGAGAGATGACTGATTGTGATTCTAAATGACGTGTGAATTTGTTGGTTTTTGGTTGAATCTCAGGTGATCCAGATCAACTTTGAGGAGTTTGACCTGGAGATAGCGTACGACACGCTAACTATAGGAGATGGAGGGGAGGTGGGAGATCCGACAACTATTCTACAAGTGTAAGTTTTACATTGCTCTGTGCAAAAGTTTGGTTATGTACTCTAATTATGTTTAGAGCGAAAACAAAGGAGAATCTGTCAATGAGACAAACTGAGATTTGAAATACCCTAACATCCATACATAAACAGATGTGGCAATAAAGACAATACAATTGATTCTAGTGTTCAAATGTAAATGTTTGGTTTTAGAGTAGCAACATTTTCTATAATTATAACTCAGCTGTAGCAGATTGCAGCTCAAACACTCAATGCACTTTCACATTGACCAGCTGTCCTCATACTGTCAGTCTACTAAAGCCTCACGTTGGATTATTGTATGTGAAAATGTTCAGAAGCAACTCCGTTTTATTTGGAGGTCTTATATAACACCAGGTACTTCAAAATCCTTCATCGACTTTGACATAACTACGTATTTAGATCATAAACCATCAGGCTACATCCGGTGTGGTTGTTTTTTTAGAGATGAACTGTTCTTGACTTCAGAAATCACTTTGAAGTACCTGAAAGGAAAATGAATGCAGACCTTTTATAAACAGATTTTGGTTTGGTTTTCTGATGGTCTTTTTTTGCGTGGGTTTGCAAATAGCATCATTGCAAATAGAAAAACTGTAAAGTAAGTAAGTACTTTGTGGCATCCAGATACAGTTCCAGCAATTTGTCCTTCCTTGAACAAAAGCACTTGAGATATTGATTATACCAATCATTGCACGGATGAAAATGTTGCTCTCTTCTTTATAATGATTTAATGTTATGTATTTTATTCTCCAGTCTATCAGGCAGCTTTGTGCCTGACCTCATCGTCAGTATGACCCACCAGATGTGGCTGCACCTTCAGTCAGATGAGAGCGTTGGATCTATTGGATTTAAGATCAACTATAAAGGTAAGTGCTGAGTGTGCAGTTTCAACAACTAAAGGAGAGAAGTGAGCAATCGCTGTATTTGGGTAAATGGAAGGAAACAAATACAGTAATCTACTAGTGCTGGGCGATGTGACCTAAAATCAATATCACGGTATATTGAGGAGGTCGCCTCGATAACGATAAATGGACGATAACTACATGTATGTGCAAAAAACCACGTCCACTAGATGGGGCTGTCGTGTATTACGTTGAGTCACGTTGTCATGTGACTCGAGGTGGTACAGCTTCTTAAAGGGACACGAACGTCACCAACCTACACACATCTTTTAATTTTTTTTATTACCAAATATATTGACATGGGAAAAATGATATCGGTTAGCATCGGAGATTTTGATAACGATACATTTTTGATTTATTGCCCAGCCCTATAATCTACTGAACTTTGCATGAACTTGAATTGCCTTGATTATATTTTGTGTTTTTTAAATAGGGTCTCTTACTTGGTCTGTTACATAAACTAGGAACGTATTGCAGAAGTTACAGGAAACCATTTTGCCCCCTAGTGGCTGGCTGCAGTATAAGAGTAGCACCTATTGGTGGGAACTTTTGAACAACAGAAGTAGTCGGAACATTATGCTTTAGTTTAGTTTTTTAGCTCGGCTTTGCAAAATATCAGATTTTTTAATAATTGTCCTGCAAACATTGCTAAATATTGATACCCAAAAGTATTCACAAATAATCAAATTAGGTATATCTTCAACTAGAATCTGACTGGCTTTAACCTTTGGAAACAAATTGCAAATTACATTATTAATATTTACGTAGGTTCTCAGCATTCTTAGAATTGTTCGTAGGGTCTTGTTGCCAGAGCTTTTGAACACGTTTGACAAATGTGTGTCTCCCAAAATTAATGTGGACAATTCTCACTTTAAGTTTCATGAATCAGAAATTGCAAGTAATGCAAGAGAACGTAGCAAAGGAGTTAGCAGTTTATGAAACTAAGTTGTGGAAATAAAATGATACATTTGCACAAAGTGGCATAAGTAAGCAACTAGAAAATTTGTATGGCATTCAAAGAGTCATAAGCATTAAATGATTATGATTCCAACAGTCTCTAACTGCTCCTCAATAGTCACAGCCCAGTCGGGTACTGTCATTATTATTTACCAATTCTGTGTTTTCACGAAACAGCTCATGTGTTACTTTTCCCAGAAATGTATACGCTTTTTTTGAGTTTGACATCTCTAACCACCGGATGTGTAGGCAGCTTGTAACGTAATACAAGCATTTTTACTGTGATCTCAGCGGCACGTCCGTTCCTGCCGGGAGAGTAAGCCTTCCACTCAGTTGGTTCCACAAGATCTCAAAATCACCGGAGAATTGCAAGATCACACGTGATTTTGCCAGTTCACGCAATAACAAAATACTTTGTATCCAAAAGGTCTTTGGTTGTTTTTCTGTTCTTTTTACCTCCGCCAAGTAGGTGCCACAGCATTTACTTTTTTTTTTCTTCTAGTTGCGCAATAGGAAGTCTGCTGGTGTCATTTATTTTGGGTTGGACTTTGTGTTTGGCTCAATCTGAACCGCTGAGATTGGCGCATTCTGGAAGCGTAGCACGTAAAAAATAGACCTGACGCATAAATTTTGCTCAACGACGCAACACTAGACTTTTGGCACGTGTCCAAGACGCACATCATTTCACAAATGGTGTTGGGAAGGAAAAAACATTGACTATAACGGCGGCTGTTTGCTGCATATTAGGCTCCACGAACATTATGTTTCACAAACATTTCGCAACGCTTTCGTGTCCGGTGGAAAGCCTGGATAACTGAAAGCGTTTGTTTATATTAAATGGAATAAAAAATTTTATTCATACAGGAATTATGTGCATATTTGCTCAGTTGGATCACTGAAAAAATACCCAACTAGCAACACCTGACCTTTATCTTAATATCAGTTGAGAATAAAGTGTTTTTGCTGTTCTGTCGATTCAGCTCCCAGTGTACGTACAATATTAACCTTTCAGGTGTCTGCTGTTTGATAGATGTAGTCTTCGTTTGATCACATTCCATGAAACATGGCGGAGAGCTTTGCTGCACAAATTAACTTTGTGTGCCTCATTTAGGTGTCATCATCTGTGGATTTATTGTCATAATGAGGTCAGCGTGCGGAGTCTGGTAATGCAGTGAGCTCCCAACGTGCCGTGACAGTGACATACTGTATTGCCCTTTACTGTTCTTGAGATGCAGTGTGTTGGAGTGATGGAGCAATGATGCGATGATTAAAAGGAAATCGTCTCAAAATTGTTTTAATAGATTTGCAGAAATGCTACAGTTCTTTGTCTTGTTAAGGCAGTAAATTATCCCGGATTGTAAATTAAGCATAAAAAAATTCTGTTTAATTCAAAAGAACATCTGATTAGCTCCATAATATTTGCCCAAATTCTCATTATTTATTTTTGTTTGTTTATTCAAAAGCGATTTATTCAAAATTTAATTAGGAGGAACACAGTTATTACACATCCACAGTTTAGTTTTTTATCTCCAGGTTAAAAAGGTTTAATTGAAACAATCCGTTGTGCATTTGCCAGTTTTATTAATAAATCTGATTTTCAGGTCAGATGCACAACAGTAGAGATCTAATTGTTTTGGCCATTTGTTGTTTTTTAGAGGTGAATTGTAAAGTGATACTTTTATAAGTAAACAGCTACATTTTGTTGCATCTTATCTCCTTATGGTGTGAAATTTTAGTCACTTTTTCACAACTTTTTTACATTGTGTCAATGTTAAAACACAAAAGCAAACATTATGTTTAGAATGAAATCCGATGTTTCATCTTATCGTTGAAACCTGGACACTCGTGGTGGTTTTAGATTTTAAACATATGGGTCCAGATTGCCCTTTTATTTATTTATTAATTTATTCTTTATTTAACCAGGAAGGTCCCATTGAGATTAAAAACCTCATTTTCAAGGGAGTCCTGGCCAAGAGGCAGCAAAAATTAGTTACAAAAGTTTCAGTTAGATATGTTATGTACAAAATTACAGAAGGCAATTACAACACAGGGAATCTGTCTCAAGGGTTCTCAGTCTGGTTTTAAATGTATTCAAGGAGATGAGCTCGGTTAGTTTCCAGTTTTCCTGCAGCCTGTTCCATGCAGAAGGAGCAGAGTGAACAAAAGCCCTTTTGCCCAGTTCAGTGCAAGCAAACGGAACACAGTAACAACTGATCGTTTGCATGCAGACTGTGAGAAGTTACACTTCTCCGTGAGATTAAGTTACTTAAGTTACCCTTGACCAAATAAAACTGGTGTGAAGAGATCTCTTACATAACATGTCAGAGCCCGTTTGATGGCACAACTGGTTGATTCTGTTTAACCGGAATTTCCACTGAACATTTGAGCATTGTAGTCATAGACATGAATTCATAGACGCCCCATTGGGTGCTGGAGAGCGTAACATCATCTCCACTTTATTTGATGGGTTCCTCCCTCTCCAAAACCAACTGGAGTCAATGCAGAGTGAGCAACTGTGCCTGTTTTATGTGCAGTCCACAGTTGCAGTGGCCCAGTGTTATGAGTGTTCGCCCTGAGACTGGGAGGTTGTGGTGTCAAATCCATAGTCAGGTCATATCAAAGACTTTACAAATGGGACTCAATTCCTCCCTGTTTGACACTCAGCATTAAGTGGTTGAATTTGGGGGGTTAAACCACCAAATAGTTCCCGAGCACGGCCACTGCTGCAGCTCACCGCTCCCCACGGGGATGGGTCAAATGCGGAGATGTAATTTCACGAGTGTGTGATGATGACTATCCATCCATCCATCCAACCATTGTCTCCCGCTTATCCGGAGTCGGGTCGCGGGGGCAGCAGCCTAAGGAGGGAGGCCCAGACTTCCCTCTCCACAGCCACTTGGGCCAGCTCCTCCGGGGGAATCCCAAGGTGTTCCCTGGCCAGCCAAGAGACATAGGCCCTCCAGCGTGTCCTGGGTCTTCCTTTGGGTCTCCTCCCAGTTGGACGTGCCCAGAAAACCTCACCAGGGAGGTGTCCAAGGGGCATCCTAACCAGATGCCCGAGTCACCTCAACTGGATCCTCTCGATGAGCAGCAGATCTACTCCAAGCCCCTCCCGGATGACTGAGCTTCTCACCCAATTTTTCAAGGGAGAGCCCAGACACCCTGCGTAGAAAACTCATTTCGGCCGCTTGTATCCACGATCTCATCCTTTCGGTCACTACCCAAATCTCGTGACCATTGGTGAGGGTTGGAACGTAGATTGACCGGTAAATCGAGAGCCTTACCTTCCGGCTCAGCTCTCTCTTCACCACGACAGATCGGTACAACGCCCGCATCACTGCAGACGCAGCACCAATCTGTCGATCTCACGCCCCATCTTTCCCTCACTCGTGAACAAGACCCCGATGATGATGACTAACGGGACTTTAACTTTAACAACTAGTGTACTATTGAAAACAGTGATTACTAGTGGGATTGCTATTGACTTTTCTAGCCTACCTGTAGGGATTTTATATTTTAATTTATTTTGTTTAATTATGTTTGTATTTTAATTGTCATGCCATACCATATATTGGATTATGTGAAAAAGCATAATAAAATGTGTTTTTTAGTTGGGTAAGCACCTTAGACATAAATGCACTGGGGGTGAATGGAGAGCCATCCAAGCCGGCGGCCGGCCACTCCAAAAGGCCATGGGGTGTCTACGTATATATGTCTGTGGTTGCAATTAGCCGACATTATAGTTGATGGGTGTGTTTCCACCTGCTGCAAAGTGGCGCATTTTGGACGCATCCCAGAAGCGTAGACACGCATTGCTCTGCTAAATTTACGCCTCAAGGCTGTTTTTTTTAAACGCTAACCTTCCAGAATGCGTCAAGCTCAGCAGTTCAGGTCAGGCTAGACAGGAAGTCAAACACAAAATGCGTCTATAATGTTAGGCGCTGCTTATGCATTGGGTGGAAAGGCCGGGTAACTACTTTCAATTAGGTCAATGTTTGTCAATGTTCGTGACTGGGTCTCCACTCACAATGATTAATATTCATCATCAAAAGTTCCCTGAGACATTAGATGGGTGATCTATTCACCCTGCTTGTATGTTGGTTGGTTAATTCAAATTCACAGCAATTTTCCTTATTAATAACAAATAAACCTAGACAGGAACACTTATACTGACTGAACTCACACAACTGCTTTTATTTTGGTAGGCTACATTCAATTTGCAACAGTTATCATAAGCATGTTAAAAAAAATCAATGTTTACATTTAGCTGTATATATGCATATTTAACTTTATAGATTATTTGTGACACACTCTTTCGAAGCTGGTTCAATGCAAGTGTTATTTTGGTGTGTCACCACCATCCCTGATTGTCAACTAATGAAAATAATTCAAACTTGATCACGACTGTCAATGCAACAAATGAGTAAAACAACACAACCGTGCTCATTTAGTGTGGTGGAACTGGAGTCAAGGTCTTCCTGAAGTCTCTCATCATTACTCAGTTCATCTCACACCATTGTGGGTGGTCGGAAGATTAAAATGGCCTTTCTAATTGCAACATATTACACTAACTAGTGGTTTCATTTATTACTCATCATTTTAATGTGATCCCCCCTAATCTGTAGTCACCCACACTGAGTCAGAGCGCAGCAGGCAGCAGGCTGAGAGCAAAGAAGCTTTCAAATTGAGCAGGAGGAAGCATCAAGTCTGGGAGGTAGTGAGACAAACTCCTGTTGTGGCAGCTGGATTTTTCTCAAACCCCTGCAGCCTGTACAGGAAAATGAAGCTTAAACACTCAATTTTTCAGCTACATAACAACATTTCTACTTTGTTTCCTTAAAAAAGTATAGATATTAAAGAAAAACAGAGGCATATTTGTCTTCTGGGTATGCTGCATCAGCCATAGTGCAAAAAAATAGTTTCATGCATCAACATCCTAAGTTTTTAGTTGTTTTGATGAAAATGAACAAGTATAAGAATCTAAATTGAACTCAGAAGCTGGCATTGCACTTTACCGCCTCCCCTAGTGAGGAAAATCAGCTGAGCTGATACACCAAACATCATCTGCAAACATGGTGATGTGAAATCCTCTTTAATGCATCCTTAACACACAATCATATAAATCTGAATTCTCTGGTACAGAATCACATAAGTGCCACAAAAGATGTTTTAAAAGGAGGAAAAATAGGAGTAAATATTTATGATTAGTGCCCCCTAGCAGTCAATCTTTCTCAACCTTTATTCATAGAGCTTTCAGCTAAAATAATACACGAAACGATGAGACTTCAAGTTGAGAAAAGACAGCGTAGCAGGAAAAAAAACATGAAACCATTAACAGCACAACCTAAATTGACCCATGGATTCAGAAAACTTCTATTAAATAATGTATTAAATTACAATAATTAACAGAACTATTCAGTACTTTATTATTATTGTTATTATTATTATTATTATTATTAGTAGTAGTAGTAGTAGTAGTAGTAGTAGTAGTAGAGGTGGTGGTAGTTTTCCAATAAAATGCAAAAACATTTTAGTGATTAAAAAATTGGTTTTCAGGTATTTAAAAAAGCACATCTGTCAGATTTATTTTTATGTTTCCATCTTTAGTTTTCCTTTTTTTTTCCTATTTAATTTATTTTCGCTTGATAATTTGTTTTTTGCTTTTAGCTTTATTTTGTGTTCCTTTGTTTTCAGCCTCAGAAGGTTTTGACCAATCAGAGCTGTGAGCCCTGAGAGTTTGAGACTGACAGGCTGTTTTACTTCAACTGTATCAAAAAATGCATTCAAGCTCAGATGCAATAAATGCATAAACTTCACTTAAATTACATTTTAAGCTAATGGTTTGCACTGCTTATTGAAAATGTATATCACCGACGTAGACCCAAACAGGAAGTTGACTATTAAGAAGCCAAAACCAACTTAACCTTGTTGATTTCTTGATTTTACATGAATGCATTTTTAAACCTTTATTTATCCAATTCACTAGGGACATTTTTGTCCAATTGAACAGTTTTCCCTTATTAGTTTGGATGCCATTTTAATAATGTTTGTGCATATGGTCAAATTTTTGCAACAAAGCCTCTTTCTTGACAAATTTTGAAATTCAAATTGGAATTTTGAAAATAGACCAGCTACAAAAAAATCTAACACCATACTCTTTACAAGCGGACATTTTTAGGCTAGTAAATTAAAGTGAAGCCTGAGGATTAATTATATTAATTTGTTGGAGCCTAATCCTCCTCAGGAACACCTCTTCTTTGTCATCCATGATGTCTTAAAGGAATCGTACTTAGACGTGCATGACATCACTGGAAGCTCCAGAAACTTGTCAGTCCATCTTTATTTATTAATTCATGATATGATGTACATCAGATAAGTGAATTTCCCAGAGATGATTGTATTCTATAATTCATATTGGATCAATGAGTTTGGGGCAGAAACATTCCAATAGAATCTTTGGAATTAATGGATTTTTCACGATGCATCTTGGAAGAATTGAGTGTTTGACTGTCCTTGTTAATATTCTGAAGTCATAATATCTCATAACGGATTTAAATTTAAACAAAAAAAGGATATTAAACAATTACCCAGATGAATGAATGTGACTTTTTCGCTTAAACCCAAAAACTGTGAAAAGTTCTGTCAACAGTCATTGCAAGATAAATGTGTTTGTCTCACAGTGGCTGGCTTCATCGCCCACAAGATTTACTATGAAGGTGGGTGGCTGTGTGAAATGTATGTGGTTTTTTGACAAATTCGAGAGAAAAGGTGTGTGTTTGTGTGTGTTCCTAAAGCTACATCCTTGGACCTTAGCTCTGAAATATAAACATCATCAGTAGTTCTAGCCTTGCTGCCAAATCACCTGTGCATCACACATTGTGAGTGTGTTTCTGTTGAAGTGCATGTGTGTTCGACAGGTCCTCCATCTGTGAGCCAACCAGGCTCTACCAACAAGTCACTCACCTCTTTCACTCCAAACATTCTCCCTCGGTTGCCTCCTCTCTCTCCGGCTCTGCCAGTCCCATTTTTCCTCATTAGACATCTGTCTATCCACCATCCTCCAGCTCCCTTCTCTGTCTGTCAGCTGCTTTCTAATGCAGTGTTGTTTGCCTCCTCACTTTCTCCCCCTTTTCCGTCTCTCAACACATTTTCTGTATCAGAAATCTCCTGTCCTTTCTGTTTTTTTAAATGACCTGCACCTTTCTCAGTCTGACTGTTTCCACATTTCTCTACATCTCTGTCTCCATCTGTGTTCCTCTGCTTTTCTTGTCTCACTTCATTTAATATTAAAGCCAAGGACAACACCCTGAAGCTCTTTGACTGCCCTCCTGTTGCACGGCATACAGATCACACACATGCACACACGCGGTGATGTTGACATCACTTAGCAGGACAATTATTAGATTAACGAGAAAACTTCCAAAAGTGATTTTAATTTGTTCTTCTAAAGATTTAAGCCAATTTTTCCCAACATTGGGGCTGAGACCCCACAACGATACAATTGGGGTTCGGAGATTATCCTCAGAAATTTATCAAAACAAAATAATTATTCAAAACAGAATATTTTAGTATGATGTATTTCAAATTCAAAACCAGTAGCCTCAAAGGAAGATAAATAATGAGTTATGAGTTGAAGATGTGTTTCCATTATGCCCTTATTTATCTAACTTATTGATTAGGGAGTTTAAGCAGCGATATTTGGGGTCAAAGTGTTTTGTCATTGTAATTTTGTGGGTCAAATGTTAAAAAGTTAAAAAACTTAGTTAAAACATCCATTTTATGTGGTGGAAGCTATAAGAAGTGTCAAGAAAGTCAAACAGAAATGTTAAAACAGCAGTCAGTGGGTCATTAGGGTCACCACGTCCCTTTTTAGTTTAGAAAGGAGAAAACTGGCAACCCCCCAGCCGGCTGAGAATGAAATCTAGTATTTCAATGTAACCTTCCATCCAGTATAAGTTGAGACATTAGACTGTTTTGTGATTATTTCACTGTAGAATTCTTACTTATTGCTCCTTTAAACAAATGAATCTGGAGCCATGAGCTGCAGATTTGACCATAACTGTGTTTCTTGTGTTTTTAGTGTTTAATGGAGGGCATATGAGAAATCAAAAATACCCTTCCCGTCTAGTTTTATTACAGAAGAATCTGAGTTCACACATAATGTGAGTCAATGAATTTTGCATTCTTCTCTTCACTCTGAGAGGATTTGAGAGGAAACGAAAGTCGTATAGCAGTGAGACACGCCGAGTGAAAGATAACAAAAAACGCCCACGTTTGGTTGTGAAAGCGAGAGAGAAGAATTCACCCAAAAATGTGGGTGAGCTTAGAGAGCTTACACGTTCGTGTGTGACATCATCAGACTTGGATGGACATTCCAGAAGGAAATTTCAAAGAAAAAACATAAACTATGATTGTGTAAAAACAGCAAGTTCACATCAAGTCTGATTTTCTGTGACTTATTTAATCTTCAAATGATATTTGTACTGTGAAGTCCGCCAGAGCTCCAGGCTGATTTTCTCACCTGTTTGGTCAAAAACGTTGTGTCCATTGGAATGCACATCCACACATTGGGACCATATAAACAGATTTATGTTGCCTTAAGTAATTTGAACACAAACACACTCACACAGTTGCATGCTCTGGACTTTCTGCTGTCTGTTTCAGTCTATCATGAACAATGGGATGTCACCGAGATTCAAATGAGCACGGCGACATCATTCAAGTAGTTTACATTAAAGTTTCAGTGAGTTTCTGTCTCCGCTGTGTAGACATGAATGCATTAGGAGCTGTGCATCTGCGCAAACACAAGACTCAGCAACATTTTGTTTGATTAGGAAAAGAAAGGTCCCCTTCAAGCAAATGACATTTCCCACTATACCATGCTGTTTAAGCCAAATAGAACATTTAATTATGGTCAAATCTAGGCAGTTTATCACATAGTTTCACTACAGAGTTTAGAGCAAAATGCATTCTGGGTCAATGTTGACACAAAACAGCCACTGGAGAATCACCTTCGATACCATTACAACTTTTAAAGGCCACCTGGATAGGTATTGGGTAACTGTCAGCAGAAGTGTCACATTTGATTTTAGTTCCCAAACCAACGAAGGGAGTAAAAATAATCTAAACGAATCACAGTTCTCTCTTCGTCTTAAACAGACTACGATATAGCAAGAGAGTGTTCCATTGCTGCATTATTGAGGCAACTATTCATAACTACTGAGCTAACGAAAGAATATGACCTTTTTTCTTAAGTTATATTAGTTCAATGGTCGATACAAAGCATGTCTTTTAAGTTCTTTGCACTATATCCCGCTCACATGAAGTGATGTCAGCAGTTTTAATTCTTTACATTTTCAGTACCCTCCAGAATGAGCCGTTTCAGGGCTCTTTCACTTCAAGAAAAACTGGAGATGGCCACGCCCACTCCTCCCCCACTCAGGCTGCTATAAGCTGAGAAGCTCTGATATCTGGGAGGGGCTTGGAGTAGAACCGCTGGCCCTCCATATGCAGCTCTCTCTTGCACAAGAGAGGTGGTTCTATTCTAATTTTCCCGTTTGTGACATCACAAATGGGGGACATTTTGAAACAAGTTGTTTTAGGCACATAATTCCTAAAACTAAACACTGACAGAAGATGGACAGATGGATTTGGGAGTTTTAAATAATATCTCCCTTTAAAGTAATTAATAGACACTCGTTCTTGGCAAATTCAGCGTTTTTATCATTGACACCCAAATAATCAAGCAAATTACTGAGCTTCCACATTTTAGTCAAAAATGAAAAAATTGGTCCTATCTCATACTAACCACAACAAAACTGTCCAGTGGTAGACAATTTTGGTTACAATGCATCAGCATGTAAATTAAAGGGATTAAAGAGTTTCTTTGATTATTTTGTTATTCGGTTTCTTTTCATCTAAAATAAGAATCTGTATCAGGTGGTAAAAAAGCACCTGCATTACGTCATAGACTTCACTTTGCCAACCTGGCTCTGATGATCTTCATCTTTGTGCATTTTACAAAAAAAGGTCCACACCATTGTGCTTGTGTTCAAAATGAAGTCAAAACAAGTCATGTTTATCCTTTTTGCGTCCATTTGACGTAAGTAATGCTCATAATTGCGAGGTAAACAGCAAAGAACTAAAAGTAGAAGCACTCTGGTTTTTGATAAACAAATCACATGCATGAAGCAGATTTATTCTAATATTATGGAAGCATTACTTGTTTATTCTAACATTTTCACAGCCTCGTGCCAGAAAGATCCGGTTTGCTCTGTTAAAATCAGCTGGTTGGTCAAAAAGAGCAAAGATGGCTGCTCGTTCTTTGTTTGAAATGTGCCAAACTAGCCACCAGGCAAACATTATGCTAATTTTCTTCATGATAATGTTGTTAAGTAAAGGGAGGAAATGGCAGCTCCAGGCAGCTCCGGATAAATGGTTTCTGTGGGAATGAGTAATTCCCTTTTGTCTGAACTTTGTAGCGTTCCGGAGAGTTCTACACACAAAAAGCTGCATGATGACCTACGGGGAAGGCAGGAAACAAAAACAATGATATAACTTCCTTTTTCAATTAGAAAATCTTAAAGTTTGTAATGCATAGAAGCTTACCTGGTTGGAAAATGGGACATAAAATCTCAAATAAGTCATTCTGGAAGATAACATTAGGTAATCCTGTTTATTTTATTTATTATAGCTCTAAATTTATTATTTTAAGGGTATAAGAAGAAAACTATTGTACATTTCAATGTGTAGCTCTTCAACACAATACAAGACAGCCCAGTATCACATACTGTAAGTGGAGGGGTTTTGTCTGTTTAATAATGTGAATAAATGTTAGCATTAAATTTGAATGACCACCTTTATAAAACAGACAGAAGGCAGATATATACGGGTGCTGAGTTTTCTGGCTCCATGCGTGCTTTTAGATTAGACGTTCTCAATAAAAATCCACCACAGAATGGTATGCATTATTAACTTCACCACTCATATTCCAAGTGAAAAAAGATAAAGGCGTAGAGGGGGAGGGGGGGTGACCAGCAGCTATCTCCGTCCCTCTTCTGTTTTTTTTTTTTTGTGATCAGACTTTTGATCCCGCGGGACCTCCACCAGCATTCCATCATCACCACCTCATCCTACTTTTGAGATTTTAAGTGCTGCAACAGAGTGGGGATTTAAATCTTCACTACTGCTTTCTATAATTTAAAGGCAACAGCTGCCAGTTGGATTGATGCAGGAATCAACTCTTCCAGGAAGGAGGGGGAAGAGAAAAAGCTGCAGCTTTGCTCTGGAGTAGTAGATAATTCCTGCCGTTTGAAACAGACACAGGTGCCCATTTGCCCTCGCTCACCCACGACTCACTGAAGCATTGTTTTGACAAGGGATGTGGCCATTAAAGACACCTCAGATTGATTGGACTGCCAGGGAGACAGCAGTGTGTGATGAATCTTTAGAAATGCCAGACGGGAGGGCTGTGCAACAAGATATAGGAGCTATCAGTCAAGACAGGTTCAAACGGGATAATGTGGATACTTTATTACATGTGCAACGAAAGATCAAGCACTTAGCAAAGTACACATGAGTGGGTGTTTAAGTAGAAAACACTGTTCAAATTTGAGAGTGATTATTATTAATATTCCCCAATCACGAATATGACTTAAGAAAATGGTAGTGCTGGTTTTTAGCGATTTTTACTGCACATTATTTTTTATAATTATCAAATCCAAAACTTACAAAATGTTGGACAGCAACCTTTTTTGTGAGGGACAGTATGGGACATGTTACCAGTGAAGATTCAAAATTGTAACGAAATAGAGGAGTATCACCCACAAGCTCCCGCCCAAACGGGAGTGTTTCAAATGTAAAACGGGAGGGAAAGCGCCGCAAAGTCACAAAATCACAGGAGAACTGCAACATCACGCGTGATTTCAGAAGTCCAAAGAATAAACAGCAAGGAGAAAGATGGCTGCTTGTATCCAGGAAGGTCTTTGGTTTATTTTCTGTTCTGTTTACATCGGCTACGGGTTTCACTGGAAAGACACACTCTTATCTGCATGTGACTTTTATTTTGAAAGTTTTCAGCTGTTTTACACTGATTTTGTGTTTGACTTCCTGTCTGGCCAGAGCTAAACTGTGAAGTTTGACGTGTTTTGGAAACCTGTAACAAAATATACTCGAAAACGTAATAATAGCATCACTTTGCTTCTGAGACGCGTCTAAAACGTTACACTTTGCTGCCAGTGGAAAGGAACCCATCCACGATAACGGCGGCTAATTGCTGCGAATTACGTTTCGCGACCGTTTCGTGATGCTTTCATGTTCAGTGGAAAGGAAGCTTCAGTGTTTTTCAAGCTTTTGGACCTAAATAATTTCCCCACTTCTCCATCGTACTAGTTGTAAGCGGAATTACAAGTTTCATAAACAACCCTGCCACAGCCCACTGTATCTAGCGCTAACAATGAGCTAACGCTAACATGAGCCAGCTGATACTAAATAAGCCGCAAAGTAAAAAGGTCCACACTGTTAAACAAAAAATATTATTACCAACAAGTCCAGTAGCAACAAAGCCAGGTCACCATCAGTCCATGATTTTGTAGCTTCCTCAAATGAGTGTAGGCCGCGCCGATGTTCATCCAGTTTTAGCTCTTTGCTTCCCCTCGAAAAACATTACTCTTACTTCCAGGCTCCACCATGATGCCTTTTTCTTCTTGTTCTTTTTCTTTACCATCAGCGAACTGAAAAAGGAACTGCTAGCCTTAATATTAGCTAGCAGTAGAGTAAACATTTTCTGCCTAGTGCACCTACACGCACCACAAAACTGCACTTCCTGGTCAGCAGAGGGCTACATACTGCTGTCCAGTGTGAAGCTGCTGAAGGTTATGACTCAGGAAACACTGAAGCCAGTTTGAAAGCAATAGCTTAAAGTGTTAAAAACTCTTTAGTGTTGCTTTATGACCATGACATCTTGAGCTTTCTCCAAATTCTGAACCCATGGTAAGATTATGATCCATGATTTTAAATATTTTCCAACAGCCAGATTTGAAACCAAACAGCATTATTCTCTTTACAAATGTTGACTCACCATTCTGACACAATCTAGCATTTGTACTCAAAACCAGTCTCGAGGCAGCAAAGAAAAGAAAAGATGTTGTGAAGGTGTTTCAATTTTATGTATCACAAAGTTTCTAGTCCAGTAAGATGTCACAGTGTCCCAAAAAAACTCTGCTTAGAGTCAAAATGTCTACATAACTTGTCTGTCAATCCTTGAGTCTGTCTTTTATTTGAAAGGTGAGAAAACCCACTAACTTAAAAATGAGTATTTCCTTACCATCACTGTTACCTATCACCAGTACAGTCACTGACAGCCCACTGGGTTGAAACAGTAGGGCTGAGTATGCACACATCTGTCTTTACTAATTCAGCGTGTTGGGGTATTCATGTTCCTTTATTTCCACCTCTACAGCAGAGCACTGTAGAGGGATATGAGCATGATCTGGTAGTAAAGGTGTAGCTCACCCATGGCTGTAGTTTCAATTTACAATCCTTTCAACAAATGAAAGAAAACACTATACCCTAATGGCTGACACACATGATTCTGTAGGTTTTTTTGCAAGTGTTGTACTAAACAAGTTCATCCCTGCTTAAAAAATTACCACAATAATTAGGAAACATCTTAACTCATTACCACCACCTAGTGGTCATGCTAGCAGGGTGTTACCACCTGGTTCTGGTGGAGGAATAAAAAACGGCTGCTAAATCCAGATAATCACATTATCTATTGAAATCTATTTGACATGTTTTGAACATTTGAAAGCTGCCGTGCTATTTTACTATATGATCTAATCACATATATTTGAGTTATCATTGAACTGCCTTGCCAGAAGTACATATGGTGTAAATGTTTGCCTCATCTAAGTTTTTTAAAACACAAATAAATGGCGAGCTTGATGGTATGTTTCCAGTAAGGAGCCATTCTCACCAGCTTTAGCTTTAATGCATCCTCCTGTTAGAAGATGATGTACTGATGTTGATGGATTCTACTGTGTTCTCCTCCATTGTCTTCTTCTCTCGCTTCGTCTGGATCCCATCTCTGAGTCATATGTCAGCCCTTACCTTCTGCTTTTTATGGTTTAATATGTGATGTGATTTTATAGGACAGAAAAGATGTCAAGGTGGATTTTTACTGCACTGCTGACCTCAAGTTCAGAGGGTCTTTTGTGTGTGTGTGTGTGTGTGTGTGTGTGTGTGTGTGTGTGTGTGTGTGTGTGTGTGTGTGTGTGTGTGTGTGTGTGGTCACCTGTGTTGCATTTATCAGTGCGATCATCCATCACTTTTTTTGGGCTCCTTAGTAATGGTGCTTTTCTCCTTCTATCAGTTCTTTGAACACATTTGCGTTGTTTTTTTTCATATCTCATTTGTCTTTACTCTGAACAGTTTTGTTTATCTGTCGCTCTTTAGTTTTCACCTTTGTCACCTTTTTGTGTCTAAAATTGTGCATTTCCTTTTTGCTTTGTGTAGACAGCTGCATCCGATCGCGTCTGTTTGAGAACTCGGTTTGAGCAGCCTCACTTTTAAGCAAATGGTTTGAAGAACAAAAGTAGATCAAACATGGTGGGAAAAAACAAGTCAAATTTCCATATTATTGATGTCTTTCAGCACAAAGTTTTACTGTAAGATGGCAGAAACCCACTGAGCTAAGATACAATTTCAACATTAGGCTTTGTTCTAACTTTTTATACAGCGTTTCACCCAAGTACTTTAGTTAAAGTTTAATTACTATACACACGATCCAAACCTGTACATTAAAAGACTCTGGTATTAAACATCATCCAGAACTTTATCAACCACTTCTTTTTTGTCAGTGTCATAGATTGCACTAGAGTCGTCATAAGCTCAAAAGTCTCACTATTTTTTTCCAATAAATTTGCCATGGTAGTACAAAAGAAGGCCTTGTGAGTCGTTTTCTGTGGAAAAAATGCTCTCGAGCTCCTGTTTTAGAGGTTAGAAGTTTGTCCGAGGAGTGCGTGGGTGAAAAACGACAGGATACGGAGTTATGCTCTTTAATATCCATGATATACAAACGTCTCACCTCTGATTGGCTGACAACAATGCGACTCTTCCGCTGCCTTCGTTAACAGAACTCGGAATACTGTAAAACATTAGCCTAGAATCTAGACCGTCATTTGCTGAAGCAAAATAATTTTGCTTTTTCAAGTTGGTCTAGCAATGCTCCATTGGAACCGCCGCAGCCCTGGCCAGTATTCTGGCTGGCCAATCACAGCTCGTTTATTTAAAAAAAACTGTGTATTTTTGTCTACTTCCCTGCTTCTTCCACGATGTATGGCAGACTGCCCTGTTGACTGACATCCATAGCGGTCCAATCACAGCGCTCTGTTGGTTTGGTGGACCAATCACAGCGCTCTGTTGGTTTGGTGGACCAATCACAGCGCTCTGTTGGTTTGGTGGGCCAATCACAGTGCTCTGTTGGTTGGGTGGGCCAATCACAGCGCTCTGTTAGCCAGGTGGGCGGGATGTTAGTGCGAATAAGTGAAACTAAGATGGCAGCAGCTCCATAGCGGTCCAATCATTTTATTATCCAATAGCATGTGGAGACTGAAAGACAACCGTAGATCCCGCCCCACGACTGAGAGCAGTCAATGGACCATGGCCACACTATATAATCACATATATAGGATGGCATCCCAGACTAGTAAAATATATTTTCTTGGGTGAAAAATTAAACATTGACGTGTAATCCTCGCAAATAACTCAAGCCCAAATGTGTCCCGTCATGTTGTGGAGTTGCTAATGCTAATAGTTACCTTCTACTAGCTGAGACACTTTCTGGTCTCTCCAGGCCGAAAAAATCAACACAACCTTCCGTGGTTTCAGGCCAAGGTGGGTGAGATCACAAATGCAAATTTTCCCGTCTAATTTCTGCATCTAATGCAGCAATAAGGGTTGAGGAAATTTTCACGTTCAGCATGCATGTGCAACTCAGAGTGACCACTCGTGTTTCAAAAAGAACAAGTTTTACACGTTTCTCAATGAACAAGACATTTGAAGAGGACCGTAACCTGCAACAACCAGTCAAAACTGTTTAGTTTTAAAGATTTTGACGTCCAAAAAGTGATTTTTTCCATTGAAAGTCTCCTTTTGATCTTGCGTTGGTCTATATTTTCCAAGTCCTGCAGTCCAGCCTTTTTTTTTTAATTACATTGAACCAAACATTTGCTTCAAAGCAACTGAGGCAGCATGAAATATGAATCCATGAAATATTCATTTACAACCCAACGACAGATGTGCTTCGGTTTTCTGGTCAATAACCCATGTATCGGGTTAAGGAGCCCGTTGCTTCCTTCGGAGCACGCGTACGTGTGTTCGCTCCGGAGGTAACCTGTGAAGGGCAGCGCCTACTTAATCACAGCTGTGTAAAATGGAATTTCATTTTCTACTCATGAATTATTGACTTGTATAATATTCTGTCGGGTCGGTGATATTGAAAGGCTACATTTCCCATTTATTCAGTGAAAATCCATTGTGAAAATGAAACGTTTCCCTCATTAAAACTTAATAATAAGTGACATTCGTTTCCACCCGTGCAGGTTGTTTGGTAGCCGAGAATATAAATAAATAACTAAATAAATGTAATGGGCAGTGATTGACTAAGCAATGTAGTCCTCACTCCGATCATACAAGACACCGTTTTCACTGCTAATGAATAATCTGAAAAGCTCATTGAGAGGGAGCAGCAGATGGTTTAGAGCTCATTAGGATCTTTGTGTTTACTTTAAACGGAGCTGATGTTTGAAAAATGCTGCTTTAACCTTTGCTAAGTAGACTCTAGGCAGGTTTTAATTGGTTTACTTCCTTGCTTTGATAATACACAGTGTGCTTAGGGTGGATGTGCGCCCACTTTTATTTGGTTCCCAGTTCGTGTCGAGTTTCTGACACGTTCTGAGACGGAGAGGAGCTACTGTAACGTCTTAGTGGAGGAAAAATGAAAAGAATGCCCCGAAGATGCGAGTGTCCTGTTCTCTCACCTGTACTTTCTGCACAGATGATTGCAGGAATTTTTCCGAGGACATGAACATCGTGAAACTCACCAATGATGTTGGGATTATAGATCTAATGGGAGGTCATAAGACAGAGTCCAGGGGGATTTTTTCCCTAGCAGACTGGTGTGATGTATTTCTGCACCATAATATATCCAGATCAAAGTAAGCTGCCTAGTTATTATCTGTCTTCCGGACGTTCAATTTACACAGCGTTATGGGGATTTGGATGTTACACTTTTCAAGTGAAAACATTTTTTTCCCCCTTCTTTTTGGGCATTTTATGTAACAAGCACAGATAGTTGCATTTTGATGAGAACAGAAAAATGGATAAGTTTCCAACACCCACCTCCCATCAAATCAATCGTCAAAAGCTCATCAGTATCCCGGTTTTTGGGCCCAGCGGAGGCAGAAATAAATGTCAGTGTAACAAATGAGATCATTTTCATTCTGCAAAGCATCCTGTCTGATATCTACAGTGGGAACAAGTCAATTCGAGCCACTCCTTTTAGGTCAAACACTCAAGAAACTGGTGTAATTATGCCGGATGAAGTTTTCGTCTCTTCCTTCTGTGGTTTGAGGCGACTAATGGACTTCCCACTCCATTTCTCTTCCTTTTTTTGCCATTGTTGCTGTTAGATTATTCTTCTATGTAATTTAATATATTTAATGCATTCCCTTTTTTGAGCATTGTGAAGATTAAAGGGAAGCAGGCAAATATATCGAACATTAGCCAATGCGTGCGTTCCATCACGATCGCTAATGTAGCTTTAAAATCGATTTTTAAAGAAACAGCTAAGATTCTTTTTTCTTCCAATCTCATTATCCCTCCTAAAAATCTAATACCTTCTTTTCTTTGTGAGAGGTTGTGCATTTACTTTCCCATTATACGTGCACGTGTGTGTGTGTGTGTGTGTGTTTGCGCCTCAGTGGTTTCGGCTTACATTCCCATATGGTGTGAACATGATGGAATATTATAGAAGTGAATGGAACGGGGTTCGGTGCACAACGACAAACAAAAAAAATAAATAAGTAGATAGATTGAGGTTGCACACACACACCTACACACACACACACACGAACACACACACACACACGAACACACAAATTCTCTTTAAGGGCCCTAATCCCCTCTCAGAATCTGTCAGCCTTGTTGTTACAAATACAATAGGATTATTTGTGCGTGTGTGTGTGTGCGTGTGCGTGTGTGTGTGTGTGTGTGTGTGTGCGTGTGTGTGTGTGTGTCAAAGGCAGAGACTGACTGGGGATGTGTGATTGGGTTGTTTGCGAGACGTGTTGCTATCATGTGCAGCAGCGTGTGTGAAACAGAGCAGGAGAAGGAGTCGTACTACAGGAATGCTCCAGCAGTAAGCCTGTTCCTCTACTCTTACACTCTGCATTTGTGTGTGTGTGTGTGTGTGTGTGTGTGTGTGTGTGTGTGTGTGTGTATGTCTTTTGTCTGTAGCACACAAGCAGTGTGTGTCAGGAGCAGCCCGTGATTGGCTGAGTCTGGGGTTCTCATAAAGACGATGTCATGATGGAAATTAATGCAATACATCACAACCGCGAGCTCACGAACACACAACGGGTACATATACTAAAGTAAAATACGCACGAAGCACACTTCTCTTTTTGCTCCTGCCACGGACCACTCCTGTAAATAATGCTGAAAGCAGGATGGGAGAGCAGGAGAATAAAGGAGGAGAAGACTCGGGAAATGAAGGTTATATTTTCAGAAATCCCGCACGCTACATTTCAAACAGAATCATGGCGACACAATGGCACTTTTATGTGGAATCAAAGTGGTATCTGTATAAACTTATGGTCACACTGACTGTAGGAGAAAATAAAGGGTAATGAATATTTGCTGCTCAGGGAAAGGAGGAGTTCAGAAGTCTATAGACCAAAGCGGCTTTTTGGTTCACTTCCTGTTTCTGTTGCTGTGGCAGATCTAGAGATTGCTCCTATGGTGGGAAAGGTACATTTGAGGTTCAGACAGGGTGGCAGAGTTCATCTTTGAAGAGAAAAATATATCTTTACAGATTTAATTTCATCTGTTGAGTTTGTATCTGCTAACAAGTTAAACTAATGACATAAAACAATTCTCAACTGAGGGCTGGTTGGCAGCATTGTTTTTTTTTAATGGCATTGAAACGCAGTGTTGGGCAAGTTACTTTGAAAAAGTAAGTAGTTACAGTTACTAATTACTTCTTCAAAAAGTAACTGAGTTACAATATCATAAAAGTAAGTAAGAAAATGTATGACGTTTTGCACAAATGTTCAGGCTGGACTCTGTCTGGTGGAATAAAGACAAAGAAAACCATACTTGGACATAATCACGGATACTTGGTGTCAGGTCTGTTTCCTGTTAGCCGTTTTCATTTTGTTGGTGTACCTGCTGCAGATGCAATTTCATGCTTTCTCCAACTGTTTCCAATGGAATTTAGCACAGGACTAATTACCTACATCTTAAAAAGCCACCAAAAGCTGAAACAATCAGGTGTTTGAGTTTTACATATCGTTATTGTTTAGATTATTCTGGTCTGGGTTAAGGGTCACCAGTTCTACCAGGGAAGCCCATACTGCTCTCTCCACAGCCATTCCCACCAGCTCCCCACTGGTATCCCAAGGCGTTCCCAGACTAGCCTAAAGATATAATCTCTACAAATCTCTTGGGTTGCCCCCAGGGTCTCCTCCCAGCAGGACATGCTCCACACAACTCCTCTGGGAGGCATTCAGGTGCCACATGTCATATCACAAAAACGTAATGTTGAACACTCAATGAAACATGAAACATGCCTTCAAGTTGTGATCATGTCACCATAACGATGCTGGATGTAAGGGTACGAGGTGGAAGAGTCTGTAGAGGTACAAGAACATGTCTCTTAAGTTTCTTTGGTGAAAGTTTTAAATAAATGTTCGTATTTGGGGTTTTTAACCACTCCTGTGGGGGAGTTGCCATTTCTTCTAAAACCCATAAAGTTTCAGATCAAAGGTTTTATCATAAGGGAGGATTTCTCTTAAGTTCATGCAAAATTTAACGCCCTCCAATGAATTTGTGTTCTTCCAGAAATAGACAAAGAGAGTTGCGGTGACCCGGGAACGCCGCTCTACGGGATAAGAGAGGGAGACAACTTTTCCAACGGGGGAATCCTGCGCTTCGAGTGCCAGTTTGGCTTTGAGCTGATTGGAGAAAAAACCATCTCCTGCCAAGACAACAACCAGTGGTCTGCGAACATCCCCATATGCATTTGTGAGTACGCAGATAACGAGATTGTCATAGAAAATGGTGGGAAACGTCATCGGTACCGCCAGTGCAGAGTTTATCATTTTACTCAGAGTAGATGATGACCGATGACGCTGTGGTGATAAATATTTAATAGAAAATATCTCTCTGTATGTTTACCCCCCCCATGTGGTTCCTTCTTCCCACAGTCCCTTGCATGTCCAACTTCACAGCTCCCTCAGGAACCGTCCTCTCTCCCGATTACCCGGAAGGCTACGGGAACAACATGAATTGTGTCTGGCTTATCCAATCGGATCCAGGCTCAAGAATCCACTTGGCATTTAACGATTTCGACCTTGAGGCGCCATACGATTCCCTAACTGTGAAGGATGGCGAGACAAATGATGCCAATGTCATCGGGAGGTTCTCTGGAGCCGAGAGTCCGTCCCATCTGACGTCGAACACCAACACGCTGAGGCTGGAGTTTCAGGCTGATCACTCCATGTCCGGGAGAGGCTTTAACATCACTTACAGTAGTACGTATCGTTCATTTAAGGTTTTCTTTCCTTTTTTATGTGTTCTGCTGGAAATTTTAAACAAAAATCCACTTTTATCCAGAAGCTGAAACCCTGATCACACTGTAGAAGGTTTTTTTCTGTAATTAAGAGAATTCTGAGCGCCTCAGACACGGCTTTCTTTTAAAGTGGCACCTCGTATGACAACAAAGTGCTTAACTTCAACCGTGATTTAATTTCCCTGCGTTAAATGTGAAGGATTTAATCTTTGTTGAACTGTCAACAGTGTTTAAACATACCTGAACTGCTATTTTTGTCGAATAAATTTCACTTTCCTGTCAAAACAAAAACAAAACAGCTCTAACTGTGAGAGAAAAATAGCACCTTTAAGCTAAGTGTCATAAGAACTCCAGCGAAATCATCCCTCCTTAAGTTTTTAGATGTTTGGCGGTTTTAATTGTGGATGTAGACGTGCTGTTAATTTCCTAACCATTAAGTTTGAAAGGGAGTCTGAAGAGCTCAAAGAGATGTTCCTTAAAAGATGAAAAAGTGGGTGTTTTTGATTCAGGAGGCGTCTCATAGTAGCACAGCATCAAAGAAAGTTTCATTTAGGTAAGAAATGGGAAACTACAGCAGCTGATTGACCTTATCAAACACAAACATGGCTTCAACTCCGTCAGTTTGACTGATACTGAGCTATATTTCCATATAATCGTAGTTGAGAGGATTTTAAATGTGTTCTTTGAGTTTTGACCAACTCAGGTTTTCTTTTAAGACATTTCCAGACATAGACAGAAGCTGAAGTGAGATTTTTTTGCAGCTGTTTTTGGGAAAGCAAATGTGTGTAAAAGGATTAGAGCCGCTAATAAGGAAAAGAAAGTTATTCTGACTTTAATCACAATATTGTGATTTTTTTCCCCTCAGAGACTTTGATCTCAGAATTCTGACTTTGATCTCAGAATTCTGACTTTAATCTCAGAATTCTGATTTATCTCAGAATTCTGACTTTAATCTCAGAATTCTGACTTTAATCTCGGAATTCTGACTTTAATCTCAATATTGTGATTTTTTTCCCCTCAGAGACTTTGATCTCAGAATTCTGACTTTGATCTCAGAATTCTGATATATCTCAGAATTCTGACTTTAATCTCAGAATTCTGACTTTAATCTCAGAATTCTGATATATCTCAGAATTCTGACTTTAATCTCAGAATTCTGACTTTCATCTCGGAATTCTGACTTTAATCTCGGAATTCCGACTTTAATCTCAGAATTCTGACTTTAATCTCGGAATTCTGACTTTAATCTCAGAATTCTGACTTTGATCTTGGAATTCTGACTTTAATCTCAGAATTCTGACTTTGATCTCGGAATTCTGACTTTAATCTCTGAACTCTGACTTTAATCTCTGAACTCTGACTTTAACCTCGGAATTCTGATTTATCTCAGAATTCTGACTTTAACCTCAGAATTCTGACTTTGATCTGGGAATTCTGACTTTAATCTCAGAACTCTGACTTTAATCTCGGAGTTCTGACTTTAATCTCAGAATTCTGACTTTAATCTCGGAATGCTGACTTTAATCTCAGAATTCTGACTTTGATCTCAGAATTCTGACTTTAATCTCTGAACTCTGACTTTAATCTCTGAACTCTGACTTTAACCTCGGAATTCTGATTTATCTCAGAATTCTGACTTTAACCTCAGAATTCTGACTTTAATCTCGGAATTCTGACTTTAATCTCAGAATTCTGACTTTAATCTCGGAGTTCTGACTTTAATCTCAGAATTCTGACTTTAATATCGGAATTCTGACTTTAATCTCAGAATTCTGACTTTAATCTCGGAATGCTGACTTTAATCTCAGAATTCTGACTTTGATGTCAGAATTCTGACTTTGATCTCAGAATTCTGACTTTTTTTTATCAGAAATTAAAATGTCAAAATTATGAGAAAAAAAGTCAGAATTATTTTTCTTGTTTTTTGTTTTCTTTTCAGTGGCTCTAATCCTCTTCCGTACTAATGTAACCACAAAAGAAAAGGACAGATGGTGTTTTAAAGCTATATGAATGTTTTTAATTGTCCCAAAAATCGCAGCTAGACTCATAAATTCATGAAAATTATGTGGCAAAACATGAAGAGAGCAGCGTGCACGTGACAACCTGAATAAATTCACAAATCAAATCCTTTTGAGAGAAGAATGAGATTTATTCAGGGTAAGGCACATTTTGAATGTTGTATCTGCCTTATATTGCAGCATCAAAAATGAGCAGTGAGCACAAAGAAAGAAAGAAGGAAAAATGGGTAAAATTCTGAGAGTAGAGATTGAATTAGAATTTTGATCTTTTTGTCTGGTGCTGAGCGTTTGGTGATGTCAGGTTGGATTAATCCGTAACATCGGTTTGTTAAAATTTCATCAAAGTGAGGGGCAACGTCTTCCCTCTGGAGTATAGGTTTCGTTTTCTCTAACAACACTTTCTCTGTACGTTTCTTTTTCTTTGAAATTGTCTCCAGTATCTGCTACGAAATATCCATGTTTCCTTGTGTTTTTTCTCCTCTTGCTAAAGCGTTTGGCCATAACGAGTGCCCAGATCCTGGCATCCCCATCAATGCTCGCCGCTTTGGAGACAGCTTCCAGCTTGGCAGCTCCATCTCTGTGGTGTGTGAGGACGGTTTTATCAAAACCCAAGGAACCGAGACCATCACCTGTCAGTTAGAGAGAGGAAAAGTCATGTGGAGTGGGCCCATTCCTAAATGCGAAGGTAAATATTGATGAGACTGCTGGCCAAATTATTAGCAAGGGAACACTGTGTTGTCCAAGATATCATCATTACACAGTAAAGAGGTAGAAAACAGATGGAAATGATGCTGAGATCACCAGCTATACACACAGACAAGGAAAAAGCTCTCTGAGATGGAAGGAATAGATCACTGTTACGAATGGCTGCCACAGGTATAGATATTATTTAAAACATTTATTTTTTTTACTAAAAGTCTCAGAAAAGTTAGTTTCAGAAATTCTAAATCTGAACAAAAACACACGTTTGTGGGAAAAACTGAATTTTATTACAAATTAAGCAACTTGCACGTCTAAAAATGGTGAGCGTCAAGCTTAACCTTGCTGTGAGTTCCACTGTTGTACAACCAGTTGATGGGCACCAACTTTTAGGCGGAGGAAGCTTTGGGTTTGCAGACGATGACGTACTGTAGATGTTCAAATTGCAAATGTCTGCTTAAGAAAAGTAAAACTAAAACCAGTTAAACGCCTATTGAGGAAAATAAAACATGAGGTCATAGACACAGAGAATCGTGGTCTTCATTTACATTTTGCTTATGCACCACAAAGTGCTTTATGCATGGCACATGTAGTACAAATAAAGGGTTTTCATAGTGCAGAGTCCCGTAACAGCATTTTAGATGCAGATCAATAGTTCTAGATTACATTGGAATACGTGAAAACACACGTCATGAAAATACTGAGTATTGTGGAAGAAGGATGGGTGTAGTTGCAGAGTTGTCTGCAGGTTGATGTTTTTGGTAGAGCTCTCTCTTAATGAACTTAAATTAAAACCATTATTGTTCATTTCACCTAAAATGGATCAACTCTGCTACATGCAGATCATATTAAACTGTTTTTTTTTATTTTGTCTATCCCTTCTGCTCATCCAGCCCCGTGTGGGGGTCACTACTCAGCTCTAAGTGGGGTGATCCTTTCTCCTGGGTGGCCCGGTTACTACAAAGATTCCCTCAGCTGTGAGTGGGTGATTGAATCTGAGCCAGGACGTTCCATCAAAATTGCATTTGACAGGTGGGGTGACATCATTTTTTTATTGTTTTCATCTCATACGAGCTCTTAGAGTTGTGATCAAGCAGTTGTAATGGTTCATGAAAGCTACCATCTGACAATTATTGAAATACTTGAACTGTTTACCAAGAAAAAGGGATCTCTTTAACTTTACTGGCCATGAATTTTCTTTGGCTTATAACCTGAACAAGCCACAGCGACTATAAAACATTCCTTTAAAATCCATGATCCTTAGCTCATAACGTGATCATCTACACAGCAAACTCAGCACGCTCAAAATAACACTGTCAGAGTTGATTTCAACACTTTTAAAGTGTCTATACCAGTAGGCGTTAATTTAACTCTTCATGGAGAGTTGGTACTTTAACTCTGATTTAGTGTCAAAAACCAACTCTTCTGGAGATGACAATTTAACACCAGTGTTAAGAGTTACTATATTAACTCCAACACCAGTGTTAAATTGTCAACTCCAGAAGAGTTGGTTTTTGACACTAAATCAGAGTTAAAGTACCAACTCTCCAAAAAGAGATAAATTAACTCTTTCTGGTGTGGACCCATATAGACCAGGGGTCCCCAATCCTGGTCCTGGAGGGCCGCTATCCAGCAGGTTTTGTGGTTTCTCTGCTCAAACACACTTGATTCAGTGGTTGAATCACCTGTGCAGCAGCTCCACAAGCTCTGCTGAAGCCTGCTAATCACTTGCTAATTGAAATCAGGTGTGTTGAAGCAGAGTTACAACTAAAACCTGCTGGATACCGGCCCTTGAGGACCAGGATTGGGGACCCCTGATATAGACACTTTAAAAGTGTTGAAATCAACTCTGACGGTGTTATTTTGAGCATGCTGAGTTTGCTGTTTATAAAGACAAAGACATAGGACCATTGTGTTCTCTTCCAACAGGTTCCAGACAGAGTTGGGCTACGACTTCCTGGAGATCCACGATGGGCCTAACCTCCTGTCTCCTCTGATTGGCTCCTTCAACGGCACCCAGGTGCCCCAGTTTCTGTTCAGCAGCAGCAACTTCCTTTATCTCCTGTTCACCACTGATAACAGCCGCTCCAATGTTGGCTTCAAAATACTCTACGAAAGTAAGTTGGACACGCATACGCCACGTCTGCATGGTGGAAAATGTTACTGCCGGTTCTTTTGTAGGATTAATAAACATGTGGACTCAGTGCATAGAAATGAAAAGAAAATGTATTTTTAGGGCTACTTTAGTCGCAGTAGGACTCTGATTGCTCTCATAATAGGTGAGCATGGTGCGACACGGGCTAATGGCCCACCCATAACACAGCCTTGTGTTAGGGTCATTACCTGTAGGAAAATAAACAACGATGATTGCATTCATGGGCGCTTTAAACACTGAAAGTGTTGGCTTTAAATCAGCTGATTTGACTTGTTTTCCAGGTGTTACAGTGGACAGCTACTCCTGCCTGGATCCTGGGATTCCTGTGAACGGTATTCGATACGGACAAGATTTCTCCATCGGGTCGACGGTGTCGTTTGGTTGTGATTCTGGCTACAGACTCAGCCATGAAGAGCCGCTGGTCTGTGAAAAGAACCACTGGTGGAGCCATCCTCTGCCAACTTGTGATGGTAAGTTTCTGGAAAATGTAATTTGGAAAGTAAATAATGGGATTTTTTTAAGACCACAACAGGAGGATTTATTATCAGGATCTTTCGTTCAGGCGTAAAAGATTCCTTACATTTATGTTTCAACCATCTACTGCAGTCTTCTTCAGAAGCTTCACCAGGTGTTGGTCCCCTTGTCCCAGTTAAACTGGACAGAAAATGTAATGTGTGCTATGAAAAATGCTTGCATTTCACATAATAAACATGAATAGGAAAATAAAGGAAGAGAAAATAAACTGGAACAAACATGAACCGAACATCTAAAGAACAATAAAATCTCCAGTCAGCCGTATTGGATCACCCACCAGCAGTCGTCATTATGGACTCGCACAAAACAAAAGATATAAACTCTGGATCAAAGAGGCCAATGATGTCATGAAACAAGTCCAATGGGGAATCAAGAGGGGAGCAGTTCTTACACACCGGTAGTGATGTGACGCTCGCGAACGAATCGAATCTTTTGAACGGCTCTTCAAAGTGAACGATGAGTGCAGAGTCCTTGTAGAGAACCGTTCATCTTGTCTTCCACCAACGAAACGACTGACTCTTTTGAACGGCTCTTTGAGGCAAACGGCTTTCGAATGAACGACTCCTCTCATAGAGTCATAAGTCCCATCGCTACACACTAGGGATTCCCTCTTCTGACAATCAGATCATGGTGGGTGTGGCCAATCTGGCAAACTCTGACAGGCTGACTGCGTTGGCCACGCCCACAGGGACAAAAACAGCAAGACAAACACATGGAGACAGAAATGGCAATGATTAAAGAAAAACGAGTAAACTATTAACTTAGTTGAGCCACATTATAAAGATTTTAACATAAAAAAATACAAACTATACACTTATTTTTTCAAACTAGCATTTTACACAGAACATCTGAATCTATTGTGTTCAATTGGAACACAATAATCCTTCCCTGCATTTCAGGATGCACAAGGGAGAATTCTGGCAGCTCAGATTATAATTTAAGAGGAGTATGTGAAAGCAGTAAGCTCTCTTTTCTAGTCAACGTTTCTGCTATGCCTACAGGAGCTGTGATGAGCTTGTGTTCAGTCCTGCCTTCATGCTCACACACTCGCCTGTCAGGTTCATTTATCAGACTTTGAAAACAGGGAGCGTGGTTAACTTCTCTAGACTGGATAAGCTCCTGTTTCAGGAGAGAGGGGTTTACCTGCTGCTGGACGTGTGTGTGTGTGTGTGTGTGTGTGTGCGTGTGTGTGTTCATCTGTAGTTTTAGGAAAGATCTCGTTAGCCGCTGAACCGATCCTAACGAAGGAGGTCTTTATTGAAGGTGCACGTAGAACTCAATTCAAGATGCATGATAGGTACCTAGAATGATTTTTTTTTTATGAGGTGGGGATCACGGATATGTTAGACTATGTCGATCTATGGTTTGTAGACAATTGATTAAAAACAGCTGATATCAAACATCCCTAGTAATAATGTTTAACCTTTACACACAAAAACACTTTAATATCACCAAAATATCTATAAAGTGGAATAACTGCAGAGATCAGAAGTTATCCCGTTTAAGTTGTTCTGAATTCCACGGTTAAAGGCAGTGTGTTTACTGTTGGTGTGTATGCGTGTGTGTGTGCACTTGGAACATACGTGTGCCTGTGATGCCTCTATCCACGTGTCACCTCCTCTCTCGTGTGAGCCGAGAACACAGAGGGAAGGTTGACGAGAGCCTGTTGTTGGCTGTCACCTCCTCTCTCTTCACCCTCAAATCAGCAGCTCGGGGGCACGCGGGAAGGTGAGGAGGAGACGGAGCGGGCTGGGGGGGTTGGAGGGGAACCTGTCTTTCTCCTTCGCTGTCTCTCTCATTTCCAATCACAGCGGTGCAGGAAAGGTGGGAGGATGAAAAAAAGACAGATGCGTCACCGCTGCATCACTTTTCTGTGTGGCTCGCTCCATCGTGAATCTGAATCTCCCGAATCTCTCGGTTCCCGGGAATGGAAGCAGCTTTCCTTCCTCCGAAGGCAGCTGGAGCTCATCAACATCAAGCACGCTGTCTAGAATTCTCACACCGCGCCATTAGGCTGAAGGGAATATTCGGTCTGCTGTCCGTGACGTCTACTAGACGTGTTTATGATCTACATGACGTTTCTGTATCTGATGGACTTACACGACCTCGTTTGAAGGAGTGCATTGATCACTTTCTTAGGTGGATTCATTACAAATGAAATTAATTCTTCACACTTTTTAGTTTTATTGGTTGTTTTATTTTAATTTGTTCAATCTACAAAGTTCTAAATAGACTCGTTTAATCAAACCAATAAATACGGAAAATTGGAAAAAGAATTAGGATAAAAAGTTTGGAAAAAGGCCAAAAAGGAAGGAGATGGAGAGAGAGGGAGCTAGTGGTAGTGCAGTGTTTCAGCTCTCACCGTAGCAGAAAGTAGTTAATTATTAATAATCCTCCATGTGTTCGTGTTTATTTTGGAAAAGTTCAGATGGTGTAAAAATCAAACGCACCCACAGTGGTTGAGCACCTGGTGAATCTGTCGTCAGCTAAAGCAGCGACGACTCTCTACGCTCCCAAGATCACAGCCTCCAGAAACGTCAAGGAAACTTTAGCACAACTTTTAGACCGCCCCTCCTTCCGGTGAACTTCTGAGGTGACGTTCCGGTACTTTCTAGATGTTATTGTGAATCAAATCAGCCCTCTAGCACCGGGCTCCTCTACGCTAGCCCAGCAGGAGAGAGCTGAAACGAAGCAACATGCAGTTTAAAAAGCATAAAAGCACAATCCTGCAAGCTTTTGGTACTGGATATCTGTACGGCTGCAGCTGTTCCCCTGACGCTTTGTCATGTTCGGACACTTCGGAGCTTTGAGGTTCAAACCGAACTGGTGAATACAATCTTAAATGTAACCATTTGTGCTGAGTCACTGAGCTTTTTCTCACTATTTGGAATCATTGTAATCCTAATTAATCTAAAAAAGACAAAAGTTATGTAATGTTTTGCTCTAACTGTCCAGCTGTTGCACAATAGTGTTAAACCTGAGTGATACTGACCTAGGGTTAGGGTTAGGGTCTCTACATTTTCAACTTAAATGTATTTAGTTTTTTTCTCCGACAGTAAGAAAAACTACACTTCCTGTCCAGATGGTTGCTTTTTACATAACAGGAATATTTGCATTTTAAGTAGTAACTCCTATTGTGAGTTGTCCACACGCTTCTCTCTGCATATATTTGCAAGTACGCTGCATACATTAGAGTCCTCTTTTCCTTTAACTCCTTCATATGATCTTTAACACGCAGCTTGTTCCTTCATTTCTAACTAAAACAACCATTCTGACTAATTAATTAGACTAAATGAAAAGACGCACAGCCAGAAATGCTGGTAAATCACGACGATATCAAGAGATTAATTAGCAGCAACAACGCTGGCGTTTGAGCGGACTCGAGTCAGGGCTTGCATGCAGATTTGATGTTTGTAGTCTTGACCGGCTCGGAGCCGTGTGTTTGTAGCTTTGGGATGTTGTTTTGGAACGGTGAAGGTCAGCGATGGAAGCTCCTGAAGATGTTGACCTAGATGCCGTTGTGACATTTGTCATTCCATAAATGATTAAGAAAAACAAACAGAGGGTAGTAAAGGCACTTTACTGCCAGATGGTCCAATAGTGATGTGAGTCAGAGTATTGATTATCAGTTTGATCATCCAATCATCTGCCATTTTTGAAGCTGGATGGCCTTTTTTAAAAGCATCCAGTGGCTTTCTGTGCAGTAAACTATTTATGAGTTGGCAAATTTATGATTATTATAAAATTGTTTGTACTGATTATTTTTCTTGTTTCATATCCCGATCAGTGTTGTCCTAAAAATATGCGTTTCGGAGTAATTCTTCACACGTGAAACGGAATATTTGGACCTTTTTGACACGGATTTCAATGTAAAAGACTTAGAAATGTCTTCCCAATGGAATTCAGATTGGAGAAATGGTGTCAGCGTTGGTGATTGCATATTTAAGACAAAGGTGTAGTTCAACCATCTTAAAACAAGCATTCAAATTTTATGGGGGTTTATGCTCCAATACTTTATAAACCATTATACGATGATGAGTTTGGCCTTAAACTAGGGGTGTTTGAGATTATCGACCAAAACTGGCATTAAAATGTAATATCGGAAATTGATTTTTTACTTTTATAAAGACACAACATTTACGTACCATGCACATATTATACATTAAACTCTTCAACTACTTATCCTCTAACTCAAAATGTCACAATATGACAGATCCAAGGTTTCTGAGTTAAGTTTGTTTGATACAACTGGCTTAACTTAAAGTAGCTCTCTGGAGTATTTCTTTTATCTGACGGCACCGTCTAGTGGCTGACCAGCGTATCACACCAATAGTCGGTCGACTCGATAATTTAAGATGGCGACTGCATGTTTCTTGTTTATGAATGTGCTTCTGTAGCCGACAAACAGCTAAAACACGTTGTTTTACAAGTATTATTCTCATGTCATGTTGTGTTTTCATATATTTATATTTTAAAGACTTACTTGTTCGTCAACTCTGCATCAGCCGAGGTACTTCCTTAAATTTGAAGCACGTAAGCGGTAGTCTAACGCTATTGGTTAGTTCTGGTCGCCGGGCAGTTTCCTATTGCACAGATTTTACGGGGCAGGGGGCGGGCTTAGCAAAAAAAAAAGACGTATTGCTTACATTATATCACACTACAGCATAAGACAATCACTTTTGTGGATTTCTAAAAAATCATACATAATTCCTGAAAGGGGAAAACTCCGGATTGCTGCTTTATATAAGTTTCGATTTGGGCTGTATCTGTATACCGGATATTGGTCACAAAGCAGATATCGAACATCCCTACTTTATATGGTTACTTATACTTTTATTTTGACAATTATGGGATGTTTTACACTGAAACCATGTGTGATTTCCTGTCTAGCCCTATGTTAACGATGGAAACTGACGCATCCCAGAAGCGTCTCGTGGCAAAAATAGAACCCGATCCTATCTTTAGGGGCGTGGCCGGTTTGGATCAACCCCATAGACTATAGTGGATTCTATTTGAAGCTGCCTCCAGTGTGGACTCAGCTTTAGTGTTTCTAACTATTACAGTATCTTTGGGGACTCTTCAATAGTTGTTGCTAAACTTTTCATCCTCTAATCCTCAAAATAACTGCAGCAGAGACGTCTTAACCCAACGACACTAATTTGATTATTTCAAATGTTTCAAATAACAAAAACACAATGCTTCAGCTTTAATTATATTGTTTTGATCTCTTCGTGGCTACAGGTTTTATTTTTAAATTCTGGTACTAATTATCACAACAAACTTAAAAAAAATATGTTGATCCTTCCCTCAGTGTTTTACAGCCCACAGAGGTTTCCTGACCCACACTTTGTAAACTTATATTTTAAAGTTACTTAAAAACAAACCACAGCATAAGATTTATATGCGTCGAGAAGATTTTATATTATTTATTTCATTGTTTCAGCAAAAATCAGAAACCTGGATGTGAATTGTTAGTGGAATGTACCCTGATGTTCGTTTTCCTGCTTCCAGCACGCGTAAAGCTTTTAACCCACAACTCTTGGATATGTGAGCCTCTCTGCCTCCCTCTCTAATGCTTGCATCATTTGTGAGTGGGAATACTCGTGCGTACGGCTCATAGAGGTGGTATTAAAGGTCCACGGGGAAGCATTATCTGTTTTAGCAATCAACAATCTGATGCCAACTCCCTCTCTCCCTCCTCTCCCTCTGTCTCTCTCCATCTATTCAGCGCTGTGCGGTGGTGATGTTAGAGGTCCCTGGGGAACCATCCTCAGTCCCGGCTATCCAGACAGCTACCCTTCATCTCTCAACTGTACCTGGACTGTTGAAGTCAGTCATGGAAAAGGCAAGGGACACACACAGATTCACACTCCTTAATAGACAGAGACAGTGCCATGTGACACAGCTATCTCAGCAGTTCAGTTACCTCCACCAGAAGTTTGTTTCAGGATTTGCTGCAGGGTCTAAAAGAAACCTACTTAATGAAGCTCACTGTGCTTTAACAAGTTGTCGTGATGGTAATCTGTGGTCCAAGAGTCGGATTTAATCCCACATTTGTTTTTGTCAAACAGGAGTCCAGTTTCAGTTCAACTCCTTTCATCTGGAGGACCAACACGACTACCTCTTGGTTACTGAGAACGGGAGTTTCCAGCAACCGCTGGCTCGCCTGACCGGCAACGAGTTGCCTAGCAACATCAATGCGGGTCTCTATGGCAACTTCAAAGCCCAGCTACGATTCATCTCTGACTTTTCCATCTCATACGAGGGCTTCAACATAACTTTTTCTGGTATTTCGCTTCAGTATATCTTATTTTTATTGCAGTATTGTCCTCTGACACGGTCTTGACTTGGTTCGTTCAAGTTTTGGTTTTCCTCCTAATTATGACAAGAATGAAGTAAAGCTGTTTGTTTTTAAAAGGTAATTTAAATCTTAAATGTTGTGTGCGATGAGAAATGAGTTGGTGTTAGGCTAAATACATTTAGAAGCAGGTTGTTCCCTCTGCAGTGAAGAAAATCAGCAGATTTGTTAACTAAAGTAATAATTGCAAAAGGACAATAGAAGATCACTAATGTATGCAAGAACTTGCAGGACTCTAAATTGATTTTGCACAGATATTTTTTTAAATTATCAAACACGACAATCACACACCCACATTAATACGTACATTTCTTTTACTTAAGATATAAAATTCTCTTATTCCGCTTTGCCATCACACTTTTAACAGCAGGGAGATGAGGTTAGGGGGCAGAGCTGGAAGAAAAAGGGTCAGGGCTACATTTAAAACAAGATCCTCTGCCTGATTACCCTTTCAGTGCTTTCTCCCTCTTGAATAAAGCAGTACTTGAATCCAAAGCTATGCTGAGGGAAGTTTTATTGCCTCCCAGATGGTATGAGCTGATACTCGGAATGTAAAACATGAGACGTGTCACAAGAGATTTGATTTGAGCTCACGGGGGAAAAAAGAATTAAATAAATCTCCTGATGTATTTTGCTAAGCACACTTTCTGCAAGCTCTCCAGCTGAGGCCCTATAGTTTTTGTAGCTTAACATTTTGTTTGCTAATTGTTTGCATTTGTGCACAAGCCACAAAAACATATTATAATTTATTTATTGGATTTGTTTGTCAAGCTTTTTAATCCTGAGCGTTATGGGTTATTTAGTAGACTACAAACACCAAATCAGATTATTGATATAACGTTTTATTTTTAACACAGGGCCAATGTGAAAAGACTTTCTACTGTGTGAACTCGTACGTGAAGAACAACCCAAAAAAAACTTAAATAATTAGAGATTAAAGGAGCAATATGTAAGAATTCTACAGTGCAATAATCACAAAACAGTCTGTCTCAATCATGTTAGAAGGAAGGTAACATTGAAACAGATTTTCTTCTCAGTCGGCTGGAGGGTTGCCTTTCTCCTTTTATTAAAACTAGAGGGACGAAGTTACCGTTTACTCTCTGTGAGCCCGTGAGGTTGTCGAGTCTGTGCCGAGCTAACGCTGCAGCACCAGCATTTGTAATTCCACACCAGAAAGGCAAAAAGCTCCAGAGTTGTTCAAAGAACCAAAGCCAGTAAACAGGAGCGACCCAGAAGTTATTTCTTGTACCCCTAAGAAGTTACAGCATATTTGTGTTTTACTCTAATATTGTGTAAAGAAGGCTAGAGGCTAACGTTGAGCTAACAATGCTAACGGTGAATTAGAAACAAATAGGGCCTAAGAATATCTCAAGCTACTTTATCAATAACTAACAACTCAATATTACAGTGACGTGTGTGTGAAGTGAAAAATGAGCCAATCGTGGTGTTTTACTTCATTTTATTATACGACTATAACAACAAGCTCACCACAATACCGCAAACTCCTCTAATGCCGGAGTCATACTACCATAATAAGTTTAGTAAGTGCTCCCTACCGTAAATCACCCAACAGTGCTTACAGCATATATGTGACTATATATCTACTTCTCAACTTCCTGTTCATGAAAATTGCTTGTCATCTAGAATCCTCTGGCGCTGATCCATAACTGGCAACAGCCATCAAACTCTCAGAACGAGAGTGAGAATGTCAGTTTTTGTTTGGAAAAATGGGCTGCAATAACCAAATTTGACCACAAGATGTCATTCTTTCTTCATTCATACATATTGCACCTTTGAGGACCATTAAACTATGTGACTCTGTTGGGACAGCCAATTGTGTATGTAATGTACACAAGAAATTTTCCTAGGATACTTTCTCGTTTTCTCTTCAGAATATACTTTGGAGCCGTGCGAGGACCCCGGAATGCCTCGATTCGGCAGGAGAAACGGATACAGTTTTGGAGTCGGGGACACTTTGTCTTTTTCCTGCAACATGGGATATCGCCTGGAGGGGGCGCCAGAGTTAGTCTGCCTGGGAGGAGGGCGGAGAATGTGGAGTGCTCCATTACCTAGATGTGTTGGTATGTATGGCAGTCGATTTTAGCAAATAATAGTTAGACAGTGCAAAGTTAGAAATTAGATTTTCCTTCTTAAATCTAGCATTTCACATATCTAGAATGTCATTCATTCAGTACACAATGAACTTTTAAGAACCTTTATAATTCAGTTGTATTTTCCCGCCAAGGAAAAGGGTTTATTTTGTTTTCTTACAAACAAATCAGCTGTGTCTACTACAGCAGTGGTCTCTAGTAGGAATGGGGAAAAAAGCTCGGGTGTGCCTGTTTCAGCACGCAGAAGTCAGCTAGAGATCAAGTTCAGACGGCAGGATTTGGAGTCAGTCTTATTTCCTGATATTTGGACATCTCTCCTCTGATTGGCTAACAGCAACGTGACTCTACCACTGACTCTGTTTGCTCTGCAACGCTGATGTTTTATCTCCACTAATAACACAAGCCTGGAGGAGTTCTGCTGTGTGGTGGAGTTGCTAATGCTAACGGTTAGCTTCTACTAGCCGAGACGTTCTCTGCTGTTTCCTGGAGGCTAAACCAACAACAGCCTTCCCCGTCGTGAGTCAAGATGGGTGAGTCCATGAATGTTCAGTGACAGTGTGACGTAGATCTGTCAGGATTTTCTAATCCTAGAGTTTCAGAAGCTAAAGCAGGAGATAGTTGTAGGAGACTATTTTCATGTTCAGCCTGCGCTTTAAACTCAGAGTGACCCATCATTTTCAAAAATAATAAGTAAAAAAATGGATTCTCAGTAAAGAATGTCTTTAATGTCATTTAAATCAAATTTGTTTAGAAACTTTAAGGCATGCCATTTTAACATATAACAGACTAAATGAGAATTGTTGCTAGTAACGACTAAATTGCGTTATCTGTAATAAGAGTTACTTGCATTGCGAACTGTAGAAGGTTTATTACGTTTCTTAGGCAACACAAAGAGCTACCAAGTATTTATTGAAGTTATGAATGTTTTGCATTTTAAGTGTAATAAATAAGAGTAGTTCATTTTTGTCCTGACTTGCATTGGTTATTACATATTTAAAACATTTTACTCGGTGGTGAAGGTGATTTATGTTTGCAGGTAGAGAAGGGAATCAAACGGTCTCATCCAAGTCTGGCTGGCTCACAAATCTTTAAGCTGATTTGTGTGACTTCATAATTAAACGAGACTCGTGGAGTGAGAGATGGGAGATTTAAATTCGAGCAATAATAATTTCTGTTTTATGTTTTTTGGACGGTGTGTATTCTGTGTCTCTGAGTAAAACAATCGTACCAACACTTCTTAGTTTTCTTTGTGACAGTAATCTGAAATCAGTGTTGTCGCAGACGAGTGTAATTTCATAACAATGCTGGCATCCTCAAGTCAAATCTTTCTCTGAGACATTGTGACATGAAGAGAATTGATAAATATGATAATTTAGTTTTCATTTGTAATTCCCAACTTTTACAGTAGAAACCAGATCATTTGTGGACTTGGAGAAGAAAAATGAAACAAAGAGATTGTGAAATCAGATACAGCACGACGCTCATTTTGTTGAGGGCTTTACTCCCTCATGTACAAATATATTCAAATTTGTGCTAATAAAGCAAAATGATGGAAAGAAAAACATTACAGCAAATTGGAAAGCAAGATTTAGAGGTGAAACTAATTAGAGCTCCTAGAATTAGTTTATTTATGTACTTCAAATGCCTTATAGGGCTGTAACAATAATGGCAATATCGTGATATCGGCGTAGTAAAATGACCACAATATCGTTGTAGTCTTGTCACGATATCGTACAGAACGTCCACCGGAGCATAGCAAAGTACACTACATAGACCATGATTCTTTGCTTCCGCGTCATCACCCAGTTCGCCAATGCGAGTGCGTGCAGCCCACACAGCAAAGGAAAACAAACATGGAGGATGGAGGCTACAGCGGTGAACGCAGCACAGAGGATACCAGTCAAAGTATTTTGTGTTGTCTTATTATTGTGAGCATAGCCACAATATCGTGAGCCTCTAGCCTAGTGAACTAGACCAAATTCTTGCCTTGCAAAGTTTGGTCTAGGCACGCTTCATTGGAACCCTCGCAGCCCGATCCACTGCTGTGGCTGTCCAATCACAGCTCGCTATAGTTTTGGTTGGGCCATTCACAGCGCTCTATATTGTGGGCCAATCACAGAGCGGGAGTAGTCAATGACTTCAGAGCTGCGGCTGCAAACACAAACAACATGGCGGCAGCTCCGGAACCACGTTCGTTTGAAACGGCTTTGTAATCAATATTGGACGATTTAGACTCCAACGTGCGTAAGTCTTTCAGCTATACTTAGCGGCTTCTTATTTTTATCAAACAAAGTAATGCAATGTCCCAGTACACCTGATATTCACGTTTTTCATACAAAAATGACAGAAATCATTGCTGTTAGACGCCATTGCTGCCTCCCTCTTTTCCGTCGCTGTGATTACGTCATGTTGCTCGTTACTCTGATTGGTCCTAGCGCTATCCAATTGCGTGCAGACAGTTTGAAAGACAACCGTAGATCCCGCCTCACGACTGAAAGCCATCAATGGTTCGTGGCCAGACTAGATATTCACATATATAGGATGGCTTGCCAGGCTAGTGAGCCTCCCCACAATATCGCAATAAATATTGTATCATGAGGTTCATATCGTGACAATATCGTGTCGTGAGATTTGGATATTGTTACACCCCTATGCCTTACTATACATTTTTTGTAGTCAATGCTTGATTTAAGGGAAAATCATTCACACCATCTTGAAAGACATTCAACAAACGGGTAGAACAGTGGTCCTGGTTCTGGAGCACTGGTATCCAGCACCTGTGCAGCAGCTCAACAGGCTCTGCAGACACCTGTTCATCACCTGCTGATTTAATGGGACACTAGTCAGTTTTGGCTTGTTTTTAGGACCCCCGAGTGTTCATTGGTGAAAGCCTATATATATGTATGTGTGTGTGTGTGTGTGTGTGTATGTATGTATATATACATATAATATGCTTTACATTGTTTTAACATATATTTAAAAACAAAACTTCATTCTGTAGGTGTGGCGGCTTTTATTTTCCTGTAGCGGTGCGCTGAGATCAGTTACATGTAGAGGAAGCTCTGTGAAGTATCGCAGTATGGCGTAACACTGAATTGATATTGCAAAGCATTTTTATTGAGAATTTACATCCAAATGTTTACTGTATTTCTTTAGTTTAGTGCAGTTCAAACTCCAACTGCTAGGTGGCAGCATTTTTTACCGCCTTCAATCTGACAGAACAATGAGATGTCGCGTTAACACCAAATGTGTCTTGAAAGTGTCTGGCCTGGGTCCTCCAATGAAATTCAGTCTTAAAAATTGCAAATATTATTCTAAATTCTTGCCAACACACACCCCTGATGCACAGAAGCCTTAGTCCTAATGGTTAATCTGCAGTCCAGCAGGCGCTAATAGTAGCTGGGTAGAGGAATAACAACATATTTAACAGGTAACCTTATTTAACTAAAACCCAATGTAAAAGCTTTTACGCTGGATTTAACTGTTGCTATGTTGGTTTGGATTTATCATTGTCAGAGTTCAGAAAAGCTTGGACAGACACCTAAGAGGTTATTTTTTGCATATCTTCTGGCTTTTTTCCCCCATTTTTGAACACTATATTAGTTTTTGCTCATGAAAATGAGACTGGATCAGGACAGACAGGAAAAAGAGGCACAGCATAAACGAACAAGAGGGCAGACGGAGTAGGAAACTCCAGAGAAGAACCCAAAGAGGAACGATGATTGAAATAGAGGCTGGTGATGGAGGCACTATTGATATAAAGTGGAAGAGAGGGAGAAAGCGCAAGAGTGGGGGAATTAAAGAGGAAAAAGGGAGAGGGTGGAGAGGTAATTTTCTAAATGGAAACTATAGCAGGGTGATTTATCGATGATATGACAGCTGTAATATGACTATTACACAAGTATGGACACAGAAAAGGGAGAGAGAGGGAAGGAGAGGGAGTGAGAGAGAGAGGATGGGGACATGAATTCTGAAGATGGAGGGCAGATGTGAAAAGTTCAGAGAGGGAGTGTGTTTGAGCCAAATACTTTATGAATTTGCAGCCCCTCATCAGATGCAGAGAGCTGATAGTTCGGCTGTTTTAAAAAGATTGTTAAATTGTTCTCATTCTCAGAAAATGCACGTGGCATTTACTGACATATTGATTCATTTTTACTGCTCAGAAGAAACGATTACCACTTCCAAGGCCAGCCAGTGTTTTCCAGCTGTCTGTTTAATGGGTGTGTTTGCCTCTCCCACCCATTTAAAGCTAGTTTTAGTAATGCCATTAACTAATATATATTTTAAAACCCAGAGAAATATGTTTATGACCCTGATAGTTTTCAGAAGATACGATGTAGCTGCTTATTTACCAAATTCCCAGTTTTACTTGACCTTTTTTTGTGTTTCTTGATTATATCACCATTGAGCTTTTATTGTGTGTTGAAGTAGATGATGAAGAAGAAATAAAAAATTATTTTAAAAATATTTTTGGAGATTTTGTTGCAAAGATGAGCGTGCTCTTTCTCTGTATTTTGATATGTTTAGCATTCATGTTGGAATAATGTCGATGGAGATGTTCAAAAACAAAAACATGAAATGTTGCGTTAGTGGACTAAACCAAACTACTTTCAGAGTCATTTAGTGCAAAACTCAGATTAAACGTTTTTTTTGTTACTTAGTTAGCTAAAGAGCAAGTTCACTAAACCATTTTTTACTTATTTTTTAAATATGATCGGTCACTCTGAGTTTGAAATGCACGCTGAACTTGGAAATGGTCGTGTACCCCTGTTTCCTGCATTAGCCGCAGAGGAAATGCTTGGATTAGAAAAGTCAGTCAGATTGACGTCACACTGTAAATTAGCATTCATGGACTCACCCATCTTGGCTCACGAAGGGGAAGCCTGTTGTTGGTTTAGCGTCCAGGAGAGAGCAGCGCACGTCTCAGCTAGTAGAAGCTAACCGTTAGCATTAGCAACTAAACAACATGGCAGAACTCCTCCAGGCTTGTGTTATTTGTGGAGATAAAACATCAACGTTGCAGAGAAAACGGTCAGTGGTAGAGTCGTGTTGCTGTTAGCCAATCAGAGCCAAGATGTCCGAATATCCGGAGAAAAAGACTTTTGGTGCATTTCAGTTGTCCTCAGAACTCGTTTTTCCGAGATAAGGAAATGACGCAATGAATCCGGAATTCCGAGCTGCAAGCTCGTTTGTTTCAGAGGACCCCGAGATCACAATTTTAAAGATGGCCACTCCCAGTGATGTTGTAGTCTTTATTGTTTTTTCATCATTTATATGTTCTGCTTTCTTTCTTTTTGCTATTTAACAGCACCGAGTTGTTGTTTATTCTTTTTATCAATAGTTACGTTGCTGAAAACTTCAGCATTGCTGCTGAAATAGACCGGTGTTTATGGTTTTTTACCATTTGGACGTTTGATTTGTAATGTTTTTTTCTGGTTTTATGTGGCAACTGCCGATTGTTGTGTGTGACACTATCTATGCGTTTCCTGCATTCCTCCTCAAGGGAATTTAGGTGCAGAGAATACTTTATTAGTTCTTCGTACTCATACAGAGCAACAACACACAGCTTTACTAGCGGCGTCCATTTTTTTCCGAGTTGGAATCTGGAACGCAAAACGAGCTCGTTACGTTATTTCCTGGTCGAAAATTCCGAGGACAACTGGAATGCACCATACAAATCCTGCCATCATCTTCTCTGGCTGAGTTCTACTTTCTGAAACAGGAGCGCAAGAGCTTTATTCCCACAGAATTCGACTCACAAGGCTTTTATTTATACTAGAGACCACTGCAAATGTATTGAAAACACGAGTGAACTTGGTCTTTAACCAAAACGATCCCAATGGAAGTTAAACCATGTGTTTGTGTTGTGTTTTTTCTTTAGCCGAGTGTGGATCTTCAGTTATAAATAATGAAGGAATACTTCTGTCTCCAAACTATCCATTAAACTACGACAACAACCACGAGTGCATCTACAGCATCCAGGTAATCCTGTAGCTTGTAGGACCTTTGGGTTACTGTTCAAAGTGATGTTTGTGAATACAGGAATGGTTTAAGCAGTAATTAAAAAGGCGCACAATGAATATAAATGCCCTTTTGTTCAAATAAAAAAGTTTTCATAACATTTTTCAAGTTGTATTGAAAATTGATTGCATATTCATGGTGTTTCAAGTGCATACCGCCTGTGATCCTGGTCTGTAAACCTGATCTGTATTCCATGTTGACTCCAGGTGCAAGCTGGGAAAGGCATCAACATTTCTGCGAGAACCTTTCATCTCGCTCAGGGCGATATTCTCAAAGTAAACAAACACATATATATACATTCAAAGCTCTCTGTGTCGTTCTTTTTACCCTAAATCATTATCTCATACCAAAAAAATAGTTATTTAAAATTGTGTTTTGTTGTTGCAGATTTATGACGGCAAAGACAACACAGCCCAGGTTCTGGGAGCTTTTACTGGGTCATCCATGTTGGGCCTCACTCTGATTTCCACATCAAACCACCTCTGGCTGGAGTTTTACAGCGATTCAGAAAGCACCGGAGAAGGATTCAAACTAGTCTACTCAAGTAAGTTTTGAAAGAAACTTCTCTTTTCATCAGCCTTTTTATTTCTTCTTGAAAGAACTTTGGGCAGGGGAGAAAAAAGTCACATTTTTATTTATGTTTGGCCTTTATTTACCCAGGAAACACTCATGGAGATTAAAAATCTATTTTGCAAGCGGATGCTGGCCAAGACAACAACACAAAAATGGTTTCAGACTTGATTACGAAAATCAAAGCAATAAAATGAAACCCAGATTTTAAAAGCATTTACAACCAGATGTACTTGTCACCAACTCTTTTAAACAAACCACTTTAAAGTGTCCCGAGAGACTGGCTCAGGAAGATTTAGGTCTACTTACTCTACCGACTCCAGGCAGATGGAGCAGGATGTTGAAAAAACCTCTTCTCCATTCACTCCGGGCCCTTGGGACCGTATGAAGGTAGAGGTTCTGGGAGTGGAGACAGTAATATCCTAGAGTTGTCTGGTTGATACTTGCATGCAAAACAATTGATACACAGTCTTGTATATGGCTCTGCACAAGCTTGCATGTGTATTTTTTACTAGAAGAAACAACGTACAGTAACTCTTAGCAAATTAATGGGATGAAATTTTTGTTTGTTTTTTGTAACAAGGGTTCTTGACTGTAAATCGTATATTGTGAGAACTTGATTGCAACAAGGTTTTCGTAGCATACTGGGCAACAGCTAAATATGTGGGTGGTGCCCCAGCAACAAAGTGGGTAAATGCCTTCCAGTATTCCCTGTTGGTAGCCACGCTTATTTTAAGGAAGAGGCTACTTTGCCTTGGCCCCAAAATGCCTTGAAACAGCCCTGGGTGAGGGACTGAGTTTTGAAGGTGATCTGAATTGTATCAGATAAATAAATATTACATGCTTATAAGTTATTGCTTTATAAAGTTACAAACGTGGAGTGGGATAAGCACTTTGTTTTGATTTTTATGCGACTATTTTCCTATCCTGTCTGTCTTTTAGCTGCACCTCCTCTCAATGCTCTAGAAAAACTGCTGCCTGGCTTCTTCCTTTTTCACCTCATGAGCTACTTTTGAACTACACAGATCAAAAAGATCTGTCGACCCGCATTAAAATAGCGGAATGTGCGCTGCGCTGCCGCGGCAGTGAGGTGAAGTCAACGAAGCACAGGTGATGAGGTCTGCAGTAGCGGAGCGCGTCAGGCACAAATGAAAGCGAACAATAATGATAATGAGCGAACATGAACAATCGCATGTTAATTATTTGTTTTTGGTGGCGCCACTTTGAGAATGTTACTGTGGCCGTGTGCAGGATGCAGCTGCCCGGCGGAGCGTGTCAACAATCAGCGCTCTGCCACTCTCCATCCTCTCCGCCCAAAAGAAGACTGTCCTGGTACGCTGAGAGTCCAAATAAATAATGTAATATAGGTAGAAACTGGATCTTTTTTCGGGCTCCTCCTGGGTGTTTAAGTTGAGGGCTTCCAGGGGAGCCCATCTCCCTTTCAGGGGAGCCGGGCACCCTTTAGCTTCCCCGTAATACGAACCCTGGTTGTACCGGTTTGTCGTGGTGAAGAGAGAGCTGAGCCAGAAGGTGCAGCTCTCGATTTACCAGTCGATCTACGTTCCTACTCTCATCTATGGTCACGAGCTTTGGGTAGTGACCAAAAGAATGAGATCGCAGCTGAAATTAAATGCAGACTCCATGCAGGAAAAGCCACAGACTGGATTCAAACCTGCAACCCTCTTGCTGCAAGGAAACAGTGCTACCGGTGCCAACACGCAGCTCGATTTTGTTTCTGTTCATCATAATAGGTCATACCTTAAACCTAATGATAATAACGAATTTGTCACAGTTGGTTAACAAAGCTTCCAAAGAGTTCTGGCATCCGGCGGTGTTACGCCTGTGCTCGACAGTCCCCTCTCATCGTTGAAATTATAAGCTCTGCTTTAATTAAGTCTTGCATGATTGCATGGCCAGGTTTGCATAGTTCTTTGTGAATGAACAGAGCATTTCTCTGCACCCGTCTCATACTTTAGCTGAGTAATTTTTTTGGGTGGGAGAACATTAGCTTAAATAGCACCGCAGCAACATTTTTATGTTCGTTTTTCTGTGCTACAGTTTTGATACGAAGAATAAGAGCTGTAATCGAGTATAAATCTGGAAGGTTTATTTCAATGAATAATTCATGCTCTTTTGTTTCCTTACACATGTCTAACAAACAGAATCATTTCAGATGGGTAACAGTGCCCTATAGATCTCTGGGTGATGACAGATGTGTTTACGTTGCTCAGTGGTGAAAGCCCAGCTTTCCAAATGGCCGTGTTTAAGGATTTAGACATGCACCTACATCACTCTGCCCAGAGAAAAACTCAAAACACTGCCGCCACCTTGTCTTCTGGGTAATGTCGTAGATCAAATCCTGGTTATGGTCTTGTAAGGATATTTATAAATCTATTCAAATCCCACGCTGGAAACCTGTGCACTAACTGAATATTCTGAATATTACCATGGAAACTGAGCTCAGGCAGACTGTGAAAAACAACCTTAAATTGGATAAAGTGTACACATGTTCCCGTATCCCTCCTAATAAAGGTATGCGTAATGTATCCTTTTTAGACGAGAGCTTTACGGAGTTTTTGATACCAGCAAGGCTGTAAACAAAATACTTGAGTCCACCAGATTTAAGGAGATATTGTCGTTCGTTTGGAAAAAAAAAATTGTTCCTCATGTGGGCTTTGCATTTCGTATTTGAAGTTTATTTTTAAAGTCCACTCTGAGTATTTTTCTCCCTTTTCTTCATCCAGGTTTTGAGTTATCTCATTGTGAGGACCCTGGTGTGCCTCAGTTTGGCTTCAAAGTCAACGACCAAGGCCATTTCTCTGGGAGCAGCATCACATACAGATGTGAGCCAGGGTACACTCTGCATGGGGCCACCACGCTGAAGTGTATGACTGGTGAAAGGAGAGCCTGGGATAACCCTCTGCCTTCATGCATTGGTATGTCTTTGAAATGTGAATCATTTACTCTTGGAAAATTGCTCACCTGAAATGACTGTAGACCAGGGGTTTCAAACTCCGGTCCTCGAGGGCATTATCCAGCATGTTTTAGTTGTCTCCTTGCGCCAACACACTTGATTGAATGGTTGAATTACCTTTTAATCACCTATTAATACATTCAGGTGGGTTTAAGCAGCCTTCGAGGTCTGGACGCAAGCCATAGACATAATGACACTTAACTATACATTATATTTTGTACAATGAATACATTTGAGGGACAAAAAGCCAAGCAGTCACAGGTTCTGTTCATAACTGTTATGGACAGGATTTCTAGGTGCAGCCAAGGTGTTGAAAGGATCCGTTTTGGTGGCCTAAGGATCAGTTCTCTGGTTTTTACAGATGATGTGATCCTGTTGGCTTCATCAGACCGTGATCTCCAGGTTTTGCTGGAGCGGTTGGCAGCCGAGTGTGAAGCACCTAGGATAAGAATCATCCCCTCCAAATCCAAGACCATGGTCTTGAGTCGGAAAAGGGTAGAATGCCTTCTCCAGGTCAGGGACGAGGTCCTTCCCCAAGTGAAGGAGTTTAAGTATTTTGGGGTCTTGTTCACTAGTGAGGGAAAGATGGAGCAGGAGATTGATAGACGGATTGGTGCTGCGTCTGCAGTGATGCAGGCGTTGTACCGGTCTGTCGTGGTGAAGAGTGAGCTGAGCCAGAGTGCGAAACTCCCGATTTATCGGTTGATCTAACTTCCTACCCTCATCTGTGGTCACTAGTTTTGGGTAGTGACCGAAAGAATGAGATCGAGAATACAAGCGTCCAAAATGAGTTTTCTCCGCAGGGTGTCCCTTAGAGATAGGGTGAAAAGCTCAGTCATCTGGGAGGGGCTTGGAATACATCTGCTGCTCCTCCACATCGAGAGGAGCCAATTGAGGTGGCTCGGGCATCTGGTTAGGATGCCTCCTGGACGCCTCCCTGGTGAGGTTTTCTGGGCACGTCCAACTGGGAGGAGACCCAAAGGAAGACCCAGGACACGCTGGAACGACTATGTCTCTCTGCTGGCTAGGAAACACCTTGGGATTCCCCCGGAAGAGCTGACCCAAGTGGCTTGGGAGAGGGAAGTCTGGGCCTCCCTTCTTAGGCTGCTGTCTTTGTGACCCAACCCCAGATAGGCGTAGGAAAATGGATGGATTTTTTTTTCAGTTCGCATTAGTTACTGTACGTACTAACTTGCTCTCATGTATGAAGGATTGTTTTAACACCATCTGTGTCAGCCATCTTTGATCCCTACACCATCGTCGTTTTGACCCAGAACAAATATTGCATCTTTCGAATCACATTGCAGTGATTTCCTGGGCCAAACACAAAAATACAATACCATAGCCTAGCATAGAACACTGAATCATATTATAGAGACACAGTAATTAAAATACACTTCATTTAAACCAGAGGTAGGACGGTGAACACACAAACACTTCAAACAGCAACATTTGTTATTGCATAGAGGAAAGATTACACCGTTTTTCTGTTTTAGGCAACATTTCCACTTACAGAAGATCCTCTCAATAAGCTGGAAGCAAAACAGATGGGAGGCCAATTTCTCTCTGAATTGCCTTCTTGATTTCTTACGTTTATCACAAACTGTTGAGATTTTAAAGTCCCAGTGAAAAACCAATTTATTTAGGATTACACCACCTGGATGCTTTCCGTCCAACACAAACAACTGTTTGCCTGTAGTGGGCAATTTTATCTTCTGTTTCTGGAGGGTGCATTCTTGTTCGTTCAGCTCTCAAACATGCTCTCACACACACAAACACACACTCGCGCTTCCTACTAACTCCTATTTATGTGTCTGTCAATCCACAAAGACCTAAGCAACCATCCTTTTTGTTCGAATTGACCCATAAACTACTTTTAATCAATTTGTTTCTTGCTACAGACACATTTATCAAAGCAGCAGTCATTTTATGGAAACAATAAAACACGCTGGGAAGTAAATCCCCCTTTGAGTATTGACACATTTCTAAATATTCTGTTATAACATCATTGCCTTTTTAATGTTTTTAAACAGATGGGACATCATACAAATATTGATGTCAACAAATCAATGTTCTTTTCACAGGATTTTGCAATCAGCTTAGGTTTTCAGAGCTCAAACACACAAATACACACCGACATGAGAAGAAAGGAATGTGGATACAAAATACGATGACGTGAAACTCCAATATGAACCAATATGTTTATATATACGATGCGATAAAAAAAATGATATACTATGTTTTAAAATTTATTGCAATCTGAAATGATGATAGAACTAGCTAAAAGACAAGCTAATCGAAACAGTTATATATAAACAATACAATATGAGATGTTTTAAAGTAGCTCTCTGGAGTATTTCTTTTATCTGATGGCACCATCTAGTGGCTGACAAGCGTATCACACCAATAGTCCGTTGGTTAGAATTTTTAAGATGGCGACTGCACGTTTCCTGTTTATGAATGTGCTTCTGTAGCCGACAGAGCTAAAACATGTTGTTTTACAATTATTATTCTCATGTCATGTTGTGTTTTCATATATTTATATTTTAAAGACTTACTTGTCCGTGAACAGTTCATCAACACTGCATCAGCCGAGGTACTTCCTTAAATTTGAAGCACGTAAGCGGTAGTCTAACACTATTGGTTAGTTCTGGTCGCCGCTCAGTTTCCTATTGCATGGACTTTACAGGGCAGGGGGTGGGCTTAGCAAAAAAAAAAAGACATGATAAGACAATCACTTTTATGGGGTTCTGAAAAATCATACATAATTCCTGAAAGGGGAAAACTCTGAATTGCTGCTTTAATATAATACATTATGATGATATAATGGAATATGATTTCATATGATATACAACACAATCTGACAAATTTTTTATTACGTGCTACAATACAATACATCACGGTATGGTACATTTTGACATAGGTTTTGTGTTCAAAATTCTGAATGAGCCTCTAAGTTATGTCAGGAACCAACTTTTGTTATTAAAAATTGCTATTCACCTGACAATTATCCATTAATACAATGTAAAAATGAAAGACTTTACTATTAGTCTAGTTTCAGAGATTAAACTGAGATTATTCCTCATAATAAAGAGGGTTATCAGGTCCCTGAATCATAGGTTGTATGTTTGTACTTGAAAAAAAATAGTGGTGCTATATGTCGTCTGTTGGGCCAAAACCTTGAATCATGCATGAACAATTTTATTGATATAGATTTTGAATAAGGTTGGGCCCAGTATTGACCCTTGAGGAACGCCCATAGGAGCAGATTGGTAACCCTCTGTTCTCACTGTTTGCGTACGGCCTAAGATATCAATTCTAAACCATGCCACGGATGCCTGAGAAAGTCCTCTGGTGGTGATGACCTTCAATTTAGCCATAGCTGCTCTGGGGCGCACTGACAGAGGCGAGGCTGCCAAGCACAGGTGTCACCGGTCCCTCCAACCACCATGGTTAAATGTCTTGCCCAAGGACACAACGGCAGAATTCTCTGTCGGGAGCCGGGATCGGTCCTACAACCCTCTGATTGCTGAACAACCCGCTCTACCTCCTGAGCTGCTACTGCCCCCATAATAAATGATGCATCATATGATGCATTGTGATACAAACACATTATTGTCCCTGTGGTAAATTACATAAGCTGCCTTTATTAAACATGAATAAATAAGTAGTCCGTTCAGAGTTCTTTAGTGCGCCCTGTTGCAGTGATGCAGTACGACATCGTGTCCAAACAAAGGCAGCGTGATTTCAAACGGACTAAGAAAATGTCTGCTGCAGTTTAAGATCCAACCAAACACTTGAAAGACCTTTCTTCCTTCATTCCTTTCAACTTTTGGATTTTGAATTCAGCTTAATAAGCCTCCCTCCTTTTTCACTATTAATAATGAAAGAGTCATAAAACCACTGGCTAAAATTCTCTGACTTTGTATTTTAGCAGTGACACGCCGTGACCTCATCTAACCGCCAGTCTTAATATTATATTTCTTATTATTATTACTCACAGTTTCTCCTTCTTTACCCCCTTTGGTTCTTTTTTTAAACCCTCCTTCTCTTTGCCTATAGTCTTACTGCGTCCTCTCTCTCTATATTGCTCCTATTACACTAGATAATATATTCCAGTGATGAGGAGCCTGAGGGAGGAGGAACTTGCAGAGGGAGGATGAAGATTGTGAAAATATATAACTGAGAGAGACAAAGTGAGAAAGAGGAATTATTTTAGTTATATAATGTGATGTGATTTCTTCAGGGAGGAATGCAAGATCAGCACTTTGTTTCTTCTTCCTCTTCATCTGTCTTCCGCTCCACTCTTAATGTTCTGCTGGGGTAGAAAAAACCAGAGAGACAGCAAGATGCAGAGGTGGAGCACCGGCTTCGTTTTTAATCATTTGGTTTCTTCTGTGGTGATCATTTAGCGGCCCCGCGGGTCCACCTTGTGGGTTTGATTGTCTAAATAAACAATTGCCTCAGACAGATAAATGGTTGACTTGTCATCGCTCTGGAACACACCGGGATATTTTAGTTTAACGGTTTATTTGTGGGACATCATGTTTGCACTTATCTAATCATCATTCAGCAACATTTCAAATGGGATTCAGCGTATTTCACCTGTTTTTTTTATCCGCCCTGCAGCCGAGTGCGGTGGTCGTTTCAAAGGCGAGTCCTCTGGGCGGATTCTTTCTCCTGGATACCCGTTTCCCTACGACAACAACCTCCGCTGCACCTGGAGCATCGAGGTGGATTCAGGGAACATTGTAAGGTAAAGTTACCTTCTGTTAATAAACTTTAAAGGCATAAAAAACCTAAAATAAACATATTTCCAAGGTTTTCACACTTAACATCACTTTAAAATGCCATTATGGTCTTCCTTTGCACATTTTTAATCATATAAATACACTTTTATAGCCTGCAGTTCCTGGCTTTTGATACTGAAGCCAGCCATGACATGCTGAAGGTTTGGGACGGACCACCTGAGAACGACATGTCTTTGGCTGAGCTCAGTGGGTCTCTGCTCCCAGAGGGAATCCACTCCACCCTGAACACCGTCACGGTTCAGTTTGAGACCGACTTCTACATCAGCAAGTCGGGATTTGCTATCGAGTTTTCAAGTAAGTAAAACTAATTAAGTATCAAAAAAAGATATTTGTACTTCCCCAAATTACAATTCTGTTTATTTGATTACACCTAAAACATATTTGTTTATGTATTAGCTACTTAAGCTCTTGTCCACTCGAGTCCCGATCCAATATTTCAGCAAAGCATTAAAATAAGAAGAAAAACACATCCAAGTTGTCCTTTAAGTTTCACTTTCAATTGTGTAAGAAGAACATTGATAAAAAGATGTGTTAATATTATGAATATATTTAAAAGTAGCAGCATTTTTGACCCCCTCATGCTGCTTTTCACTGCACACCTGTAGCTACCGCGATCAGCTCAGGTGCTGCAAGAGACGGAGAAACCCTTACATTTTGCACTACATCTGCATTTCTCTTTGTTTATTAGTGTTTCTTTCACTGTCGGCTGGCTCTGCGTTTTTGTCCAAGTTGCCGCGTTTTTGTCCAAGTTGCTACATTTTTGTCCAAGTTGCTACATTTTTGTCCAAGTTGCCGCATTTTTGTCCAAGTTGCCGCATTTTTGTCCAAGTTGCCACATTTTTGTCGAAGTTGCCGCATTTTTGTCCAAGTTGCTACATTTTTGTCCAAGTTACTACATTTTTGTCCAAGTTGCCACTGTAAGCTGGGCAAACTGGGGCTTAATGGAGACACGTGATTCGCTTTGATAACGCCTGAAGGGAAAAACCGACAGAGAAAGTAGCTTGTTTTGAAGGCTGCATATCTTGCCTTTTCCGCCATGTTAAATGTCCAGTATTCACACATATAAATTCGATCTTTTCCACCCGATTCTGATCTTTTGAAAATCACGTGATCAGCCCAATTTCCGATCACGTGATCAGATTGGAGCATCCCTAATTTATATCCTTTTTTTTATTGCACAAGAATTGAACAACAAAATTTAAGAATGTATTTAATTAGTAAAATAGTAAAACAGAATCTAAAGAAATAAAATGAAAAGTATAAATGGAATGTCATAATGTAAAAAACAATAACAAAAATAAGTTGATTTTAATGTAATGTTATTTAAACCTCTTCAGGATTGTTGTCTTGTTTAGTTGCTCATTCTATAAGATAGCTGGACTAAATCCACTAATGCCTAAAGGTCTGATTTTTTTCCAAATAACTAAATGTAAACATCTAACAAGCCAGAAATGGATCTAAAGGAATTAATCGTATTTTTTATTTCAAAAGAAAATGAAGATTTTTACAATAATGAATATTTCAAATCACATTCGGGGGAAAAAGACTAATTATTAATTTTGCTTTTTTTGAGCTAAATTTATAAAACAGACTCAGAACATCCAAAAGGGTTTAAATGAAGGCAACTGGACATCTTTGATTTGTTTGAAGACATTTCGCTTAGCGAAATCAAAGATGTCCAGTTGCCTTCATTTAAACCCTTTTGGATTACCATGACCTGGATGACTGAGAATCTTCACCAGCATAGACTCAGAACAGTACAGGAACAAACCCCTGTTGAGTCAAAATGACACGGAAAAGCAGGTAAAAGCTTAGAAGAATCCCCATTTAGACTTTTTGTTTGCATATGCAAGTGAAGCATTATTTTAATAAATCTGTGTGTATTTTTATAAACCCCCAAAAGGGAAAACGTACTCATGTAACCTAAATAACTTTACCCAACAGAACAGGTCGGCAGCATCTTGTTTTTAACATCAGATATTCTAGGTGTTGTACGTAGTTACTGGGGCTGTTTTTAGCAAAGGTTAGACACAAGGCAATAGTCCAAACCCATATATAGTAGAACGTGTGTGACCCTGCTTTTTGTAATTGCTCTCCTTTCCCTCATCCATTGTCCCCGTCTCCTACCTGTCCAGGCTCGGTGGCTACAGCCTGCAGGGACCCAGGTGTACCGATGAATGGTAGTCGTAGCGGAGATGGCCGTGAGCCGGGGGACTCGGTGTCCTTTCAGTGCGACCCTGGATACGAGCTCCAGGGGGACGACAAAATAACCTGCATACAAGTGGATAACAGATACTACTGGCAGCCCAGTCCTCCCGTCTGCATAGGTAAGAACTTCGGTATATTCTGTAGGGACATTAAAATAGATGTACTGCACACAGCTGGAGCTGTTTAGACTCAAGGACACTTATGTCACGGACTTCTAGAAGGACAGTATCCTGTTTACTCAAGTATATTTTGGCAATTATGGTATTTTAAGACTAATACATTTAAATTTGTCATCATTGTAGCACCTTGTGGAGGAAACCTGACCGGCTCCAATGGTTTTATACTCTCTCCTAACTACCCACATCCTTATCCCCACTCGAAGGACTGTGATTGGCTCATTGCTGTCAACTCTGACTACGTTCTGTCTCTGGCTTTTATCAGGTAACCTGCAAATCTGCAGTCTGTTCCCGGTCAAAAATGGAATCTTCTCACCTCTTATCTCGTTTTCTAGTTTCAACATTGAGCCGAACTACGACTTCCTTTACATCTACGACGGTCCAGACAGCAACAGCGCGCTGATCGGCAGCTTCCAGGACAGCAAACTCCCGGAGAGGATAGAGAGCAGCTCCAACACCATGCATTTGGCATTCCGCAGCGATGGCTCTGTGTCTTACACCGGCTTTCACCTGGAATACAAAGGTAAAATAAATATGGAGCTCTATACTGAACCCATCATTAAAATAGAGGTCAAACAGGTTCAAGACAGAGTTTAAGGAGTTTTGATGAATAGATTCAACCTGTCTAGAGCGTTTAATAGCAGATATAACCAGCAGCCACATATGCCACAGAAGAAAAAGTTTGTTTTCTCTTTTAATTGAAGAAAAAAAAACATACTGGGAACTAAATGTAGCGCTGCATGTTGTGGAGGACATGCAATTGCAATGTTGTGTAATTTTGCAATAACATAACTGTCATCACAATACTAATGATAAACTTCTAGCTGCTGTGGGTGGAGATCCATCAGATTGCAACAAATCTAACTTTGCAATGCCGTTTCATCTGCAGTTTATTGGAATATAATGCTGCAATAAAATTAATGGTAATCAATTGTTGATATATTGGGCGATCTTAATCAAAATTTTGAGTCACTTTTCTTTTTTAAATAATTCTCTGAAATATTTAGTGAAGGACGCTGAAAATAGTAAACCTATTCACAGCAAATCAATGTCAGATTGTGTTTATTTACGTTCTGTTTTCATATCTGATTTCATTTTTTGTGGTTCTTCATTATACACAGATCAAATAGAGCTTGTTTTTACCTTTGCTGACATGATTTGGCGTCTAATGCCGCCTTTGTCAGAGCAACCGCCGGTGTTGGTGGCATCACTTCCGTTTATCTGCGGGCAGCAGAGGACGATGTCGCCCTCTGCTGCCCGCACCTTCTCTGTTGATCATGGGACATGATGGTTTCTCTGAAGGAAGTCGTGTGAAAAGGCAACACTATCTCGACTTTAAGCTCTGCACAAGAACTCCTGTGTACTCAGACCAAGTGTGTGTGTACAAATGGCAAATAAAAATCCCATTTATCTTATTTTATCAGAAACATTTTAATTGTATAAAAATCACTTTACTAATGGGTTTAAAATGGTTTCTCTTATGGAATTGGAAGCCAGAAAACCTTAAATAATCATGCATGACATAAAAAATGTACCTTGGTAACGAGTACTAAATTTTTTTCTATTAAGTTTTGAGTTGGCTGACTTGTTATGATGCCAACGAGTTTTGATGTTTAGTAACTACTGCGATGATGAGGCTCCACAAAGACACCGCTGCCAGGAACTCAGGTTTCTTTTGCTAAACTCAGAGGAAACATCTGCTGATTCCATCTTAACCAGTCTGGTGAAGCTGGATTTAGCTGACTTGGGCTGGATTTTAGTGGCATTAAAAGTCTGGCCCAACAGACCTCCAGTAGAGCAGATGATGATGATGATGATGATGGAACTATGGCTTCCCTTCATTAGCTGGGACGTCTTCTATGGGATTCTCCTTTTCTATGCCTCTAACCCTCACTGAGGACGGTCTAAACGACACAAAGTGTTGCTGTTTGATGATTTGAACGTCCTTAAATGACTTCCTTATGAAATGAAGAACCTCTGGGGACGTGACCTGAGTGACCCCTGTTCTCTACGCCATCCTAAAGGCTCTTGAGTAATGTTTCAGATCCTGTGAGGATGAAGAGTTTTTGTCTCCAGTGTATTTTTTTCTCAAACCCCCACTGACATCCTGCTTCACCTCCTGCACTGATGACTCTCCACTGCTGTCCTTTGTGTCCTGGATGCTCGCAGTAACCCATCGAGCAGATGGTGAAGCTGCTCTCATCTGACAAGAGATTAGTTCCATCGCTCATCGGCTTCAGGGATGAGATCTTCTGCCTTCGAGATGTCTGCTTCTCCGAGAGTACAGATGTTAGTCTCCCATCTCCACACCTGAGGAGTCGGGAAGACGGCACAGACTGCAGACTGTTGCTCTGCAAACCTGTCAACCATCTCATCGGCACTGTTCCACCTGGTGCCTACATCTGTTTTCAGCTTGTGTCTCAGCAGACCAGCTACCTTCTGCTCCTCTTCAAGCTGCTGTTTTTAAGAGCTGAAGTGGTGGGGAAGCCTAATGTTTCACCCTCCCGCGCCGCCTTGACACTGCAGGTGACTAGAACGGGTCTAGTCTGTGGGAGGAGTGTTTCACACCACCCGCTCTGGCAGCAACAACTCTACTGGATGTGTTGATAAAGCCAAACCTATATTGGGAATCTTCCATTATATTTGTTTGGAGCCCAAAAAGCAGACCTGACTCTCACCTGTGATAAAAATCTGCCATTCTGGTGGCGCAAGAGTCGGTAGCAATGATGTCCAAACATCATAGAGCTGTTCTTCCTGCTTTGTTCAATTATTCCGACTTTGGTTTTGATCCTTTTACAGCGTGGGTCAGCCGGCGTGTCAGTAAAACATCTTCAAGAAGGTGTTTTATCTCGGGTTCAAAGAGGAAAAGCTTTGGTTCCTAGTGACCAAATGTGAATGCAGTCCTGTATAAAAGTTGCATTAGAGTTTATTATTGGCTTCATCGTTTTTTAAAATAGGTTGAAGCTTTATTTGATTCTTGTTGACAGAAAATACATCTTGTTGCTTGTTTTCCTCCAATTCTTGACAATTTGTGTGTGAATTAATCTGTTTCTTCGTGTTTTTCTCACTCTTCTTTCCTGTTTGAACCTTCAGTTTTTTATATACTTTTGATTCAGATTAAAGTTTAATTTATAGTTCATCATCAGATCCAGTGTGGAGTCGCTCACACACATTGATGGAAACGTTTTCCATTTGGACATCTCCAATGCCTGGGGAGTGTTGCCAAGCAATTCCCCTCCAGGACTACAGAGGGCGTAGTGCTTTTCTGGGGCGGGTCCTGCCACCATTGCAGTCACATTTCCAGTCCATGATAGTTGTTTACTATTGTATTTATGTATTTCAGAGTCTTTTAAAATGGAAAATTTGGGCCCTCATTTTCCACCACCTCTTCATGTGGCCAATAAAACCCACGTTTCCTGTCATTTCTGTCCACGACAAAGTTTGCTGCATATTTTTGTGCTCCTTCAGTCACATATGTGTAAAAGTTCATATCATTGGACTTTTTCTGCGAGACATTCTTCAATCTGCTTTTTGTCAGCTGCTAGATATCGTCTGCACTGTTTTTATTTTTTGAAGGGGGAATGGCAATGGCGTCCTGACCAATCACAGGCTTGCAGTTTCCGTTAACTTTGGCGAGCTTGCCTATGTACTGACACTTAATGACATTGCATGTCTCCGTATCCACGTAGACGGAGAAGTATAAATCAGATTTAAAGCCTAATTTATACTTGTCCGTCTGCGTCGGTACGGAGACACGCAGCGCCATTTTCCGTCGACGCAAGGGCTCTCGGACGGGCTCGTGGAGGGTGACGGAGACATGCCTCCAAAAATAACTGTCCGTCGAAAATGACGGAAAGCACAAGCCTGTGATTGGTCAGGATGCCGCTTCCTTGAAATACGTCAACAGCACCGCCATTGCCGAAGAGAGCTGAAGATATTTAGCGGCAGACACGGGGTAGATTGAAGAACGCCTCGTGGAAAAAGTTCGAAAATATGAAAGTTTATTCACCCGTGACTGAAGGAGTACAAAGATACGCAGCGAGCGTTTTATACGTGGACGGAAATGACGAGAAACGTGGGTTTAGAGGTGCCGACCGCATGAAGAGGTGGAGGAGAATGAGGGACAAATTCGTCCGTGTTAAAAACTCTCTAAAATACATTAAAACAGTGTAAACACTGTAGTAAATACACTATCGTGGACCGGATACGTGGCTGTATGGCGGCAGCATACCCCAGTAAAGTGCTGCTCCCTCTGCTGTCCAGGCAGGAAGTTGCTTTGCAACACCGCCATGCCAACGAAGGAGTATAAACATAAAACGTCTCCATCAACGCGTATACGTCTCTAGCCCGCGGAGCTCACAGAGAAGTATAACTCAGCCTTAAGGGTCTTAAGGTTTAAGTACCTTGGATAACTGTTAATGAGTGGCAGCCACACCAGCATGGGTCAAGCGCTGTAGCAGCCTTTTCTCAGTGAGGAATGAGTGGAAAGGATAAACTCTAATTTATAAGTTGATCTATATATGTTCTCTGGAAATACATTAAAAACGTGTTTCTACTTCAAGAATCTTTGCCAGGGACCAGGGTAGTTTTCTGGAGTCATTCATAACATTTTCCACAAAAGGGACCAGGTCAATAACAGATTACCAGTGTACCCCAGAAAAGGTCCCGGTAGGGTTAGTAGTACTTTTCCCCTGGATCTTACAGGGTGATGGGAGAGGATTCAACACTAATGGTTGTCTCCAACATTCCCAAAGAGCTTCCATTAGATATTCATTTGAAAGAACAGCTTCCTGCTGCCTGAAATGGTAACGATTAGTTTGCTTAACCTACATTGTAGCTTTGACTTTAGTGGGAACGCTTAAAACCCAGGGCTCAACAAGATAATGATAGTCCAGGGTAATTAAATACCATTAAAAGTGTTCTGAAGCATGTTTCCACTCTGTGAAGTAGAACCTACCCTTCCCTCCTGGTCTGAGTGATCTGAAGTGTTGCTTTTTGTCAGAAACCCAGCAGTTGTCCTTTCATTTGTGTATTACTAATGGAAAGTTGTTGGGGGCGGTCGCTGCTGTTGGGCGTTCTTAAGTTTAGCGTTTGGCTGTTGGTTTCTGTAGTGAATAAACGACACTAGTTCCTTCATAAAGTTCCTGAGTTGGAAATTTGCCACCCTCCGGTTACTGGGATGGTGCTCAACTCCTCTGCCACCATCACTCCTTGGCCCTCTTGATGTGGGTTGATCATCGAGTTGAGATCCAATCTTAAATTTGATGTTTCACCAGAGAGGAACCTCAGAGTAGACTCTGGGTTTGCTTTAAATCTGTCCATTTAAGTGCATTGGCATTCTTTTGGAAACAATTATGGCGCTAGTTATGAGCAAACAGGTTTGGGCATCTCTAGTCTGATGACTTGATACCAGTCAAGTCTACTAAAATGGGTGGATTGATGGAAGTAATGGCTGCTTCCTAGTGGTCTGTATAAATAAGCCTTTCAGAAGCTAAATGAAGTTAAAACATGTTTATTATTTGAAACTTTTAATAAGCTGTTGGTCAACAGAGATTAAAGAAAGTCATCTCGACCTGGTGAGTTTGAGTGATTTTCAACAGATGATTAAAAAGTCCCAAGTTTTCTTAATTCTGCTGCTGCAGCTAAATTAATAAACAAGGAAATCTTCTCATCCAGCTCTGAAACTCTTAGTTTTAACATCTTTTGAGTAGCATTTGTGCTACTTTCAGATCCATATAGAACTTAATAATTCATGAAGCAATGCATGAAAATTTCATAAAGAAACATAACTTTTTTGTTAACGGAGCAGACGTGCATCCCAGAGGGGAGGTTTTTTTTTATTTCCACTTTATAACTCATTTGGTGAGAAGTCATTTTAATACCCTCTGCTTAAAGCCATTATGTAGGGGCCGTTTTTTTCATCTTATCTGCTTTTCATAAACACGCTAGCTTGGGAAATTACTCTTTAAGGTTTCTCTTGTTAATGTGACAGAATATTGGTATCTCTCTTTCTGGCAGGGTGTGTGTTTGAAGATGTTAAGAGCTATGCAAGCATTTGAAGTAAGCTGCAACCCGTCCCTCATTGATGACTTAATGTTTCATGCTGCTTTTGAGATTAAAAGAATGATTACCCTTTCTGGACTCGCTGCTGAATGGTTGAGTGCTAAATGAGTCCATCAGGTAGTGTGTGTGCGTGTGTGTGTGTGTGTGTGTGTGTGTGTGTGTGCGTGTGTGATTTACTTGCACAAAAGAGCAAATATTGGCTCTTTGTGGCTTCCAGAATTAATTTTGAAGTTGATGCAGGTGGCTGATAATCCTTTAGAAGAAGGGCCAAAGCCGTGGTTTCCAGGGTTTGTGTATCGTACAAAAGCTGGGAGATGAAGTTATCGTTCTTTCACCATCCTGGCAACGACGGCTAAGTCAAACAGACTGTTAGAAAGGCCAACGCTACGCCTGCCTCGTTTGATTATTGCAAGGGACTTAGTTATTATTAATTTGCCTCATTACTCGTGTGTGCCTGTCCCTTTTTCTTTGCCTCATCCTCTCTCTTACTCATTTGTTCTTTTATTTTTCCGTGCTCAGCCAAGCTGAGGGAATCCTGTTTCGACCCAGGGGTGGTTCTGAACGGAACCAGGCTGGGATCCGATTATAAGCTGGGCTCGACGGTCACCTTCTACTGCGAAGCTGGATACGTCCTGCAGGTACAAACGGCTACATGACTGTTGAAAGATGGGAATGGTAAATTGGTTGGTTAAAGGGTTCGGCAGGTTGCTGAATGGGTTTATTGGTTAATTGTGTTTCAGGATGACTGGTTTAATTGGGGGACAGATTGTTGGCTGGTTAATTAGCTGGCAGTTCATAGTGTGTGTTTATGTGTGTGTGTTTTTAGGGCTACTCTACTCTAACCTGCAGCATGGGAGATGATGGCAGACCTGGATGGAACAGGGCTTTGCCTAGCTGTCAAGGTAAAGCTTATAATAAACAATCAGTACACACCTACCAGCCGCCTGGCAAAGTACACTAAAAACAACTTGTTAAATAAACTAAAATTATGTTTTTTAATGAATCTGGGCGTGGTTCAGGATGGTCAGTGTAATCTTATTTAGGTCTTTTTCCAGGGCTGAGTAAATTCCATTTTAATTGGGTGGACAGAGTTAATTCCTTGTTTGAGAGTTAGCCTTTGTAGTGAAAACAAAATAAAACAAATATTTTTGTAAGAACAAGTATTGTCAGTCATGGTAAATGAATGAGAATACTTCTTATTGAAACAAAACCAAATACTAAGTGTTGAATAAAAATAAAAATGTGTGGGTTAATAAACATGGCTGATGAACAATGACGTTGACGACTCGGGGGGGGGGGGGGGGGGGGTATTCATAGGTAGTTTCTGCTCATTACGCAATAATAGACAACTACAGTTTGTAAGCTTGACTCTCCCATATTCCAGTTGACAAAGCTCCTCAAATGAGAAGCAAAACTTTTCAAGAAACCAAAGAAGTCCAGCTGCCTTCATTTGAACCCTTTGGATTCAATCAATCCAGTTACATAGTTCCCAAAGGATTATGTGGAACCAACCCATGTGGGCCGTTAATACAAACAGATTAATACCGATTCTTACGTGCACATGGACGTGATGTTTAACAATGCAATGTCAGAACTGAATTCACACGCATCGTTTTATCCTGCCTTTGCACCAATAAAACCAGATCCTTATCATATATGAAAAATCCAAGATTTTATTCAAGTGAATGAAAACAAACTACAAAAACATTATTTTTATCTGGTAAATTTTACGTTACGGCTGGTGCCTTCTGGGGGAGGGAGGCACCAGCCGTAACGTAAATAAAGATGTGAAAGCAAGTGTGTTTTTAGAGTTTTAAAACAGATGAGGAACCATCTGGGCCTCAGACTTATGGTCAGTGGACCTTTGTTTTGGTATGTTTGAGAGCTTTTAGATATCTGTTTTAAACGAGAATCCACATTTTAAACGTGAAACCACCGGCCTTTTTAACAGTTATTTATAGAACTTTTGGGATGTGGAGCATTGTGTTTGATTTTTACCACCTTGCACACGCCTCTGTGTTTGTCCTTCATTGTTGCACCAACCATGGGTCGTAACAATTTACATTAATCAAGTTACATTTATGTACCAGAATCACCAAAATGAATAGATCTATGGAATCTCGTGAAAGAAATGATGAAAAATTAAAATAAAAGAAAAACATGGCTTTGCCATTTTTGTACTCAATTTCTTTTCATTTTGTCAACATTAGGACCACAAGATGATGAAAAATGTGATTTAGACTGACATCCATTTTAAGCAATTTGTCTTGCCAAAAAAATAAAACTGAGCCACAAAATGCAAAAAAAAAAAAAAAAACTGAGTCGCTCATGAAACTATTTCTTTTTAATTACCATTCAGGGTTGCTTACAATAAGAGAAGTGCTTTGTTGCCTTTTAGGGCTTCTATATAAACCCTTTACCAAACCTAAAGTCAACACGTTCATGTTATGTAAACATATTCATGTGTGAGTCAATCAAACACTCCAGGCTGTTTTTTTGAGTGTAATTTGACTTAAATCCTGCATGACCTGTGAGTGTTTTTGTGTATTCCTCTAAAAACACTACTTTCTGTGTGTGCCCACATCCAGCTCCGTGTGGAAGTCGCTCTACGGGTTCAGATGGGACCGTTTTATCCCCAAACTTCCCCAGAAACTATACTTCTGGACAGACCTGCGTGTACTCCATATCTGTGCCGAGAGAGTTTGGTAAGCTCGCTCACGCAGAACATACGAGCTCAGACAGGCATTTGCATTACACACTTTCTTGTCAAAACAATATTCCTGAATATTTCAAATAATTGCATCCCTTAAAGCGTAACATGGGTGGGCCGCAGGAGTAAAAAACAGCTCACAGTTAAGTGTAAACACAGTTTGAGACGGTAAGCACAAAAGCTATGATCGCTATTTTATTTGACAAGAATTTCCGTATTGAGTTTTACTCGGTGAAACAAAGTGACATTAAAACACGTCTGATGTTTAATGCGTAGGAACTCCTGGAGGTTGCCTATAGGGTTTTTTTTAAAAGCATGCTGGGAAACAAGCCGAAAAAAACACTCGCTGCTCGTTTATTTGCTTCGACGTCACGGTTTCATAATTGAAATGACATTTAAAGAGGAGACTGTTTCTTATCTTGCCATGTTTGATTGGTGGTCCTTAAGCCATTGGAAAATAACATGTTAGGAAAGGTATTTACAATGAAGGAGACTTCACATTAAATAGGCTCTTAGTGTGGTTATTAGGGGAAGGAGAGGGGTCAAAGGGCACAGCTGAGAAGTTTAACCAGCTCTGGAACTTCTCTGAGGTGGCGAACACAGGAAGCAGAACGTTGTGTTGTCAGGCTACAGATTTAATTTAATTCCTAAGATGGGCAGGTTAAATTTGTGTCATTAACGCCCGATCACAAGTGTGTGTGACTTGAGCTTCAACAGTCAGTAATTGGTGGATCGGATGTCCAATTATTATGTGGTGTTGTAAATAAATGCGTTTTACCCGACTGCCGATGGCTGTTGTCTTGTTATATTAGCCCTGTTGGAAAATTAGCTCCATGTATAAATTTTGACTGAGCAGACTGAACGGTTAGTCGGCCTTCTTGTTGGATTTGACGATCTTAGGTGCCAGGAAAGCTTCATTTCTTGTGTAAACAATTACAATAATGATCCCATTCAAACGGCGGTTTTCATCAGCGATGCTTAAATCGACCCACCGGGCTGGTTATTAAATGCTTGATGATGTTTCACCAGTTATGCAAACAGCCCCTGTGGTCGAAACAGCAGGTGGGGGAAACCCTTGGCATCTATCCCTGTGGAGCTACCGTCCCTCCTGTTAGATGATGTCATGGCTGAGGACACCCACTCAGGCAGCTCGTCGGGAGGCACGGCGACTCCACGGGGACCGGTGCCCAGGTTGTCTCCATCTGATGTCAGTAGAAGCCTGTTTGAACACACTCAGTCATCTGATATCCCATCCATTGGGCTGATTCAAACTTTGCCTGACATCGTAGGGCCCAGATGACTGACTCTGTCTCCTGGGCGTGTGAGCAGAGTGTAGAGGCATCAATGAGCCGTGTGGAAACATACCGCTGTAATCATCTCTCCCAGTGTTTGTTTATTATCCTTGATGATCTCAGTATGAAAGAATTGTTTTATGACATCACAGTTTGGTTACCATCTCCCCAAAAGTTGTCTCTGAGAAGAGCTCCAGATGCCTGCTAACACTGTTGCAGATGGAGAGGAAATTTATCATGGAAGATTATTTTAACATGTTTCAAATTCCAGCAATAAGGGGGCAGTATTGTGATTCATTATGGGAATGGTCGCTGCTCTTCTGTTTTTGCTAAGCTTTAAAGTGGACATATTAAATTATAAGTTCTACAATATATTTTTAAACTTTTTTGCCCTAAATCCCTCTCACATGAAGCTATTTCAGCAGTTTTATTCTTGACAGTTTCAGTACCTTCCACAATGAGCCGTTTCAGGGCTCTGTCACTTTAAGAAAACAAGCTAGAGTTGGCCACGCCCACCCACCCCCACGCTCAGACTTCTTTAAGCTGAGAAGCTTCAATATCTGGGAGGGGCTCAGATTAGAGCTGCTGCTCCTCCAGCAGGGAAGAGGTAGATGTATTCCAATTTCCCCGTGTGTGACATCACAAACAGGGACCTTTTCAAACAGCTTATTTTAGGCACATCCTTCCTAAAACCAAACCCTGACAGAAAACAAATGAACGGGCTTTTTCATGTTAGGAATGTTAGAGACCCACATGGCAGCGCAAAAGGATGCAAAAGGTCAGTTTTGCATAATAGATCCCCTTTAAATTTGGCAATAAATATAAGGACTCATAACTTTAAGCATTTTAAAACTTTATTGAAGACGCATCTTTTTAATCGGGCTTGAGCTGACTCGGGCATTTGAGTTATCTTTTAGACAGGTTTTTAGCATATTGGTTCTTACTATTTTTACTGTGTTTGTTGTTTTAATCCTAATGAAATATGTTTGTTCTTTGCCATTTTTATTGTTTGTGCTTTTGTTGTACAGCTCTTAGGGGCAGTGTGAGCCATTAAAATGTGCTATAGAAATAAACGTGACCTTTAACAAAACCAGCAGGATTGTTTTTCATCTTGCTTTAATAAAGTTTGAGTTTTAGATTCATAAACGACAAAAACTTTTGGTCTTCCTTGACCGTTTAAGAAAGTAGGAATCCCGACTGAAGATGTTCTGTGCCAGGAGAGTGAGAGTGTTGCTGTGGTGCATTCACTGACTGGAACAAAATCAGAAGTATTACTGCCTGATTTGCCAGTCACTGGTCAACCAAGTCGAGCTGAAAATCAACTGATTCTTGTCACCTGCCGCGGAATCGGTGCATCCTTGCTAAGAAGCAGCACATAGGGCGTTCTCACTAAAAACTCACTGACCCACATGCCCCTCCTGTACGTTTTTAGAGGTAAGTTGTTTACCTACTCGGGTGATCTGTGTCGTGAAGACACCTGGGGATGAGAGGTTTTCCTTCTGTATGAAAAGGTTCAACTGTGAGCTGTTAGCATTGACTTACCCTATAGATCCCTCTTGATGACTCACCTAATCACCAAATCCACCTTCATATCTGCGCAGATGACTCGATTCCAAATTAAAACCCACGTTTTTATCCCGCTACGTGTTGCTTGCCATTAATTTTACATAAAGTGAGCTTTTGCATTAAACCAGGAAGGGGGAATCTTTGCCTTTAAAAGAAATCTATAGAGAGAAACACCCTTGTGGAATGTGGCCACTGACCTTCTTATAGCCGAATATCCTTGGCAATGTTCACGTTTAATCCTCTACAACTCAGCCATTGGGGTGAGAGTGAGGGGGAGGTAGAGATGGAGAGGTGAGATATGCGTTTGTGTGTGTGGAGTTGGAGGGATATGGCCTCCAGTAAATGCAATTCCTCATGTAGGAGATCCCTTTCTTGTTTGTTTTGTTTTTGAAGCGGCGTTGACAACATACAGAGATTTAAATCTTAATCCAACTAACGATTGGTCTGAAAAAGCAGTGATTGCTTAAGACAGAGCAAATTGTACTAGATTAAGAAGACAGAACCCTAAGCTCCCAGAGAGGTTGCCTAATACTGTCTGCCACTACAGCTGCACTGGTAAATTTATGGTTTAGCAAAGGAATACCTCGCCATTAGAGGCTGTCTAGAATTTAATTTCTCGCCAATGTGAGAGTGAAAAGCAGTAGATCAGTATTACAAACACAGCACCCAATTAATCGCCACCTGCTGGCATGTTTTCCTGCTAGATAATAATGGATTGATCTTTGTGGCGTTGCAAACCGTTTGACAGGTTTCTACCCTTGCTGTGTATCTTTCACTGGGTTTTCTTGCTTCTAATAAAATTGAAAAGCCTCGTCACACAGGCGTATGTTCCCAAAAGTAAGTCAAGTTTTTGCTAACAGTAGCGTTTTACACCAGCTGACAACACTAATATTCTGCTACCAGTTGATGGTCGGGCGGTTTGACTGGCGCATGATGAAGATATGGTGATGTTTTGACTATTAAGTGTGCTGATATGTAATTTTGTGCCAATAGCCAGCTTCAAATAGAAGTTGACACTGCAGCTTAATAAGATGTAAATTAGCTATTACAGGTTAATTTTATCATTGGAAGGTCAGGCTCTGACAGCAGCATGGAATAATAATTTGCCACCATTCAATAGTTCTTAACTTATCTCGTTATCTGGCTTTTTCTCCCCCTTTTTCCTCCAGTCCTGTTTGGTCAGTTTGTGTTGTTCCAGACATCTCTGAATGACGTAGTGGAAATTTACGATGGACCCACCCAACAGAACACACTTCTGTCCTCCCTGTCTGGTTCCCACTCTGGTACGAAGGAACACTTTTGTTTATATAAGCAAAGAAAAACAAAGTCATGGTGTTAATCTCTTAGCAATATGACAAATAAACTTTGTTATATTGCTTTTTAACAACAGAGCATGCATCTTCATTGTTACACCAGGCCCCCTAGACAGCCTGGATCATAACAAATGGGGGCTCGTCCGGGATCTTTTGATCCCTTGCTTGGATGCATGTTCTTTGGTTTGGTGTTTTGTGTTATTTTAACACCAGAGCATGCGTCCTTCATTGTTACACCAGGCCCCCTTGACAGCCTGGAGCGTAACTTTTCTTTCTTCTGTGTTTCAGGTGAATCTCTCCCTTTAAGTTCGGGAAACCAGATTACGATCAAGTTCACCACAGTTGGACCAGAAACTGCGAAAGGATTTCATTTTGTCTACCAAGGTTAAACTTTGAATTTTAACTCTTCTTTTTTGTGTACTTGTGTTTATACTGAAACAAAATAATCTATGCCAGAGAATGTCGAGATGCCAGTAATCTGGACCTAACTGACATGTTGTGTTACAAATACATTCGTATTTGTACTTTGAAAAGTGTTTTTTAATCTCTGTTTAACACACCAAAATGCACCACGGAATGTCTGTATTTGGAACCAAAGCTCCAGAGTTGCTTAAAGAACTGAAGCCAGTAAACAGGAGCAACCCAGAAGTTTTATTCTAATATTGGGTGAAGAAGGCTAGAGACTAACGTTGAGCTAACAATGCTAACGGTGAATTAGAAGCAAATAGTCAGCTCTAAAAACATCTCAAGCTACATTTTCAATTACCAACAATTCGATATTACAGTGAAATGAATAATGAGTCAATTGTGGTGTTTTACTTCTTTCAATGAGTCGTTCACAACTATAACGAGAAGGTCTTGGGTGCAGCTTGTAGGATGGGGCGGAGAGTGGGCACAGGGCACAACCATACCATCTTATTTGCCTTTTTATCTGAATTGAGTGTTTTTTTGCTTTTATGCGACCTGTTAAGCACTTTGGCTGTCTAGTTGACTGTTTTAAAGGGCTATATAACCAATAAATGAAATGAAATGAAATGAAAAAATACCATATATGGAAAAGGTGCCATTGCTTTCCGGAACTGAAGGGGGCGCTATTTCTTTGTTAAAACCAACCATTAACTAGTTACAACAAAATTATTTTTTGTTCATTCGTTTTACTTTTATTTCACGTTGTTTTCAACACAATATTTTTCAAATATTGTTAAAAAAATGTTATTAAGAAACAATTTATTTTTTCAACCATCGTAGTTTCATTTCTAGCTTCCGACTCGGAAAAGGGCTAAAGGGCAATTCCAAATCATTTTTCTATTTCCTGAGTCTCTTTACTCAGCTCTAATTTTAAAACTACAATACTTAAACATTTCAAACCAAGACTAGATTATTCTGCATTAACAGCAGTGTCCTAAAACCCCAGTTTGTGATTTATGATCCCTTTACTTAATTTGTGAGATTTTATTGAAAAGCATAAGCTGTAGTTTTTTGGAACCTTGATCACATTAGAACTGGTCCAGCTCAAAATCTACAATATTTAAACACTTCAAACAAGACTAGATTATTCTATTAGGGCAAATTAATTTGTGTCAATATTTCTACACTAGATGCAGACATAGGACAGAATTAAAGAAGCCTTAAGCAGGATTCAAGTTTAGACTTGTGTGTTAATGTATGGGTGAGTTAGTGGTTGCTACAATAAAACAGGTTCTAGTTAAACAAAATAAAAAGTGTAAAACTTCAAACATTTTTGTTAATCAGCTTTTGTTGTAGATCAGAGAATTGCAATTTCTCTATTTCTGCCCTCAGCTGCAAAAGGAGCTCCTCTCACCCTGCAAGAAAAGACATTTAGTTATGAAGGATGAACCTTTTTCTTATTTTTTTTACATGAATAACTATGTTCATCTTTCCTTAGTCACTTATTCTCATATATATATATATATGTGTATATATATATATATATGTGTATATATATATATATATATATATATATATATATATATAATTAAAATTATATAAATTTTTAATGATGGTATTTTTTTAGAATCATTGTATAATGATGTTTTTTTAAATGTACGTGTGGCTGGCATCAACCATCCTGAGGGAATGAAGATGGAAATTAGTCCTGGCTATAATCTTGTGTATTTTCAAATGTGTAAAAAAATATGTACAGTACAAATAAACTAGGGCTTCATATGGTTTCTGAGCTGGACCAGTTCTAATGTGATTCAAATGCAAAAAAGGTGCTGAAACTAGCCTTTATTGGGCTTTCACAAATCAAATAAAGGTCTCATGAATCACAAACTGTTTTTTTAGGATACTGCTTTCAGTGTAGAATAGTTTAGTCTAAGTTTGATGTGTTTAAGTATTGTAGTTTTGAAATTAGAGTGTATCAAAAGGGGTCAGGGGGATGAAAAATTAGTTGGAATTACCCTTTATCTGTTTTTCCCGAATGCTCGGTAGATAAAAGTTGAACAAAGTCTACGATGGTTGTAAACACACATTTTTTCTTAAATACGTTTCGTTTAATAATGTTAAGAAAGTCCTGTGTTGAAAAACAACGTGGATAAGAAGTCAAATCCATAAATTACGAAAGATTAGTTGTGTTTGATGGCCGTTATCAATAAAGTTTAAATACAAAACAAAAAAAAAACGGATAATTCCCCCCTTCAGTTCCGGGAAAAAATGGTGTCATTTCCATATATGGTGTGGTTGTGCCCTGTGCCCACTCTCCTCCCCGTCCTACAAGCTGCTGTACTTGACTATAACGGCAATGCAGCAAATAACCACACTTCCTCTAATATCGGACACATATTACCGTATTAAGCGTAGTATGTGCACCCTACCTTAATACACTGAAGAGCGCTAGCACCATATATGACAATGTATTTATCTACTTATCAACTTACTGTGTTATGACTCGTCTTCGTTTGTCATCTAGAATCTTTTGGTGCTGATCGTAAGTGGCAACAGCCACAAAAGTCATGAACGGCAGTGAGAAAGTGATTGCCGTAACCAAATTTGACCACAAGATGTCATGCTTACTTAACTCTTACATGTTGCACCTTTAAATATCAAGTTTGGACAATTCCAGCACTTTAGTAAATCGTATAGATAAGTTACGTTGTGAATTTTGAATTCGAGAAACTTTGACTTGGAATTTTCTTTAAAAAATGTTCACGTAATGTAAAGCATAATAAATTGTACATTTTTCACCTGTTTATCTAGATATTGCACACTGACTCCTTCATTTCCAGCCCTTTATTTGCAGGTCTGCCAACACAATTTGAATCCCTGTTACTGAAACACGTTTTTATGGTTGTCTCCAGCTGTACCTCGAACCAGCTCCACTCAGTGCAGCTCAGTCCCGGAGCCTCGCTTCGGGAAACGTCTGGGTAATGACTTTGCGGTTGGCTCATTGGTGCAGTTTGAGTGCAATCCTGGGTACGTCCTCCATGGCTCCTCGGCCATTCGTTGTGAGAGCGTACCGGACAACCTGGCGCAATGGAATGACTCTCTGCCGACGTGCATGGGTATGGAATACGAAGGCAGGATGCAAAATAATTCAAACATGTATTTTTTGATAATTTTTTTACTTAATATCACAATTAAAAAGACAGCTGGCACAAAACTGTGAGTCATTTTAGGGCTCTGCATTGAGAAGGTTTGGTCAGTCTGCTTTCTTCGGCTTTTCTGTATTTCACATCTTCTTTTCTTTTATCACACCATCTTCCTCTCACCTCACCCACAGTCCCCTGTGGAGGTGTACTGACCTCTCGCCGTGGAACCATCCTGTCGCCAGGCTACCCAGAGCCTTATGACAACAACCAGAACTGTGTGTGGAAGGTCTCTGTTCCAGAAGGGGCTGGCATACAGGTTGTACCTGTCACACACCGCTTGCCGTCTGACCTATCTATCATTGGCTAAAAAGCTGAGCAGGCAGGATCTCAGGGAAGATAAGACATTATTAGTAGAGTGAATGGATGGATGGTTTCTGAGAGCGGGGCCATCAGAGATAACTAGATAGAATCTAATCATGGACGATAAGGCCTGATTGCATGTAAGCTAAACTGTTCTCACGGACAAATACAAAGGCAAAGATGCCTCCTGCACAAAGTGCACTCAAATGAGGATAGTTGACACGTAGGTCACACTTAGTTTATAGGAATTCAATTCAACCGGTTTCTTTTTGTGTTGTTAGTTTTATTCAGCATTTAGAAACACTTTTTTAATGTCTACAGTAAGAAAAAAATTATTTCTGTTTCAGCAAATGCAAATAAAAACGTTGGATAACAACTTGTTTGTCTCCTTGTTGTTTTGCAGATTCAAGTTGTGAGTTTTGCTACGGAGCACAACTGGGATTCATTAGATTTTTACGATGGTGCCGACAACCACGCACCGAGACTGGGCAGCTACTCCGGTAAGCAGATTCCCAACGTTTTCTAGAAAGTCTCATACATGCTGGTCTAATCTTTTGAAATTGAAAATTCTGATGAATTTTTGTTAGTTTTTGTTTTTCTTAAGACACATTTTAGGGAAATACATAAGTCCAGTATAGACATATCTATGGAAACATTAAAGGGTATCACATTGTATAGATTTGTATTGCATTGGACGGTATCATATTGTGCTGTCCTTTTTATTTGGAACATATTTTTTGTATCGTATCATATTGCAACACACCGTATCATATCACGTTGCATTGCCTCGTATTATACCATATCATTTTGCTTCATATTGTATGGAATCATAACATAATATCGTTTCATAATGTATCACATTGTATTGTGTCATATTGCCTTGGAATCTCACCATACAATGTATCTGATTGTATTGCCTTATATCATTTCATATTGCACGTTAACGTACCATGTAGCATTGTAATCGTATCTTTTTGCATTATCATGATACTGTATCATGTTGGATCAAATTAGGTTGTTTTGCATATTTTGTATTATAACATACTAAATGTTACTTTATCGTATCAAATCTTAACATATTGTTTCACATTATTTTGTTAGAAACTATTTCTAACAAATTACAATGTGTAAAAACTTCATTTCTCCCATTTTTCTTCATTTTCATGTTTTTATCTAAATTATCTTTATTGCTCATGTTTCACATCTATTTGTGGTTTTATAGGTGATTTTTTTTTTCAACAAAAAGCCTCAAAATCAGCTTGTGATCAAACACAGTTTATTCACTGTAAAACAGTCATTTCTGAGAATTTATTTTAGCCTGATTGAGATGTTATCATATATCAGACTTTAAAAGGAAGTCTAAAAACATTTTACAAACAGCTGGAAATCTAGTAAGCCTGAAATCAAAGAGCAACATTAATCTTATTCAATGTATCACACATACAGCAATTTAAAATATTATAAATTTAGAATTTGTCATTTTTGCCCCCAAACTTCAGCAAACACAAAGCATCTTAGTTTATTCAAACATCTAATATGGATTTGCTGTGCTAAAACTAGAATGGTTTTATTGGTGTACCGTTTTGCATTTGGAGTCTCCCAGCAGGTGCTGACTGACACACTGTTTATGTGTGACTCCTTAAGAGAAGTAAGTCACACTCTTAATTGATCCTTATAGAGGCAAAATCTATTTTAAAAATAAGAAGTTATTCAGCCTATGCTTGATTTGTCAAGTCACTCCCAAAACTTATTTTTCTTGGTATTTACTAGCAAGCAAACGTGATCTTTAAAGTGTCAATGTGTAATTTTTACCATTAATCTCTGGAAATATCCATTGAAATGTTGAAAATGAATAAAATTTTGCCCAGTTGTTGAAAAATATTGGCGGCTTCGTAACATATAACCATAACAATCGGGTCTAAAACGCATGGGAGCGGGTCTAAAGGTGTTTCTCAATGTCAAGATGCCTGGCCTACCATGGCACTGCCTTTTGCTTACGCGCTCTGTTTACGTCCCGCCACCATACGTTTCAGATGTAAAACGAGTTTTACCTTTTTATTGTGTATATATTGGTTCAGTCAAATGTGTAAGCAAGTTAGTTCCTGCTAACCACCGAAGCTGCAACTACTAAGCAACTAAACAGCTGTTTTGGATCTAAAAAAAACATTTTAGATATCAGACCGATAGTTACAATTAGTTGACTTAATTTAAACTGGAAATTTACGCCCGAAGTAGCTGCTGCCGGCTCCTGATCTGCGATCCTTTGTAAAATACAGCGCTGTTTTCTGGGAAATTTTTGACCGAGAGAAGGCAACAAGGCACCTCCCATGTATCCTTGGTCAGCTAGCTAAACGGCTAACAAACCGAGGACAAACGCCTGCATAGCAGATGAACATTAGAACACGCCTTGGCGGTTCCTGATGACTTATCTCCTAGGCAAAAGGGGCGGGACCAAGGCATCAAGGCAAGGTTCCTTGACATTGAGAAACACCATAAGTCTCTGGATGATGCCATATTAGATGCCAAGTTTCCTTCTACAGGAGCCCGTGAGGACAAAATGCATTTACTGATTTGTAAGAAACTGTTACAAAACTTTAGCCATTCATAAACGTTGTAGTCTGATGTGCTTGTCGTTTTGCTGGAGGTTTCACTCCCAGGGATTTTTGACCCTAATGGTCATCCGTTGCTAAGGCCTTACCTGAACACAAAAATACTTGCTTGCAATGATTTAGGTATATACTGCCCCCTATCAGCTATCGCCAGGGAAAATACACACAGTCACTTTAAATTAAGTAATAAAAACATACTTTATACCTACATTAACTTCTTTGCTGAATTTCTTTATATTTGTTTTTTGAAATTCAATTATATTACAGGAATTCTGACTGATTTTTTGCTTAGGCATAAAAACAGAAAGAAAAAATCTCATATGCTTGACTGAGAGAGAAAAAAAGGGTACTTGACAGACTACCAAAAAAAGAGTCTTGTACATTAATGTGCCATTAGTGCAGCTCGCCTGAATTTCCACACTAGCTCCTATGAAAGTGCCTCGACTCTGCTGCTGCAGCAAATCATATTCTCTTATCGTTTGGGGATTGCAACACTGCTTCTGGGAAGGCAAATTCATCTGGGTATCTTCTCGTTGTGTTAAATAATCTATAGGAGGGCTTGGCGCATTTGTGACAAAATGGAAAAGGGATTGTGTGATGAGAAATGAAATGACACCACGTCGAATCTATTTCCACATAGAAGTTTTATTAATAAGTAAATTTTGGCAGACGGATGACGGAAGAGTATCGATTTTAAATTGGACTCTTAATTAATACCGCCACACGTCCACAAATAACAGACACTGTTGGATCAATGCAGTTAATTATGAGGCTAGAAACGATTAATAGCTGAAAGATAACAATTAAGAAGTTTTTTTTCTCCCGTCACAGTAATGAATAGTGTTTGGTGTCTAATGTAAAACCGAGCCTGTTTATTAATTCCTCTCACAACATCCTGTGACCTAATTCACTGCTCATTCAGAGGAAAGTCTCGACTTGGATAAGTTTTGATGGCTCACCTGTCACTGAACTAAAACGCTCTGCAAATCAAAGCAACAACTGATCCTGTTTTACTACTTTGGAGCCTATAGATATTTTATTACTGCTTTATTGTTGAAAAACAAGGACATAAGCTTAGAAGATCATCCGCCACGCTTAGGTGTATCATTTAACTCAAAGCCATCGTATAGGGCCAACTTCACTTCAGTGGGTTTGTTTTCTTCGTCTTACTTTCTACTTCTCCTTGCCTTTCTATGTAGGTCAAGACAACATTTGAAAAGTGATTTCAAATAAACTAGATGCCTCAAATTAAAGTAAATCCCCTCTCGCTCCTTTGAGAGTTTCCACAGTGAAGAAACGTGGGTTTAAGCGGCTTTTGTTGTTTCCTTTGCTTTAGCTAACTGAGATCATTTGCTTTTAAAATATTTGATCTTTATCCTGTTTTTTTTCCTTTCTCTCTGTTCTCAGGAACCACCATCCCCCCTCTTCTGAACAGCACATCTAACAACCTCTATCTCAGCTTTAGCTCTGATATCAGTGTCTCCGCTGCTGGGTTTCACCTGGAATATACCGGTACGTGTTTATAAATGTTCGTCTGAACCCAATATTTCTATGTGCAGGCTGAAACTTTTATTGCTTCCTTTTAGCTATCGGGCTGGAATCGTGCCCGGAGCCTCAAACTCCAAACTACGGGATTAGACAAGGAGACAGATTCATGGTGGGGGATGTTGTGCAGTTTTCATGCGAACAAGGATACTCTCTTCAGGTAAACATTGTTAAAAATCCATCTGTGTTGATTCACACAGGCTGTAGAGAGACTGAATGTGATCGTAAGATTGTCTGTTTAGCTCCAACATTTCAGTTCAGGGGCGGTTCTAGGAGGGGTCCGGGGTGGGCCAGTGCCACCCTGAAAGCAATTTTGGGCCCCCCTGTGGCCCCCCCTGCTGATAGCAGACCCAAAGAATTAATAAGTAATAATTTATTGTGATAACTTAGCCTAATGCACAATGTGGAACCAATGCATGTGATGTTCTTATGTGAAATAGATAAAGATATTAACATATTTTTTTATATGAATAGCTTTTATTTTGAAACTTATTGAAATGCTTTTGTATCTAAAGTAACTAACTGAATTCTTATTACACTGTTGTAATTATGCATACTAAAATTTTAAATGCTGTTTATGTTTTTAATGTTTTCTTACAACTGTCCCTCTAATAGAGCACCCCCCCCACCCACCCAGCGTTAGTCTAGAACCTCCCCTTGCAGCTGGAATCATTCGAGTTCTGCTGAGTTTCTTTATTCATAAAAGCGAGATCTATTTAAAGCAAATAAAAGGAAAACCCCATTCTCTGGTGACTTCTCTCTGCTTACTAAACACACAGCTCTGGTGTGGTTTACACAACTCCTAAATAATAAATGTTTCTGCTGCGGTCTGCCCAGTTCCTGCGCAGCTCTGCCTGCTTCATGTTTAACAGATACACAATGGTTGGACGGATTAAAGTGCTACATTGAAACCTGATTTGTTCTGCTCTCTTAACTGTTGAATGGTGATAACCTGTGGCTGCTTGTACATGTCCAGGGCAATGCTCACATCACCTGTATGCCTGGACCAGTCAGAAGGTGGAACTATCCAGTGCCGTTGTGTCTCGGTAGGTTTTCTGCAGCACGTTGACCATGCTCACATCCTCTCGCTGACATACAGAAAAATCATGCAGCCCTTAAGTGCTGCAGAAATTCTCTGGCTAATGTTTAATCAATTTATTCCTGTGATTAACAGATCACTTAGTATTCTGCATGCAGTATGGGTAGACTTTTAAACTGATAAGACACAAAAACACAGAGTAAACCAGCACATCAGTATGCAATGAGGGGTATAGGTCTGGTCTGGGTTTGCTCCCACAGTTCATGTTTGCTGCTGTGAGGTTTTTAGTTAGGATGTAAATTGTTTTGAGTTTGTGGAAAAACTTATTCAGAAACAAAATAATTGAGAACCGCTGCCATGTTTTAATAAGCTACAGTGTATAACATCACGTATTAAATTATAAAGTATTGTCTTGGATCGTGTAGTGTCGTGATTTCAGTGACCCAAACTGTTTCAGGGTGTTCCAGGCCACCCCTTCAACTAGCAGATCAACCACTGGATAGAGCACATTGTGGTCTATTTCTTATTGAAGCATGTATTGAACTTGACTGGGAAAAGTAAAGCTAAACAACAACAAAAAAGTTTCAATAATAAATAAATTAGTTCCTTACATTATATTGAAACCACGATTGCCCCAAAATAATCAAAAAGGCAAAGAAAGAACATTTTTATTGTTTTTTTTTATTGTTTATTTTTATGGAAGTTAACCCTTTGGGCCCTAGCGCCCCCCAATTGGGGGCTTTTCCCGAAAAGAAAAGTTTAGCAGCAAATTAATATTCTAATATTTACACATCTCAACAAATCCCACAAGAATTCCCTTTAAAATGAGACCAAAATTAATCAAATAGACCATGTTGTTACAGAAATATACTCAATTAAGTGTGGGGATGTCATTTTCAAGCAGATTTCTCAAAAAAAGGCTTAGGGCCCAAAGGGTTAAATGGTGACAGGTTTAATCCCTCCAGTGTGTCCTGGGTTGGCCCAGGGGTGTCCTGGTAGGACATTCTAAAAACATCTCCCCTGGGAAGCGTGGGGGATGCAGTAGCTTTATGTGGTCCTGGTCACCCAGATGGGTTTTGTTAGTCATAACCAAAAGCTCATGACTATATGGGCCCTGGTTTTCAAGCTTAAGTCCCTCTTAAACTCATATACTTGATACATAATTCATCATATTATATATTATATCTATGGGTGGGATTTTAATGCGTTAAAAAAATTAACGCATGAGCCCAAGCGTCCCCCAATTAGGGGCCGAAAATGTTTAGCATCAGAATTTATGTAAATATAATCAAGCTGCACCTCTAAAGAAACTGCGGATCCTGGGCTACAAGTACATATAAACCATTTTTACGTGTTCCATTTGCTCTTAATGAATAAAAGAAAGAAAAAAAACTTTACTGTTATGTTTTGTGGTAGAAAGCAGGCAGGCGATTAAAAACAAGCATACACACAGCATTCAACTTGTAACCCTCAGCAGAACTTCCCCTGAACGCTACACTACACCTCTATATATATATATTAGTAGTGCTCTGCTGCCACCTACTGTTCAGTTCAGGTCACAACATTTACAATGTTCCATGTCCTTTTACACTTCATCAATAACACATATTTACACATCTCAACAAATCCCACAATGTTTACCTTTATAATGAGACCAAGGTAATCAAGCAGACCTTGTGGTAACAGAAATATACTCATTAAAGAGTGGGTATGTCATCTGTGCCTCACTAACATTATTTTTGATTAAAAAAATTGCTTGGGGGAAATTTTCTTGAATGCTTAAAATGTGATTAATCCAGATTAATTAATTACAAAGCCTCTGAATAATCAGATACATTTTTTTGATCGAGTCCCACCTCTAATGATATCATCACCTTAGACTATATTGTATCATTCAGTATCGTAACAAAATTCTATTTTAACATGTAACATGGTTTTGTAACATAATGTATTGGACTGAATCACATCGTGTTGAGTAGCGCTGCCCATTTGCTCATCTCATAGTTTTTTATTACATTTTCTGAACTGAAGCTATTCTTTACTTTTCCATTTTCTTTACGTGTGAATGTTTATCTCCATTTCATTATACAGCTCAGTGTGGTGGTACTATGACGGATGTAAGTGGAGTTATTCTAAGTCCCGGTTACCCTGGCAACTATCCCAGTGGATTAGACTGCACATGGACTGTCAACTTACCTGTTGGCTTTGGTGAGAAACGCATCAATTCAGCTAAAAGGAATAAAAAAGAATAGTTTAGTTGATGCAGATGCATGAAAAAAACTGACTCTGCTGAAGTTTCAAGAACTTTCCTTTATTTTCCTCAGGGATTCATCTCCAGTTTCTAAACTTCTCCACTGAAGCGATCCATGATTACCTAGAGATCCGTAGTGGAACGCTGGAGACGGGCTCGGTGATTGACCGGTTCAGCGGGCCGGTCATTCCTAAACCGCTGTTCAGCACCACCCATCAAACCACCTTCTTTTTCCACAGCGACTACTCGCAAAACAAGCCCGGGTTCCACATCACGTATCAAGGTAAATGTTAATTCTGCTTTTCTCCCTCCAACACCTTGTTTGCAGTGATCATTTCCCAAGCAGAGAAAACACAAGCAGACATCTGACTGCACTGCTTGTTTAGCTGAAACCAGCCGTGACTTCAATCCAATGGAGCTTTTTTTTTTAAACATCAAAATGAACGACTTTGATAAGAGAAGGTTTGAAGTGAAGGAGCCAAAGAGATTATAGGGTGAATACAGGTTCTTCGTTTGGATCCATTTCAACACTGAATTATACATTCATGCCATCTGGCATTGAAGTGTTATATTTATTATGACAAATCCTTTAGGCAGCCTAAATTTGTTTGGCCTAATTCTCTTTATATGAAAATTACACAGGCTGATGAATAATGCCTTTTATCTGTTGACAGCAGCACTGCTAGTGTTCTAAAACAGGAAAAGACGTAAATACTCTTCTTACTTTTTGAAAGGAATGTTGTTTGTGAGGCAGCAGTCGCCACGTACAACCATAACAAAAGAATTAATATATTTAAAGTTTTTACTGTATTTATTAATCAGCGTTAAATATTCTCAATAATTCAGCAGCAGGTTAAAACTTTAATGAGGTCCCTACTGTGTGACGCTCATTACAAAAGTATAAAAGTGTGCAACCTTTTCTTACTTGTTTTATGTTTCATCTGCAGATTTTTAAACTTTTTATGAACTTTTCAGGGTTTTTTATTATTAGAATTTTGTCCAAAACCCAGCCAGTATACATAGGTGGGCCTGATATGGATTATATAAGGGGAAACAGTATGGGTCCCAACAGGTTTTGCCCACGATTTCATTGGTGGCCCTTCAGGGGTGTGCCCACATAGATTTTAACGGGCCCTAATTGGGCATGCTCATTTATGGGTCAATCCATCTGAATTTCTCTAAAAACCCAATTAGGGCCCATTAAAATCTATCTAAAATAATTAGGGGCGTGTCCTTTTGATTGGCGGGTAGTAGGTTAGCCCTCAGCGCTAGCGGTAGCGACTTGCCCCTTTACTTGCTTGTTACAGCCTAGAAGGCAGAGGGTAGCAGAGTTGCGCAACTGTGGTTTTCTGGCTAAAAGGGTTTTCTCACTTAGCTCGTAGCTACATCAGCTCAGAGTTTGATGGGTGTCAATCATCTACCCCCACACTCACAGCCCCGATCTCAGCTCCATTTTTGATTTTTCCAAGACTAACTAGACGCATGACATGGCCAAGATGGCGGTGGTGGGAACCGCCTACTGGGTTTCAGTTCAGCTCTTCAGAAACCTACGGGTGATGGCGTGGAGGGTTTGTCCATTATATAAACAGTCAATGGTTGGGATCCATACTGTTTATTTATATATATTACATATGGGGTCCAACTATATATGCTGGCTGGGAAATTGCATGTAAATAAAAAGGTTTTAATCAAATGTTTTTTAAATTTGTGATCATTATGAAAAAATTCTCCAAAATGACAACATTTAATTGTAGCTGTCTTCTTCCCAGAGTAATAATAATTATTCCTTTACTCGACCTAGCCTACCAGCTCCAGAGTTGTCCCGACCCTCGGCCATTCCGAAATGGCATTGTGATCGGCACAGACTTTAGCGTCGGGATGACGGTGTCGTTTGAATGTCTGCCTGGATATTCTCTGATCGGAGAAGCTTCTCTGACGTGTTTACATGGAATCAGCAGGAACTGGAACCACCCACTGCCACGCTGTGAAGGTAATCGTCTCCATAGGTCAACTCTGATTGTTCCTCTGCTGCAGGTTTTAACGGCTAAAGGTGAAAAATAAATTTCCTTTACCTCCGCGATAAACAAATTCACCTTTAAGATTAATATATAATAATAGATATTTCCCTGTCTCATTCATCCACGCATTTATTAAAGGAGCATTGCTAATTTTATGGTAAGTTATCAACTCTGAATCTGTTAAAATTCTACCTCACAGCTCTTTGCGGCGGGAACATCACGTCGTTAAATGGAACCATTTACTCCCCCGGACACCCCGAGGAATACCCAAACTTCCAGGACTGTGTGTGGAGTGTGAGAGTTCCTCCGGGACACGGGATTTATATCAACTTCACCGTCCTGAGCACTGAGCCCATATACGACTACATCACTGTCTGGTAGGTGTCGTTCAGAGATTGTTGTTGAAGTTGCTCTGATTGTGAAGAATATATTTCTCCATCATAAACTTTTCTAAATTGTTTTAAAAAAAAAGTTCTGACTCACCATTTGACCCAAATATGTCATATGTGAGAAAAATATTTAAGAGTTCTACCTCTTTAACAGGATTAGTAGGTTCCTGACAAAACTGCTGTCAAATGTGCTGCCCTCTGGTGGAAGATCTAGGTACTACATATGGCAAATGGTACATGGCCTGTATTTGTATAGCGCCTTCTTAGGATTCTACAACCCCCCAAGGCGCTTCACAACACAGTCTTTCACCCATTCACACGCTGGTAGAGATGAGCTACATTGTAGCTACAGCCGCCTTTAGGCACACTGACAGAGGCGGGGCCTGCCGTACACTGGCGCCACTGGTCCCTCCGACCACCACCAGCAGGCAAGGCGGGTTAAGTGTCTTGCCCAAGGACACAACGACAGAGACTTAACCATCACAGCAAATATAATATTTGTTTTATTTTAGGTATGAAGCTTTAAAGGGTTGATTTATACCACAGAACTAACAAATTTACCTTTTTTTCTTAAAAATCCTAAGTTCTATTAAAAAAATCAATGTGACTTCATAAAAGTAGCTTTTAAATCTCCTAAATAACATAATTATAAACCGTACATGCTGCTCTGGCTTACCCATCTCTAGCCTCTCCATCTTTTCCTTTTACATTAATCTAAACCTCAGACGCTCCTGTATGTAAAATACAACCCGGTTTCCACCTGTTTCTTCCTCCTTCTTTACTTCTCTCTTCATTATTCTTCCTGAGAGGCACATCTATTGGCAACAGCAGACGTTTTGCCAGTGCGGGTGTTTAAATGGTTTTCAGATACCGTGTTGCGTAGGCATCTGCAGGTACAAGGTGGCAGCAGAACCCTAAATAAACTGTTAAGCCTTTTCTTTCCTGTGGTTGGAATGTTGCTGCCCCCTCTGTACATTTTCTTCTCAGCTGGGTGCAATGTGCTGTGAATGATGTGTTAAGGCAAAGAAAAGTACAGGAAACACCACAGTAGCTGGAAAAGGTGAAGTTTGCTGTAAATGTTATTTACAGAAGAACTTAATCAGTTTAACTGTCTACACTTTAGACTTAAATGTCTACTTTAACAGTCTGAGAACCCAGATGACCCTACGAACAAGCAGGTAGATGAAATCGAATGATCTGGTGCTCACTTGTCTAAATTAGACATTTTACTGGGTTAGGGTTAGGGTTAACCCTAACCCTACGAATAAGCAGGTAGATAAAATCTGGTGCTCTCTTGTCTAACTTAGACTTTTTACTCATAATAAACTAATTTCTAAATCATCTATAACTTTATTTTCCCACACAAAATGCTTTCTTTAATATGCTGTGATGTATTTATGCCCACGCCAACAATCTGAGACTTTAATTAATTTTATTCATTACATTAAGTTATACCAGCTAATTATTTTAATCATTATAAAGCAATGGTTCCCAAACCTTTTAGCTTATAACCCACAAAAAGGGAGTGACAGAGAATTACTGCCAGTTGAAGCATTCACACATTTTAATTGGCCAATTAAACAGGAACATAATGACCAGACAATCAGCCACATATAACGTTATGCTATTTTGATCCATTCTTCAATGTTTTTATGTCATTATTTTTCTTCTAAGAAACATGGTAGAAGTATATTGGCAAACAATCTTTTCCCATCACTTCTTGAGTTGAGAAGAGTTGGTGCCAGGGCTATGTCATCATCATCTATGTGGTTCAGTTTTAGTTGTTAGATCCAAGCTATCGCAAAATGTCATAAATGGAAAAAAGCAATTATTAAAGTTATGTTGTCACATTCTTCTTTGAAAACATACTTTTTGCTTTGCCATCCAACTGATGCACACTCCTGAAGGCTAAACTCACATGGGTTTTGTTGTGTCTTGTGAAGATTGGTACAAGTAAATGACTAAATAAGTACAAGGCAAAAACGCCCTAGCATAAAAAGTCTCCAGTCTTCTTAAAACGGGGGTTCACTTAGAAACGCATAATACTTGTTCTCCTTGAAATACGAACGGTCACTCTGAGTTTAACATGCATGCTGAATGTGAAAATAATCTTATACCCCTATTTCCCAAATTAGCTCTGGTCAGAAAAAGCCAGTCCCTTTTTTTAAATCTGTGTTGATTTAACAGGCAGGAGAGAACACAGCACATCTCAGCTAACAGAGGCTAACCGCTAGCATTAGCAACTCTACAATATGGCAGAACACGTTCAGGCTTGTTATTTGCAGAGACAAAACATCAACGTTGGGTTTTTACCCAAGGAAGAAGAGCAAATGGAGGCAGCTTAAGAGTTGAGCTACATTTGTTTTCCTGCTCTCGGAGAGGACGGACACTTTTTTATTTCCTCCTACTAGCCCTGTATTGCCTGCTCTTTGTCCTGTCAGTTTGTCTGGAGCATTTCTCTGCATTTTCTTCTATTTTTTTAACCATGGATCTGGTGAGCTGGTATCTAAAAGCAATTGATCAAATTTTCTCTACACAAAGAGTTGCGAAGGGAGCACCTTCCTGCCCTGATGGAACTCACTCGGCTGAATACGTGATGGATTTCTGGGGCGAGTGGATGATCATGTGCCTTTCGCTGCTCTCCATGGAGGACGTAGAAGATATTTATATAACTGGATTCATAATAACCAGGTTTCTGCTGTTTGGAGCGGGTGGAATCCTGGTGAATTGCAAGCTACCTGATTTCTACAAAGGGATGTGTTGTGCTGTCATCACTCACTCATGCAAAATTGTAATCTGGATGCTCTGACCAGTAGACTAGCTGCGGTTGTGGAACTCGTCTGCAGAATGGATCAATACTTGGAGAAGTTCTCAGCTTGGTGGTACTGACCCTGTTTCAGCTGTTTGGCGTCGCCCTGGAGATCACTGAGAAACCTGAAGGCACACACAACAAGCTCTAGCCTGTACCAAAACAACTGCTTATCTGAATCTGGCTCCCCCATGTCAGCCTTGGAAGGCCTATCATCTCACAGTCTCCTGGATGTTTATGCAAACGGAGGCTCTGTCCCTCCCTCCCCGGTTCCTCACATGGGCCTGTGGACTCCTTGGATCAGCTCGCTGGAGGTCGTATTGTTACATCTGAGACGATGGACATTGTGACTGAACTGAGAAAAAGTTCACAGACTCACTTACTACTGATGCACACATGCACATGCATATATATATATATATATATATATATATATATATATATATATTTCATATAATTTTGCTGTTGCTATCTCCATATTTTTAGGGGAAGAGGTGGGTTACACCCTCAATAGCTCTCCAGGCCACACACAAGTGCACTTGTAACTCGGACTGAATTAGATTCACTCAGAAACCTACGTAAAGTGAAACCAGAGTACCCAGAGAAGACCCACAGGGAGTTCACGTCAACTCCACATAGAAAGGACGCAGTCGGGAGTCAAATCCAGTAACTTCTTGCTTTAATGCAGCAGCTCTAACCAAATGTATCACCATGCAGCTAGTACTCTATCATTTATTAAATTAAGAAGGATTCCTTTAGGACCTATACTTGCAGAGTTTTCATGTAAGAATCAATCCTGATGACATAATCTTAAGAAAATGTTTTTCTGATTTTAAACTTTAGTTTCTGCTTACAAGTGACACCAACTGAAGCACCTTGTTTTCGAAACTCGGCAAACTCTGCCATGATTTTGTTTACAGACATCTTTTGTGTAGCTCGGGTCTATTATTTCCTTTCCTCTTTTCCCACACCAAACAGCAAAAGACTGCTGAACCATGCGCCGCCCACCCACAGATGATTGTGTGAATTTCACGAATTGGTGGCCCAGCATGCTTCTGACCCCGCTGTCTGCTGGAGGAAAAAAAAGTGGGCAAACGACTGAACTCACACAAAAGAAAAGACGGCAATTGCACGAAACACACTGCAAAAACGTACAGCCTCGCTCACGCAGCCCTAATGTTGGCTTCCAGCGGAGAGCGCAGCGTCGGTGGTAAAGGTGTGATTTTCACAGCGGTCTTCTCAGTCCAGAGCCAGCCGACCTGACAGTCACTGAGTCTGCTAATTGGTCTCATACTGCGAGACTTACTACAAGATTTCATAGCAAGAGCTGTCAGATACATCAGATGTTTCCATGTACTGTGCAACCTCTCACCGTATATGTTGCTCCAGTGTACTAATAATGCTTTGTGACTGAAAACAGTGTAAGAGAGCAGCAACGAGAGAAGCCGCTCCCTGTGTGAATCAGACTCCTCATACGACCTGACGAGTGCGATCGGCTTCACCCAGAATGACCCGAACGTTTGAAATGAAAATTTAATTTACCCTCACCATTCATATTAATCACAGACGGTGAGTTTATTGAGCGGAGAACTTGCAAATCCCAGTCGTCACCAGAAGTGTTTTATTCTTTTGACCTGATGACAGTTCAGTCGATGAAACTGAACATCTCAGAACAAAAGGAAAAAACCCACAGATTTGTGTTATCACAACTTGTTCCTGGAACATAGTTTGTTCTCATATCGGCAAGCTTTGACACACAGACAATTTGATTGTTTCGAGGAGGAAGATGGGCTCGTATCCAGTCGCACAAACTCCGTCGCAAAGTGTCCATCTTCATTTGCAGTCAATGGAGCGACTCCGGTTATGCATTACAGTTATTGTCAGGTCTCTTTTATCTTCGATTCTAGCCTTGAGAAACCATTTCCTGATCACAAACGGCCATCTAACTGTCAGAGCTGTCTGCAGTAACTTATTCAAATTACGTCTTTCTGCCCCATTGTTTTAGAACAACAGATTAAGTCCATTCAGTTATGAGGTTTTTATGTCTAACTGCCTCTTTTGTTTGCAGCTCGGGTTCTGAGTGTGTGTTTTTCCTCTTTGTTTCACCGCAGGGATGGTCCGGATCAATCATCCCCTCAGATTGGCCAGTTTAGTGGGAACACGGCGCTGGAGTCTGTCTATTCGACCTCCAACATCATCCTCATTAAATTCCACTCCGACTTCTCTGGATCCGGCTTCTTTGTCCTAAGTTACCACGGTAAGACGGCGACCTTATGACGGGTCTGTAGAGCTAATATCACTCGCCGTACGGCGGAAGTGGAACATGACATTTGATTTTCCTCACAGAAGGCGCTCTCATTAACAGCTTCCTCTCTGCAGTTATTTTTCTTGTCCTGAGGTGTAGCTCTGAAAATATAACGCCGTCATTAGTTTTGGCTGCAATCATGAGATTGATTAGTTTTTCATTGAGCTGAGCTGTGTTTAACTCCGTTCTCATTAAGTTCTTCGCAGACCCGCTGCCTTTGAATAATTAGGCAGGAAAGTTGATCCAAACTCTGGAGCATTCGCTACTTGATCAAAGTCCGTTTCAACAGTAACACGTTCGATGGAGCAGCCTTTATTAGCTGCACATCTGTGTGTTTTACACATGGAGCAGGACTCGTCTCGGGGCTGGCTCCAGGATATTTCTAACAGGTGGACATATTACTAGCAGGTCTGTTTGTTGATGGTTTTCTAGCTCCTCGCTAGTCATTTGTATGTGCTAAACCTCAACCAGATGGCAAACCAAAGGAAGTGGAAAACTAAGAAGTGACTTTTAAAAGTACATCAGATGTGAAATGTACTGATCCCCCCTTGTAAACAGTCTTAATGTCGCATTTGTGCTTCTTATTAAAAGACTGTACTTTATACCAGTAGAAGTATAGTCTTATAGTATTTATGGTGTGTTTTTTTCTGTAAACATGTACTTAAATTTGATATGCAGAAAGCAAATATAAGTGCTAATACATGCACACATTCACTCTAAAATGCCTCCACACAGCTGACATTTGTAAATGCCACTACAGTGTTGGGTGTGTAATGTTGGATGAGGAGGCACCTTTACGTCGTGCTTCACCTCTTCCTGTTCTGTCTGCACCATAAGTCCTAAGTCCTGCCACCTCCATGGACACCAAACAGACATTAATGATTAAAAAATAAAAATGCACCTTAAAGAAGACACATTATGACTTTTTTCTTAAGTTATAATAGTTCTGTGGTCAGTACAAAACATGTTAATGAAGTTCTTTGCACTAAATCCTCTCACGTAAAGCCATCTCAGCAGTTTTAGTACCTTCCAGAATGAGCCGTTTTAGGCCCCGCCCACTATCCCCTGCTCAGGCTGCTATAAGCTTAGAAGCTCCAATATCTGGGAATGTCTGGGAGTACTTCTGCTGTTCCTCCAGCACAGACCAGTGGAGGTGGGTCTATGCTAATCTCTTTTATTGTGATAAGGGACTTTTTGAAAGGGCTCTTTTAAGCTGCATAATTCTTCAAAACCTAGCTTGTTTGCAGATTCGCTATAACGGCTTTAAATCTGCTGCAATAACTCCTGTATTAAAAAAAACTGGTGCAGATGTCAACAACTTAAAAAACTTCTGTCTAAACCTTCCATTTTGGTCCAAAACTCTTAGACAATCAGATGCATGCCAGGTTTATGCTCGTCTTGCTAACAATAACTCTGCTAACTCTTCAAAATGATCCAATCTGGATTTCTCCACTTCAAATGATCATTGATGTTCTCATGGTAACTTATTATGTTGACTCTTCTCATTCTTCTGAAACTGAGCGTAGCCTTCATCATCTCACACATGTTCCTGCACAGATTAGCAGATACTGGAATCACCAACACTCCTTCATACTGATTAATTCTCATCTCTCCCCTCAATGAGGGGGTCATGTATGAAATACGAAATTTCTTCATAAGAAAATGCAATAAGTTGAGAAGCTGTCAAACTACCAGGCAGAATTTCTTCCTCAGGGTACTTCACTGATCTGACCAAAATCCAGAATGTCATAGTTTGCATCAGAGGCGGCAAATTTAGCTCCAAATGCCAAAGAAACCCCCAAAAGAAGCATCGACGTACTGCCGGGGATGTTTATTGTTGTCGTCGTCCTTTGTTTATTTATCTGTGGGTCGAGAATCTGAATGCCAGCACCCCCGCAAAGACACGAGAGCCACGCAGCGGTGATGATGTTGTCATGGATATGAAACGGAGAAGGCAGATGTGATGAGAATGAGAAGATGGCTGAAACTAAGAATAAAATAGTCTTGGAGCTTAGCGAGATCAATGAAGTGCTTACAGTGATCCTCTCATGCACAGAAGCACAGACATGGCTAAACATGAACACACACACACACACACACACCACAGGGCTTTGATATGCATGAGAGCAGCAGATACTATTGGCAGGTCTCATTTTCATAGTCAATTTCATCCTGACTTACAGCCCTCTCTCTCCCCACGCTCCACCTCCCCGCTCCGTCCGTCGGTCTTTCCGTCTATATTTTCACCCTCTCCCACTGTTAGCGAGTGATCTACGCTCATGCAGTAATATTGATTACAGCCTTCAGCTCAGTAGCTGTGAAGTTGGTTCTTTTTTATGAGTCAGGCCAGTGCTGTAGCTCTGAGGCTGCTCTGGGTTTTTTTGAGACTTTGCTTCACTGACCTGACCATCTGAACTCAAAGAAAGAATAAAGTCAAACTGATACAACCGCGATTAAAAATCAAAACAGGTTGTTTTCTCTGTGGTTTCTCATCCTGCAGCTTCTTTAAAACATTCGAAGCAGGCGGGTTTTAATGCCAGATCGTCTCACTTCCTTGATCTAACGAGGTTCTCAGATCACACTCCTGTTATTTTTCCATATAAATCACATTTTTTAACGTGAAATCTTTGTCTTTTTTTCCTGTGCCTGTGCTCCAAGCCTACCAATTACGGATTTGCCAGCCTCCCCCAGAAGTGGCCAACGCTGACATACTGATGGAGGACGGAGAGCTGGAGATAGGTGAGCTGTCTGTCTGCCTGTCAGACACTGGATAGGTCATTTTGACATTAGAGGCAAACTGGAAACTTGTGACTTTCCAGTTTTCTGTAAAACAACAAGAAACCTTGATGAAGAGTCATGGGTAGTTGTTTTTACATGCTTGTTATCTCTGCACATATGTTAGCTCTTATTCCTACACAGCAAACTCAGCATGCTCAAATTAACACTGGCAGAGTTGATTTAAACACTTTTAAAGTGTCTATATGGGTCCACACTAGTAAGAGTTCATTTAACTCTTTTTGGAGAGTTGGTACTTTAACTCTGATTTAGTGTCAAAAACCAACTCTTCTGGAGTTGACAAATTAACACTGGTGTTGGAGTTAATATAGTAACTCTTAACACTGGTGTTGGAGTTAATATAGTAACTCTTAACACTGGTGTTGGAGTTAATATAGTAACTCTTAACACTGGTGTTGGAATTAATATAGTAACTCTTAACACTGGTGTTGGAATTAATATAGTAACTCTTAACACTGGTGTTGGAGTTAATATAGTAACTCTTAACACTGGTGTTGGAATTAATATAGTAACTCTTAACACTGCTGTTAGAGTTAATATAGTAACTCTTAACACTGCTGTTAGAGTTAATATAGTAACTCTTAACACTGCTGTTAGAGTTAATATAGTAACTCTTAACACTGCTGTTAGAGTTAATATAGTAACTCTTAACACTGGTTTTGGAGTTAATATAGTAACTCTTAACACCTCGTGACTGCAGACAGCCAGTGAGAGGAACACAAGGAGCATTTAGTCTGAACCATGCACCACTTTTTTATTGTGACAGCAGAACGGCACAGTGGTCCCATTCCTTTGACCAACCTCCTCACTTACGGTGCCAACATGACACAAGTAACACCACATTTACAACAATGAACAAAGTAATAACTAAGAACAACACAACCCCCCAAAATAAACATGCATAAACACCCCAAAATAAAACTAACTAAAAACATGACTACCCACAATGCACCTCACCCACTGCTGCTCCTGAAGCTCTCTGCAGCCAATCAGTCGCTACCAGTTCAACTTGTAGAATAAAGGGGTGGAGTCTGCCAATTAACTCTGCAGGTGTTATAGCTGCTGTGGGAGTTCAGAGTTAGCTTTTCAGGAGTTGTTTTGTCCAAAATGACTCCTACAGAGTAGATTAGGAACTACTCCTTTTTAACACTCTGGTTTAACTCTCATGTCAGTGTTACATATCAACTAGACAACTCTTTTTAGTGTTAAATTAACTATTCTTAGTATTAAATTGGACCAACACCCCAAAATTAACACTTTTAAATTTGCGGTGTACAATTGGCTGCAGTGTATTTTTTAAGCCCCACCTTCTCCATGTAAATGAAAGGGACAGTTTCAAGTCTCAAAATTCAGAATACACCTCAGATGGTTCGTTTTACTCTTAATTTATGTAATTTTCACTTTGTTGCTGCATTTTGAAATATTCAGTTTTCTGATACCATTAGCTGCTGCTGTTAACCGGATATTTTGATTTTACTTTTGTGCAACAGGAGTAGACGAAGATGTCTCATCCACCAATGATACATGTCTACGGGAGAAATCGTACCAATAAATATTAATTTCATCCCTCCAGGTGACATCATCAGATACAAATGCCATCCCGGATTCTCATTGGTCGGCAGTGAGATTCTTACGTGTCGTTTAGGAGAGAGGCTGCAGATGGATGCTCCTCCTCCAATGTGTCAAGGTGCTAATCAAGACTTTCTTTCATGATCTGATTCTGATGACAGCTTTGAAGCTAAGTGTGTGTACTCACCTGGCGTGGTCTCACCTTCAGTCCTTTTCTCACCCTCACAGTTCAGTGTCCCGCTCACGACGTGCGATACGACTCATCGGGTGTCATTCTCAGCCCAGGCTGGCCAGAAAGCTACCCGAACCTCCAGATGTGCTCGTGGAGCGTCAACGTGGAGAAAGGATACAATGTCACCATAACCTTTGAGAGCTTCCACACTGAGAGGGAGTTTGATGTGCTGGAGATTTTTGATGGTAAAAGGAAAAGAGAACACAGATGCTGTGACATCTCTAAACGGGAATAAACCTTTACTCACAATATAATGTGTTGTAAAAATTTGAAATGAATCGTCAAAACCCAAAACATTACTATAGCGTTGTCGTCATCGTTTCACCTTTTCCCACCACATCTGTGTCTTAGGTCCCACGCCCAACAGTCCGACTCTGGCAACGCTGAGCGGCGACCTGCCGACCCCCTTTAACATCACCACCTCCGGTCACCAGTTTCTGGTCCGCTGGTCCTCGGACCACGGCACCAACAAGAAAGGCTTCAGAATTCGCTATGTTGGTGAGTACCAAAGTATGTATCCCAACTTTACTACTATTTCATAATATAATGCATGAAAAACAAGGATAGAAGAGCAAGAGATAGACAGAAGGACTGGAAATGGGATTTTTAACCTCAAATTGTCGAAAGTACGAAAAAAAGCTTTAAAGATGCGAAAGCTTCTCAGTTTGTCAATTTATCAATTCTGCTCATTGTATTTGCTCAGACTTCTGTCTGTCTCCTCTTTACTCAAATGCATTATGGGATGCCCAATGGAAGCTTGATGAGTACAGATGGTGTTTAAAGAAAAAATATTTCACATTTGAACAATCGAGCACCTGTGCCTGCTGAGTCTGACTTCAGACTGTTGTGTAATGAGGCATGAGCGCCTCATTCAAGGGCACTTTTGACAGTTTGAGATGAGGAGACGATTTTACCTGTTCACTTTGCTTATTCACTCCACAGCCTCCAGTCAGAAAGGCTGCTTCTTTAACCTTTAAAGCACCGCCACCCTGTATGATGAATTATACGCTGAAGAGTAACTGAAAAGCCTCTCAAGACTCTCGGTAACCTTCTTCAGCGGACGTGATTAATGAGCGCACAGACGAGATGCGTTAAACATACCGTACTAGAAACCAGCTATACGAGTGTTTCTAACCTCCAGAATCAGGCCAATGACGGCACGCAGGTCGACGACGTTCACGGGCTTCAAACGAAAATTTCATTTTTGTGGTAAAACTTCATTTTCTCTTTGTGATTTGGTCAGTTTGACATGCTGAATTATCCTTCTTAGTGAAAATGAATGAATTGAAGCGTAATTGAAATCAGCAGGTTAATGCAATCTGCGCTAAAACCTCTGCAGGGGGAGAAAGGACCCAGATTGGATCTGATAAGCTATTGTCTGCCGGCTGCTTCGTCTCTGTTCTGATTAAAGTTTTAGGGCATTTTAAAGCAAACGGAGTGAGGGTGTCTTAATTAGAATTAGAACTCGCCTTAGAAAACCCTTCTGACACTCGATCTGAGAACACAACGGATAAAAGACACAAAATCACTGCACTTGCTGCTCACTGCTGCTGCAAAGACACATCAACAAACTGGTGTATCACTAAGAGTCCAGTTAGGAGTTGGACTGGAATCAGAGTATGACTTGGATGCACAGTAGCACTGTGACGTTGCTGCTTAAGACGTTGATACGGAGGCAAAAGGAGATTAACTGCAAACTTAGATGGTTCCTGAACTTGTTGCCAAGTTGGCTGAGTTTCTTATGCAGATGCCAATATTGTCTGGGGAAAAATAATGTTTCTTGTTGCAGGATTATTTCATAAAGTCATTCTTATAGCCATTGATGACTCTGTTAGCAGTGGACCCAGTGTTGGGTTTGACATTTGCTCTAAATTTCCTCGGTTCGATGAAGAAGTCCTGCCAGGAGAGATTTTTTTCAGTTTCTTGTTTGGGATCCATAAAGCTTGTCACATTTTATAGATCCTGACTTTATAAAAGGATAATTATTTCTTAAATGTGTCCCAGAAAGGTTGCAGTTCCATAATTTTGATTGTCTAAACTAGATAAAGATATAAAAATGTGCAAAACTTGTAGTCAATTAAAAAACACCGTAATAAAGGTTATTTTTTGGGTTTTTTTCTCCTCTGCAGCCCAGTACTGCTCCACCCCAGACTCCCCCCAACACGGCTCTATATCCTCTCAGACTGGCGGCCATGTTAACAGCGTGGTGCGGTGGGCGTGTGACCGTGGTTACCGTCTTATCGGCAACGGCACAGCAACCTGCCGTCGTACCACGCTGGGATACCACGCCTGGGACTCGCCAGTGCCCGCGTGTCAAGGTGTGTGGCTAAAACAACGTGATGCTGAAATACGGGACGTGTCTTACTATTGTTCATTTCTATAAGTGTAATAATTTAGGAGAAAATAATAAAAGGTGCTTCTTTTGTTTGAAGCAAAGTCAGGTCTGCAAAAACACAGAAAGACGGGATGAACTATAACAGCAAAAGAAAAAAAATGTTGTAAATTCAGAAATTTTGTTGAAAATCAGTTTGGGAAGTCTTTTTTTTTTTATTTTTTTAATTTTGACTTGTTTCTGTTTGTGCTGAATTCTGTTTTAGGACCACAGCAGATTATAATATGTAACATGGATGGAACAAGTTGTAAAATGTCAGCTGTACTTTTATTTTATCTATAAATGGTAAAATGGTAAATGGCCTGTATTTGTATAGCGCCTTCTTAGGGTTCTACAACCCCCCAAGGCGCTTCACAACACAATCAACTCAATTCACCCATTCACACGCTGGTGGGGATGCGCTACGATGTAGCCACAGCTGCCCTGGGGCGCACTGACAGAGGCGAGGCTGCCGAGCACTGGCGCCACCAGTCCCTCTGACCACCACCAGCAGGCAAAGCGGGTTAAGTGTCTTGCCCAAGGACACACAGCAGCATTCTCTGGCCGGAGCCGGGATCGAACCTGCAACCTTCCGATTACTGGACAACCCGCTCTACCTCCTGAGCTACTGCTGCCCTTATAAAGTGAATCAGTGATAGTTTTAATGAAAAAAGAATCCGTATTCTTTAGTTTCTGATATAATGGAAGTTAAAAATGTCAAAAACACTAAAATAGATGTGCATTTCTTAATTTTTTCTCAATTTTTCATCTCTTTTAAATATATTAATTTAAGTAATTGTAATATTTCTAGTGTTACCGCCACCTCTAACCCTTTAAATAACAGTGGAAATAACTTTTGTTATTAATTGTCAGCTGAGAAATGTTTGGAGAATCGCCAGAGCCGTGTAGATCACGGTCTAAAGCAGCGCTGGTCACAGTTCTGCCGGTTGGACGTGTCTTATACAAAATGGTTTGAAGCAGAGATGAAAAATCTCCTGATTGCGTATTTTTAGCTGGACGGCTAGAACGGGTGGTTGTCTCTGTGCTTGTAAACAAACATACATAAGCAGTCTGAGTCCTCAGAACTTTTTCACCAAACCTGACGTTCTTGTTGTCTCATCGGTCTTTGTGCCTCTCTCCTCCCTCAGCTGTCTCCTGCGGGCCACCCAAGGCTCCCATAAATGGCGGGGTGCTAACAGCTGACTACTCCGTGGGAACGAGGGTTTCCTATTTTTGTAACGACGGGTACAGGCTCTCCAGTAAAGAACTGACATCAGCCATCTGCCAGCCTGACGGAACGTGGAGCAACCACAATAAGATACCAAGATGTTCTGGTTGGTGACAGCAAAATATCTGCAACGTTCATGTAGATGTCCCAGATTTAGGCTTTTTCCTTTTATTTTCACTGATTTTATTTCCTCATGAGAACTGTTGTCTCGGCATCAAGGTTAGTGTAGGTCTAAAAGGTATGGTTTTATACCATAAATCTGTGTCAAAGTCATTCCTGTTAAGGAGGATAAGGAAAATGGGGCACTATGAAGGATTTTTTTCACCGTAAGAAAAAGGACAGTTTCTCAGTACCCTACTTGTCTGAACTTGTGTACTCGCGTACTTGTGAAACGTCTTCTTCGTTGACCCAAGTACTGTTCCAGTTCTAAGTACACATCATGGAACGTACGCTCAAAGTTCCCGGAAGAGTTCTTGCTCCACCCACTGTATCAATGATGCATCAATGCATCCTTCTGCAGATTTGGGCTAGCAAGGTATCCCACAATGCATTGCATCACAAACCGTTATAGCCCAAATGGAAAATAGCAGAAGAGTTCATAAATGTATTGTTTTTATATCATCAATTTAAAGGCGTCTGTTACTGTAGATAATTGTGTGTAACCTGTAAAATGTGTTGTGTGTTGTTTGTTCCAGACTCTTCACAATACCGCAAAACACTCGTTAGCTTACCCGCTATCAAGATAAACCAGTGTTGCCCTAAATAGCTCAGTTTTGATTAAAAAATATCTTTTCTTCATATAACGGCGAGCAGCACTGGTATTTTATCAATTTCTAAGAAAGATTGATAAGAATCACTAACATTAAAAAGTGGACCAAATATTATACAAATAAAATGCATTCAGGTCATTTTTTTTTTAACCATAGCTTAAAGCAGCACTTGTTGCCATGACATAACGGAGTACGGTTTGGTACCAAATGCCATCCTCGTACTCGGTAGAACAGATTTTCTGCTATACTTGCCAAGTACGCAAGAATGTACTTGCATACTAGGATATTGAGAAATGGCCAAGGTTCGAATTACAGGGAAGCTAAGGGGAGCCCGGCTCCCCTAAAAGGGTCATGGGCTCCCCTAGAAGCCCTCAACTTACACACCCAGGGGGAGCCCGCTCTGACATCCACGATCACAGAGTCCGTCAATACCCCCCCCCCCCCCACACACACACACACAAATTTGCAACATTCTTTAATTTGTAATTTTGTCATGACGTGAAGGAATTTAGACGTCTATAGTGTCAAATGAAAACTATAGTGTCATTGTAATTAAAGCTGTTATTAATCAGTGCTGCACTGCCTCAGTAACTCTGCTTGGACTGTCTGCCAGTATTATGAAAACATGCTTGTTTGTTACGACAGTGTTATGTAACGGCTTCAGATTACTGCCTTTAAGAGAACCGTAAGAAAGATTAAGCTGCTCTCTCGAGTAGGGATCCAGATTAACTGTTTAAACCACGTTTATCACTTCTTTGATCATAAAGTGACATAAAACACCTAAAGCAACATTCTTAGACAGGTATTTATGCTAATTAGATTTTAGCCAGATACTTGTCTTTTGGTAAAAATCTGTTCTTTTTTTTTAATCCCTCTGCTTTGTGTCTTTAGTCGTCGTGTGTCCGAGCATCGGCTCCTTTTCTCTGGAGCACGGACGATGGAGGATAGTCAACGGCTCACACTACGAGTACAGAACTCGCATTGTGTTCACTTGCGACCCAGGATACTACAGATTAGGCCCCGCCCACATCCAGTGCCTATCCAATGGGGTGTGGAGCTGGAAGAACGAAAGGCCGCACTGCCAAGGTGAGTAACTAAGATGTGATTATCTGTCAACAACCGCAATGAGCCAGGACAGATGTTTCACATAAATATTATGCTTTCTACATTAATTAAAGTCAAACCAGTAAAAGTTTAGATTTATACATTATTGAAGATGTGGAGACTTGACTGACAGATGCGTTTCATTTTTCCCTGACACCTCTGGCTCCACAAAGCCGTAGAGGTGAGCGCCAAATGCCAAAGCTGAAATGTCAGGAGGGTCGTCTACCAACTACTGAGTGACATTATGGTGGCAAAATATATGTTTTAAGTCCAGCCAATGACAAATTGACAATCTTCACCCTGAGGCACTAAATCCTCACACACTGGGCTGGTGTTCCACCTGAGTGTGTGAGCTCAAGAGGTGAAAATGCAACGACGAGGAGGAAACACGCAGTCTGCATAGAGACATTACTTAGAGGCTGCAGCTTTCAATTTCAAAAAACGTTTCAGTTTATTTAAGTTAATGGATCCGTTCCTATAATTTTAGTACATAGTATATTTTAGTAGTAAAATGTAGTATTCTGTTCATAATTGGTTGAATTACAAAGTAACTAAAAAAATGCAGCATGACATGATCATTTGTGTTCTGTTTACAATTATGGGAGCTGAAAGATGGATGTGTGATAGATTTAAAAAGTCCATATCAGATATCTTGGGCATGAGGAGTCTTCTACAATCAGAACATGGTTGGAAAAATCAGATGATCTCCTTCAGTCTTCAGGAAATCGTGATGCAGCTATCTAAGGACTCACCAAAAATATTGTTTCCTAGCTTTTCCCAACCTTCCATTCCTCCACAACAAGTTTCCATAAACATTCTACCGTATATGCACACAATCGCACCACTATGGAGACCCTCTTGTTCTTTCACCACTCTTAACTCTGTGTTTCTACACTTGCTGCTGCATGAGGGGTCAAGTCTTGGGCATAAGACCAGTCCTGCTTAATATTCAAGCGACGTCCATCCTAGATGATGGATAACCTGCCACCATTACCTCAAAACTCCACCAATGACACTGATGCACCATCACGATGAACCAAAACAATCTTGTTATAGAAGTTTTGTGCATGTTCAAAATGATTATGGGCCCACCAGGCTCCATCACATGTAATGGGGAGCCAACTGCATTCAATATACCTCGATTCTACAAAGACCATCCATGTTCTGGCTGATTACTTCTTGTCAGAGCAAGGTCATCATACTGCATGAAGGACCGTGTAATGATATGTCTACAGGACACTTCATGAACTCAGGAGCACACGTCAAAGTTTTTTGAGTGTAAAACTCTATGTGTGATATTTCAGAAGAGGACAAATATCACCCAATCGTCATTTAAAGCCCCATTCCTTAACTTAGTGGATATATGCTCTTTGTCGCCCTCTCAAGGCTTGCTGCGTAACGTCACTGTTGTAAAATTAAATCTCTCTCTCGGGCATAAGAGGCATGTTTACATTCCTAATATCAGGCAAAACAACAAAAACAAACTTTTCCACCTCCACACATTGAATAAATAGTTTTATCAGGACTGTATAACAACTTTAATGCATGACCAAACACAATAACCCTGGTGAAATCATTTATTACTTACCTATCCATTAGCAGCACGGCTAGGTTAGAGTCCGTAGTTCATGCCTTTCTTTCTAAAAGAGCTCTCCAGCGAGGAAAAGACGGCCCAATAATAACTCTGGTCTTTGCTCTCACTCTACCACGTTCTTCTTTTCTTTTCCTAGATTCCTCTGATAAGGGATTTCTAGCTTTCTTTGGTGAATCTGCCGCTGCTACAGCGAGTCTACGTTATACAATTATGGCAAGCCAAAGGGATAAAAAAAATTGCGCGTTCTAAACTCACATTATGTCCACCAAAACGCTCGTTCAAGACGCGCGTTTTGGCGGACATAATGCTCGCTTTTAGAACACGTGAGTTATTGCCCCCTTTGGCATCAAAACGCCGTTCATGATGCGCATTTTGGCGGACATAACGCGCGTTTAGAATGCGCACTTTTTAAAATCCCTTTGGCTTGCCATATACGCCCGTAAAGCAACACCCAGTCAGTACTTCAAAAACTGTATAGTGCGGTAAACAGACGTGGGACCCCCCAACACTAACACAGGTACGAAAATGAACAATAGATGATAGTATGACGCCAAAACTTTACAAAAAAGCATCATTTTAAGGTGTAAAAGTTGCGGAATGTTGCTTTAATGTTGACGTCCAATAACAAACCAAAGAAGAGCAAATTTACTTCCTCACTGTGAGTAATATAGATACCAGTCCATGTATTATAGGTTGTTTTTATTTTGACATGAGATGTAAAAATGTGAGGAGAGTCAACTCAAATCACAACATACTCAACAGTCTATGTGAAGAGAGCAACAAAAGCTGTAAAAACATGACTTTTGTCATTGGTTGTCATGTTTTAGTTTTCTTTTTTATTTCTGTTTGTCCGATGCTTACTAAAGATGACACACTGACTATATAAGGTGAAAACTTGTATCCTTTCAATCCATAATGTTACCTTGAAGAGTTGACATTTCTAACCGTCATTCAAACAGACTCTTCCTGGGATCCTCGACATTTTGAATCACTGTTATTTTCCCCTAAAGATTGTTATGGCATTTGGATATTTAAGGGTATTTTCTTGTGTGTGTGTGTGTGTGTGTGTGTGTGTGTGTGTGTGTGTGTGTGTGTGTGTGTGTGTGTGTGTGTGTGTGTGTGTGTGTGTGTGTGTGTGTGTGTGCCGCTGCTAGGCTTGCCACCATTGGTAGCATTTCTCACTGAAACAAATGAGCTCTAGCAGCTCCTTAAATTAACCCGGTGCTAAACTGGCTCACAGCTGATTTTTAAATTGCTTGTGTCCAACCATGTGTTACAGTTATCTCCTGCGGTGAGCTGCCTTCTCCTCCCAATGGGAAGAAGATTGGTACCCAGATGACATTCAGTGCCACGGCCATCTTTACCTGCGATGCTGGCTTCATGCTGGTGGGGTCAGCTGTCAGGGAGTGCCTGTCCTCTGGGCTCTGGAGTGGAACAGAAACCCGATGTTTAGGTGGGGAGCAACAGAAACACTCATCTTTCTTCTTTTTTACACTACAGACTAGAGATTATTGTATTAGATCTTGACTGATATACAAAATGTGCAGTTTTTGTCTTCTGTTTAAGGGTGAAAGGCAGGTCAGTTTGCTTTGGACCAAATGTGTCTTTTAGTAAAGTGTCTGATAAACCACTGAATGGTTTTTACAACAAAAACTGATTAAAATTTTAAGTTCTGTTCGTACAGCATAGCTTATTCCATAGATAATTTACATTACTAAATACAAGAATGACTATAACGTTGTCATTTTACAGATATTTTGGTAGAATATAGTTAGTTCCCGAGCGCGGCCACAGCTGCAGCTCACCGCTCCCCACCATGGGGATGGGTCAAATGCGGAGATGTAATTTCACCGGTGTGTGATGATGACTTGGGACTTTAACTTTAGGTCGTCTCCAACAAAAATCTTTGAGTCATGACAGATTACGTACAATTATTTTCGTTTAGCTTGCCCTTAACTTCTGCTGTAAACCCAATTAAAGATGGTGTCCACACCCAGTGGCGTTAAAAGACACAAATGTGGCTATAACCACGTCAGTTTTACATGTAAATTGCTGTTTGTTGTACTTGCTACAACAAACACCTTTAACTGCTAACAGATTGTGTTAGTTGTTAGTGAACCCAATTAAAGATAGTTGTCACACCTCAGTGTCTTTGGAAAAGGCCAAAATTGCTCTGACAAAGTCCAAGAGTTGAAAATTTCAGAAAGTAATCATCAGATCAATCAATCAATCAAATTTTATTTGTATAGCGCCTTCCACTGCCTTTGCAGGAGCCCAAGGCGCTGAACATATATACCATAAAAAAATAAAAGAAACGGATAAAAGGCAATCAAAAAGGGTTAAAAAGGGATAAAACAAAATAAAATTACATAAAAGCCAAGCGATAAAAGTGTGTCTTCAAGCAACTTTTAAAAACCTGCAAGCAACTTTTAAAAACCTGCAGTGTTGGAGATTGCTTCACATCAAACGGTAGGTCATTCCACAGAGTAGGGGCCATAACTGAAAGGCCCGGTCCCCTCTGCACCTGTACCTGGCACGTGGGACAGCCAACAACCCATGCTCAGCAGAGCGAAGAGATCGGGATGGCACATGATGTTTCAACAATGCAGCCAGATAAGGGGGAGCACTACCCTGTAAAGACCGATAGACATACAGCAAGATCTTTAACTTAACCCGATAACACACAGGTAACCAATGCAATGAGGGGTAATGTGATCTCATTTTCCCGTCCCAGTCAAAAGCCTAGCTCCCGAATTCTGGACCAATTGCAGCAGCTTCATTGCTGCCTGACTCAACCCAGCATACAATGCAGATGTACTAGGGCTGGGCGATATGGCCTAAAATCAATATCACGGTATATTGAGGAGTTAACCTCGATAACGATAACTACATGTATGTGCAAAACAAAAGTTGTCCACTAGAGGGGGCTGATGTATTATGTTGAGTCACGTTGTCATGTGACTCGAGGTGGTACAGCTTCTTGAAAGGACATTACCGAATTTATTGACATGGGAAAAACAATATCGGTTAGAGTCAGAAATTTCAATAAATCTTGGATTTATTGCTCAGCCCTAGGATGTACATTTACAACTGATTCAGCTTAAGTTAAAACTTTTTTTCAAAAATGTGCCTCTTACTTTTTGAGTGAACCTGACAGAGCCGACAGAAAAATAACTATAACCTCGGTCAGTTTCACAAATATTGTACCACACTTAAGATGCTACAAGCTAAGCGTCTATACTAGGGATGTGTATTGGTAAAATTCTGGCGATACGATACATATCACGATATAGGGGAGACGATTCGATATATCACGATATATTGCGATACTTTCAGCCAGACGATATTAGTGATTATTTTAGACTGAATTTAATGTAGGAAAATTCAATAAACAGTCCAAACTGATACGTAACAAGTTTAACATGAGGTATCGGAACCATAACAGAGGGATTTATATTTCAATGGAGGAAACAAAACCCATTGCACACTGCTGCCAACTAGTGGTCGGTGTTTGAATTGCACCAAAAGAAAAGAAAATACACAAATGTTTGCATGTAAATTCTTCCAAAAAATCGATAGACAGCTTTTGAATATCGATATAATATCGCAGGAACAAATATCATGATATATTGCCATATCGATGTTTTCTTACATCCTCAGTCTATACCAACTTTAGTGCGTGAGATCACACGTTGTTTTCAAGATTTTACGATACCTCTAACATTTAGTGACGTATGATTTGAGTTAAACATGTAAAGTACACCAGATTACACATGCACCTAATAAAACTCTACCATTTGACATGGAGCAAAGATGTGATTTTTCATGTCCGTCTAATGAGGACAGGTATCAAAGGAAGGGCCATGCCATACACCTGACGTCTGGCTTCACAGCTGCTCCCCTTCGATCCGGTTCACCTCACAAGAAACACCATCTCTACTGAGCTGCAGCTGTGTTCCAGATTAATTCAGAAATGTGTTTTTTTTTTATTATATATATAAATCAGGCAGAAACAGTAACTTTCTTCTGTCACTGTGCCAGCCAGAGGTAACACATGTTATGACACTGAGCTGCCACTTCCCTGTGAAGCTTCATAAAACCTGCCAAAATACTTCACAGGTGGTACGAGATGCTGTTTGTGAAGGAAATATTTAATGAAACTTAAACTGAAATGACAATGAGGCATAATTCTGTCACAACATGCTAGAAAACACATCTTAACTCAATTTACTGCCTAAAACTGAATTTATTGACCTATTTTTGGATTCAGTTTCAATTAATGTTGCCATTTGCAAAGTGTTGCAAGAGTGTTTATTGTCAATATGATGTGATAATTTGATTTAAACAAGTTATTTTTAAATGATAACATCTGTGGTTGCAGATTGCAGCTGATTGATTTCCCTTATCATCAACACATGGGTATCTGGACCATAGTGAAGGAATTAAACACTGTGTTCCTCAAACGGTGTCAGATGACAAAGTTAATACAAAGCAGCCTTTTTTCCTCTTCCAGTCTTTCCTGGCTGTGTTTAAATCGTTAGCTTTTGCTGACATCAGGAGTGCGGTGAAGGTTTTATCTACTGTAAAGAACAAAATCAATACTCAATCCAAAAAATCTCTGTGAGCAGAAAATACACACTCCCTTCTGACTTTGTGAAACGGCTTTTAAAGCGTCTTGTGTTAGCGCTGTGCATCAATCAGACCTTTGTGAATGAATCTGTTCAGGGAGCAAAGAGAACCCCAAATGCTGTTTGGTAAGCTTTTACCAAGTCGGACGCTTTTAAAAGACCAAACGCTATACGTCTTTATTTGGAAGTTGAAGATGTTGTCAGAGAGTTACAGCGTAACTCAATTTGTAACAGAAACTTTGGTGTTCTTCAGGTGTCAGATGATGAAACTGAGTTTTACAGTCCACATTCATGCTTTTAAAGGCCTTCAAAAGAATCTCAGAGGCTGTTTAAAGCAGCAATCCGGAGATTTCCCCTTTTAGGAATTATGTATGATTTTTCAGAAATCCGTTAAAGTGATTGTCTTATCATGTAGTGTGATATAATGTAAGCGATACGTCTTTTTTTTTTTGCTAAGCCCGACCCCTGCCCCGTAAAATCTGTGCAATAAGAAACTGATCGGTGACCAGAACTAACCAATAGCGTTAGACTACCGCTTACGTGTTTCAAATTTAAGGAAGCACTTCAGCTGATGCAGCGTTGATGAACTTTTCACGGACAAGTAAGTCTTTAAAATATAAATATATGAAAACACAACATGACATGAGAATAATACTTGTAAAACAACATGTTTTAGCTCTGTCGGCTACAGAAGCACATTCATAAACAAGAAACATGCAGTCACCATCTTAAAGGGGACCTAGATGTAAACCAACATGTTCCTTGTTGTTGTTGACTAAGACAGCTTGGGTGGTCAACAGCAGCACGCCAAAAAGTCAAAGCCGTGTTTGACCTACTTTTTATGTAAATTAGAAAGTTGAAAAAGGTGAGAGAAAACCTCCTGTTCTGAGAAAGCCTTCCTTAAAACGTCATAAGGGGGAGCCACGCCTCCTCAAACCTGCATGTGTCTGAGGCCTTCTGGGAAAACTAACCAATCAGCATGTCCTGGCCGAGTGGGAGGGGTCAACAGCTCTTTTCACTGAAGGCCTGAGTAAGGGGGTTTAGAATGGCCTGTATCAGGGCTCCTGGGACAGATGAAAGCCAAAAAAATTTCTTATGCTTTTTGGAGGCTCAAAGCTCTGTTTTAGATTGTTGATTAATTGCATTCTAGGACACCTTTACAAATTCAAAGCAATGGACTATGGGTGTGATACGCTTGTCAGCCACTAGATGGTGCCATCAGATAAAAGAAATACTTCGGAGAGCTACTTTAAGCTGTAAAAAAAACAATCCACTGTGAAAAAGAGTTATTTAAAAATGTGGCAAATTTGTTAGGCGGCTAGTATTAACTGCCTTGCAGGGGTGGTCCCAAGTGGATACCCATTGGGGGCAATGGACCCCCTTATAAATCACCACTCACCTCCACCTGGATGGAAAGACAGTCTCATGTGCATAAAGTTTTAAAGCTCCACAGAGTCGCGTCATCTATTTATTAATACCCAGAACATATTTTCTCATCCATACGAAACCAAAGTAGCTCGATCCAAAGGCCATGTCCTAAACCTCATAGATCAATATTGATAAAACTTGTTATTGCTTTGGGTTTTGGTGTGTCGTCCCAAGAATTTCATTGTTCATCCCTTTGAACAGACCTTCTGGATACATGCCCGTTGTCTCGTCTCACCAAAAATAACAAGCTAATATTATATAAAGGCACAAGACAATAAGTATTTGTTCACAAGCTGAAAACCAAGACCAGAACTGTTGTGTTGGATGAAAAAAATCTTATAAATTAGCAGAATCTGTAGCCTGATCCATGTTTGTTTCCCTTTCAGCTGGTCACTGTGGAATCCCCGAGGGCATCGTAAATGGCCAGGTGATCGGGGAGAACTTTGGGTACCGTGACACGGTGGTGTATCAGTGTCTGCCTGGCTATCGCCTGATTGGCTCATCAGTTCGAATCTGTCTCCAAGACAACCAGTGGTCCGGACAGCTGCCAATCTGCATACGTAAGAATATTTCAGATACCATTACCTACCTTGTGTGGAGAAGACGGTAACCCATTTAGCTGCTGTTGTAGAAACAGGCAGTTTGATAGAAAGAGTCCTACAATTAGTCTGATTTTTAATAATCTTTTTCCCTCTGCTGTGGAAGAATCAATACGAAGCAATCACTTTGCAGGCATATCAATGATAAACACCTCATGTTTAAGGGATTAAGTGTGATGTAATGCTTCTCAATTGAGTGAATTATAAAGTAAGGCGAATGGTGACGGTGGAATGAGTTTGTAGAGTCTTCTAGTCCATCATTAAAACTGTAATCTACTGAGTGTAATGCGATAAAAATCCAATCATTCTCTGGCTGTGAAGCTCGACACAGTTTCCGTCAATAACAGAAAAGGAGAACAGCTCAAATCGAAGTTTAACTGCCTTGAAAATGGAGCAAATCCACACTGGTGCTCGTTTACAAAGACTTTTTTAAGTTGTCAGTCAGTGACAGATATAGCTAAATCAAAGTTTGGCATTGGAAGTGATGTGATACAACACATCATTAAAAAAAACATCTATGGTTGTGGCTCAGTGAAAGCTAAATTCTGAGAAAATAAACCTGCAGTGTGTCCTTGCACAGCTTTGTGTGCACAAGCAGAGGAATCGTTAGAATTTTCTTAGACTCAAACCTGGAAATTGGCCCATGCCAAGTCTACAACCCTCCAGTGTGTAGTTTATCATTTTACACTTGATTCAGAGCCTTCAAAACCTGTACGGCCTATTAGAATTTGACTGGACCACAGCCCCTTATCCACGGTTGAATCAGAGAGGTAGTAGGTCAAGGACACAAACCTTTCTTCAGGAATGCTCTCCAGCTCCTCCAGAGTCATCCCAAAGTGTTTCCAGACCAAATATGGTGTTCTCCCAGTAGGCTATGCCCATAAAACCTCCAGATGAATGAAACCAGAAACACACTGTATACAGATGCATCAACCACCTCAGAGGACTCTTTCTGATGAGGAGGAGCATCAGCTCTACTCCGTTCTTTACGATGATGAAGCTTCTGACCTTATTTTTAAGGCTAAGCCCAACAAACCAGATGAAGGCAGCTCAGTTCTTTAGCTGCTTGTGTCAGGGGACTAGCTCTTTCGATCACGAGTAAATCTTATGACCACCCGATTTTATGGTCTTGTGATCCACCATCCCCATGGGTTGGGGGCTTGCGCTCACTCTGCCAGGGGGCAGAGCTGCGTCGGCTTGGTCGCCCTGTGCTTGATGGCCTTGGGGTCTGAGGTTGTCTCGCTCTTGGCTGGCCTGTATCAGTGGGGCCAACAGTGTGCTAAGCTGGGAGCTCCAGGCTATCCCGCAGCTTATTTGATCTGAGCTGAAAAATGAAACCAGTATGACCTCATTCCAGACCAGGTAGGAGCCCACAGGTTCGTTGACATGGAAGCGTTACCATTGCAGCCACCATCTTTGATCCAGGACTCTACGTTTCTACCACCATGACCTTGCTGTAGACATTTTGTGAACGTTCTAAGCCATGCCATGCTATCACTTGCGATCAGGATTGTAATATTCACTTGGAAACCCCGCCAAGACCCTAAAAAGATTACCTATGTTTGAGCTGATTTTTCCCCACAACACAGCAAGGTCTTCATCTCGTCTAAAGCAGATCTAAGAGGATTGTGGCTTTTGAACAAATGCATGGAGAAAGAAAAGCAGAATCACCCTTTTTTGTTGATGAAAACCTGTAAGTGGAAATTGTTTGTGTCTTTGATATGGGATGCACATTTCAGAGTGAATTTAGGACGTTTTTAATGTTTTGTTTATATTTGAGAAATCCCCCACCTCTTCCTTGAATGTAAAGCTAGTGGAGCGGTCTCAAAGGGCCAAAGGGGCAAATCTGTCACACTGCTGGCCTGGGTGAGATCATTATCGGAGCTCGAGGACACAACAGAAGGCTCTGACATGTCCAGGCTACTGTGGAAATTCACCAAAATTGGTCAGCTGCTGCGAGTGTCATGAATGTTTTTTAGCCGCACGCAGGGCACAGTCGAGGTGGTGATGAGGCCAATTACTGGCCTCTCTTCCCTAAAGTGACAGCCCAACTGTTGACTAAATTAGGATGGTGTTAGGAAGACAGAGATGGAGTCATAAAGGCTACAATAAAGTAGATGAGAGCGTTTTTGATTTCTCAATCTGACCTGAAAACAAAAGCGGACTGCTCGCTGTAAGGGCCTAATAGCATGCTTTAGTGGGAGCGCGTGTGCATTCTGGAGGCCACGCGTCTCTGCCTCCGCGGTCAGGACGGTGAGCGTGAATGAATCGGTGCATCGGGGAGTGTTTCTCGGCTGTGCTGTTTTTATTGAGGTTATTCATGCAGGAGTTATTGAGGGAAATCATTTTACAGCCAAATTATACTGTAATTATGGAGATGAGAAGCTCTTGTTTTCAGACACAAACACAGAATGATGATGAGACTATGAAATGCGTTTGAATGCATGTGTGTCTGTAGCCACGGGGTGTGCTGGCAGAGTCAGATGACTGCATATCGTCTGCATATAAACAAACTTCTGATCCTCGCAGATCAACTTCCTTTGCTCCTCTTATCGTCTTTGTTGCTCATCTCTGCTCTCACCTTTTGCTATCTTCTTTTTATTTCCCCCATCTTGCACCCACTCTTCCTCTCTTTTCCTTCTCCTCTTCAGTGTTTTACCACCCAGTGATTCTCTTTCTGCTTTTTTTAGACTCTCCTCCTCTCGTCTCCTCCCTGATAAATTTCAAGCTGAACAGTTTGAGCAGGCGATGAGAGAAGGGGGTCTGGCAGTAGCTGTTGGAGGCCTATTTGCACAAACATCACACAGACAGACACTTTAAAGTTCCTGCGAACGAAGTTAACAAGATGAATAATTATGATTCACAATGACGAGCAGAGGGCACTAAGTGCTAATGCTAAATATGGCAAGGCCGACTTTTTCCAAAATAATGACGGTAAATTGGTATTGCAGCTTTGTCCTCTAAATCATCTGTCAGCCTCATGAATATTTATGAGTAACTGCAGGAAAGGCACGGTGAACGTATTTGACCACAATTTGTTTGTTTCTCAGAAAACAAACACAGTAAGACATTAGTGTGTCATCTGGACTACAAGTCATTTCGGTAAATATAATTATAGTCATATTTTTAAAGAATAAACCTTAGATACTTAATTTACGTTGGTTGAATTTAGGCTATGTCTTTTAAAACATTATCAGTGAGGTCTCTGGTTCTGTTCTTGGCTCTGACGGCTTTGTTTGGAGTTTTCTTTGGTTCCACCTTAAAAACATGGTTAGTAGAAGCTAACTGTTAGCATTAGCAACTCCAGCATGGCAGAACTCCTCCAGGCTTGTGTTGTTTGTGGAGATAAAACATCAACGTTGCAAAGCAGAGTCAGTGGCAGAGTCACGTTGCTGTTATCCAATCAGAGGAGAGAAAATGCTGACGTCTAAAGCTACTTTCTCCTCCAGCTGACTTCTACATCCTCAAACAGGCGCACCGGAGCTTTATTTCACCAGAGTACATCTTACAAGACATTCATTCCCACTAGAGACCGCTGCAGATGTTCTAAAAATATAAGTAAACCTGACTTTTAAGACCTAAATAAATATTAAATTATTCATAATTACTGAATGAATGTATGGATGAGTAATGCAAACACCAGGAATTTTTTTTAGCAAGAAAAAGGAAATAAAATATGATGGAAGCAAATACTGCAGCCATCCACTAGAGGGAGTTTTGTATCTGCTTCAATGTTCAGGCAATCTAACTCTAAGTTGAAGGGTTCTCAATAAAGTAACGTTTCCTATGGGAGAAACGACATGTCTAATCACTATACATCTCTGAAAAAATCTGCTTTACTTGCTATACCTGTCTTTAATATATAATGAATGTGAAAAAGTTTGATTGTCTTTTAGAATGCCTCCTGTACCAAATGGCTACAAATGTGAGACAGAAAACATTTTCCATCCATTGTTCTATTATTTGTAAATCCACTCATTTATTCACCATTTTCCCTTTAGCGATCAGTTGTGGCCATCCAGGAAGTCCCATTTATGGACGTACAGTGGGGAACGGCTTCAACCTCAACGACGTGGTCAGCTTTGTTTGCAACCGTGGTTATGAGATGGAGGGGCCCCCGCGTGCTCAGTGCCAGGCCAACCGCCAGTGGAGCCACCCGCCCCCAACGTGTAAAGGTGGGGAGAAAAGTTAAGTGTATTGACCCCTAACTTTATTTATCCCCAATTTTTCATGCAACCCTCCTATCTATCTTTATTTACCTTCCTCATTTCCTCTTGGAACAAACCTTATTCCCTTCACCATCGCCCTTAGCTAAATTTATTTCACCTTAATAATCCTTTTTGCTTGAAGCAGCTCCTGTTCTCAACACAACCATGACAGAAATGTTCATTTTTCCAACAGAAGGCAGATGTTGTCACGTTGCATCGTGTTGTGTCGTATCACTTCGAATCACCTAAAAACGTTTAATGTACTGTTACCCCTTTTTATACCTTTAAATTGAAGTCACGACTAATTGTCCCACATGAAGATGAAGTATAAATGGTATTGTCCCATAGTTTATTGTACCATATTGCGTAAGTTTTATTATATTTTTATTATTGCATCATACCGTGTCATATAGCATCATATTGGTTTGTATGAGTCTATTATGCTGACATGTTTTTCTTGTTGTATTGTCCCGTATTTTATCGTACCGTATTGCGTAAAATCGTATATTATTTTGTACCATCGAATCGTATTCTGTATTATAGCATTTTATTGGTTTGTATTTTGAGTGTATTATCCTGTCACGTATTTTCGTGTTGTGTCATATTGTCCCGTAGTTTATCATATCGTGTTGCGTAAAATCGTATTATATTATTTTGTATCATTGCGTCGTACCGTACCTTATAGCATCTTATTGGTTTGTATTTGAGGGTATTATTTTGTCACTTTGCATCATGTTGCGTCGTATCGAATCACCTAAAAAAGTTTAACGTACCGTTGTCCCTTTTCTACTTTTATGCTAGTTCCTGTTATTTACAGAATGAAAAAGCCAGTGAATTGACTCTAGTCCACATCTGAAAATGCTGCATGATAACAGTCTAAAACACTGCAGAGCTCCTGGATTTAATTCAAACCAATTTGCCTAACTACATCATCACACTTACCCTTTTAAACACCACCTCTGTTCATCCCGTTCCTCTTCTCCATATCCGTCTTATTACTCCCTTCATTATTGCTCAGAAACACATTCCAAGTGGAAAACACTAGGAAAAAAGAGAAAAGGGGAAGAGAAACAACTCTCTCTGGTTGGTACCAAATAACACATGTACTCTTGTTGTGTGTCTTTTCCATTTGTGTGTGTTTGTTTTTGTGTATCTCTGTGCGTATAGTGGTCAACTGCTCCGACCCTGGTATCCCAGCCAACTCCATTCGGCAGAGCAAAATAGAGCATGGCAACTTCACGTTTGGCACGGTGGTGTTCTACGACTGTAACCCCGGGTATTACCTGTTTGGATCACCTGTACTCACCTGCCAACCGACAGGACAGTGGGACAAACCCCTTCCTGAGTGCATAGGTATGCAGCATCTTGGTTATTCTAATCTTTATCTGTATTTTGGTTTAGTGTTTGTCACCAAGTCATCAAGTTGAATCAAAACGACTCATCTTTCGATCCCTTCTCCATCTTCATTCCTGTATCTCTCTCTAGTCGTAGATTGTGGCCACCCTGGCTCTCCCCCCAACGGCGTGCTGAGCGGAGATAAGTTTACATTTGGTTCAACTGTTCGATACTCCTGTCTGGGCGGGAGACAGCTGAAAGGAGAATCGTCCCGGACGTGTCAGCTCAATGGGATGTGGAGCGCCCCCATGCCCTTCTGCTCCGGTGAGCGTTTTAACTTCTGTTGGATGTCCAGGCCTTCGGTGTCCGCCCTTATCAGGGGCACTGATAGATAGTAGCCGCAGATGAAAGGAGAGATGTCTAAAATATGTAGACTCGCCAGAGTGGAAAGCAACTCATGCCTTTACATCCTGCAGGCACACTTTGGTAAAGCTTTTGCACTCAGTCAGAGGGATAATGGGGGCATGGATGAACATGCAGAGGAAAGGTCGGTGCCTGAAAAGTGAATATATCAGTATCTGAAGAAAGGGCTCTGGAGCATAACCTTGGCTCAACGCTCGGTTCTGTTCTTGTAATCGAACATCAACAACTTGTGAACTTCTGCTCGGTGTTATTTCAGATGATGTAAGGCTTCAGGGGATGAACTGATGGATGAAACTAGATACAAACAGACGCTGTCATTGTTTTCTAATATGCTTTACACAAGCACATTCTCTCCCCGCTGAACTTTATGTATATGCATTTCTCAACACTTATTAAGCTGGTTTGTCTCCGAGGACAAGATTCCTCCGTACCTTTCATCATGTAAACAAACACTAAGTTATATGGCTCTCCGTTGGCTGGCTGGAGGCATGATTACGCCTTTTCAGGCTGAAAGGCTCCCAGCTGCTGCTTATATAACAAGCATGGTGAGAATGTATTCCAGACGACTTGACTAAGAATACGCTGTTATTTACAGCAGTTTCCCAGGGGGCATGTGGGGGTGAGGAAGGGTAATAGTTTTGGAAGAAATGATTCATGGGTTCTACCTGGCAGGTCTGTACCAGAGCCCCTGCAGAGATAAGAGTTCAGCCCAGGATAGCTCTTCTGGCTTTGGGATGAGATGAGAGCTGATGAGCAAACCTATTTCTAATGTTAATGTTGTTTATTACATCTGAGAGAAAAGTTAATACTTTAAACTTTTGCTGAATGCAGATTTCAGCCAAATAATGTAGGTAACAGTTTTGGGATATTTGCTGTAGCCAGAACTATGAACTGGTGCTGAATTTAGTGGTTAGTTTAAATGTTGAAAGTCTTGAAACTTTTTAGGGTTAAATATTGAAGATTTGGTGAAATAGCCCATTTTTACTAGCCTGGCAAACCATCCTGTATGTAAATATATGGTCCGTTGACGGCTCTAGTCGTGGGGCGGGATCTACGGTTGTCTTTCAAACTGTCTCTGGACGCTATTGGATAACAAAAAACTCACCGCTACGGATGTCAGTCAATGAGGCAGTCCGCCATACTCCATCAAAGAAATGCAAATACATTCTTTTCTAAATAAACTTAAGTACCTCTATCTGCTCTTGACTCAAAGAAAAACCCAAGCCTCAGTAGTCCAAAGTTGATGCCAAAGCCGTTTCAAACGAGTCGTCACCATCTTAGTTTCACTCAGTCACAGTAACATCCCGCCCACCAACAGAGTGACGTGATTGGCCCACCAAACCAATACAGCGCTGGGATTGGACAGCTACAGATGTCATTCAACGGGGCAGTCCACCATTGCATTGTGGAACAACTACATAAAACATAAAAAAACATTTAATAATACATTGTTTTTCTAAATAAATGCGCTGTGATTGGCCAGCCACAATACTGGCCGGGGCTGCGAGGTTCCAATGGAGCGTTGCTAGACCGTCAATTTAGCTTCTGCTAGCGACGGTCTAGATCAGGGGTCCTCAACTAAATTTGTTCAAGGGCTGGATTTTTTCCAGCAGACACCGTGAGGACCAGATGCTCTTCTAAAATTAAATGGTAAATGACCTGTATTTGTATAGCGCCTTCTTAGGATTCTACAACCCCCCAAGGCACTTCACAACACAATCAGTCATCCACCAATTCAAACACCCATTCACACGCTGGTGATGATGAGCTACAATGTAGCTACAGCTGCCCTGGGGCGCACTGACAGAGGCGAGGCCACTGGCACTACCGGTCCCTCTGACCACCACCAACAGGCAAGGCGGGTTAAGTGTCTTGCCCAAGGAAACAACGACAGCGACAGACTGAGCAGGTCGCGAACCTGCGACCTTCTATCTGGCTATCTGGAATGTAGATGGGTCTATAGATTAAAAAGTTGACCTTTTAAATCACCTCCATGTTTCCAACAGACCAGAACAACACCATTAACACCTCTGATGAAACCCTTATTCACAGGTACATGAAGAGGGTTGGTAAAAACGTTGTAAACTGGGATGTACCAACTTCTTCCATCAGAAAACAAACATCACATTTACAAAGTTTAAAGGGTGAAAATATGGCCACCCATCCTCTGAGTTACTATCTGACATTGCTGCTGCAGCAGGTTTAGTCAACAACGATGGACGAAAACTCCAACAGGATGTTTTCTGTCTCTGGTACTAAAGAGATCACAAATAGAGGCAAACAGTTCCAGCCTGGTTATGTAAATCCAAACAAAGCATGATGTGTTAATGACTGAACTTTAAATGTGCTGTAGGGAAGATTTCATCACCTTTACACAAAGCCAGGCTCTACCGTTTCCAGTCTTTGCGCTAAATTAAACTAATTACGTGTAGCTCGACCTTTAAAGGACAGTAGGAATCAAGTCTCCCAGAATGTGTGTGTGTGTGTGTGTGTGTGTGTGTGTGTGTGTGCCAGCTAAGTGGCCTTGAACTAAGGCTTTATTTAAGAAGAAAACAAAATATATAATTATGCTCCAACATTCTCACATTTACACATCATCAGTTATCCAAGAGACATTAGATGATGGAAACCAAAGCGTTTCGTCCACTGGAGGTTTTTCAGTCAGTCTTAAAGAGATTAATCAGTCATCTGATTGCAGGCAATGTTCTTTTGTATTTCTGAACATAATTGTAGTGTTTTTATGATTATTATTATTTACAGCTGAAGAACTCATTAGAATTCTGAAGCATTACAAAAGCTGTTATGTCATAATGTGTCTGTGCTGTTTCTAAGCTCTATTTAGCAGCAAGCCTCCAGATAAATGCTGTAAAGAACAAACAAAGGCAGAGTGAGATTTTATTAAGCATAAATTCAATTAGTCACTCTTTCCACATACGGCCTTGTTGAATTCATGATCAGCTGTTGATGTAAACGCTGTGTGAGTTCTCCCAAATTCATCCCAAACTCATCAAGCTGTGGCAGTAATCACATTCACACCATTAGTGAGATGGGCAGAAATGTTAGAGTAGCTATACGTTAGTTCAGACGTGTGTGTGTGTGTGTGTGTGGGTGTGTGTGTGTGTGTGTGTGTGTGTGTGTGTGTGTGTGTGTGTGTGTGTGTGTGTGTGTGTGTGCTCTCAGGAAGGTGCTCAGACAGGATTTTGCTGACCAGGTGGTTTTACAAGGGCAGAGTGAGGTTCTCTCTCTCTCACTCTCTCTCTCTCTCACACACACACACACACACACACACACACACACCAACGCAGGGCAAACATATGGTCCTTGTCTCAAACATCATGTGCCCACTCTGCTACTATTTGTAAGCAGCTGTTTTACACGTGTGAACTTCACGATTATAAATGACTACCATGTGACGACCTCACTAGGCTCTCACAACTTATTTATAATCGTTTATATCTTTATTTTTTAGATTTAAGCCATTTCTGGAAATATGTAAACAGTACAACCCTGTAAGAGATTCTCCTCCTTGTGTTTCCATGTAGGCGACATCGCTGGTTCCTGTGGTGATCCTGGCATTCCCTCCCACGGTTCAAGGGAACAAACAGATTTCAGGATCCGCTCCAAGGTTTTCTTCACCTGCTCAGAGGGCTATGAGCTCATTGGATCCTCTGAAAGGATGTGCTTCCCCAATGGGACCTGGTCCGGCACACATCCTTTTTGCAAACGTAAGAAGACCCTTCAGACCCATCCCTGTCCGTCCCTGTTCTGATCATTAGGATAGATGTTGGACTTTGTCTCATCTGCCATCTTTCCTGCAGCTGTCCAGTGTGGTAATCCTGGAACTCCCAGCAACGGCAGAGTATTCCGTCTAGATGGAACCACGTTCTCCCACTCGGTCATTTACTCCTGCATGGATGGGTACCTGCTGACCGGCGCCACCACACGGCTGTGTCAGGCCAACGGGACATGGTCGGGATTACAACCCAACTGCAGCAGTAAGTGACCTTCTGATGCCTGGTTGGATTTATGGGGCTGTTCAGCTGTTCACTTGGAAAACTGGATGGTTCTGAACCAACGTTTGACCTCAGTTTTAACCTCAAAATCCAACATGGCTGACTAGTGCATGAAAACTGGTGATAGTGACCTGTCTGTGTCTAATTAAATCAGTCATGAATTTGAACGAGTCTGTGTTTGAATCCATAAAATGGAGAACGTCATTGGCTCGTTAGTATTTACTTTAGTTCCAGTGGGTCAATCGCCTCCATTAGCCGCTGAAAGAAAACATACAGGGAAACAATCAGCTCAGCTCAGTGTTCATTCGTCTTTTGGACCACAGCAGATTTACTGAAATAATGAGTTTGACTCCTTTAAGACTTACATGAATTATGAAAACAACCCTAACCATAACTTTACCTTTCATTCAAATTGGCTAAACACCAACAAACCCGTTTCAGAACCAACACAGCCAGACTGTTTCAGGAGAAAAGCTGGTTAACGCTGCTGCACCACTGCATTATGGGTTGTTGTACTCTTAGTTATAGCGCTCAAAATCCTCAGAAAGCAGTTCATAGTCAGGACAAGTTAATGCCACCACGGTATTTCTCACACAGTCCTTCCAGTTCTTTCACTGCAGAAATGTTTAGAGCCTTTGCACAAACAGTAGGGTGGAGTCATCCACAGCTGTGGGGGCTGACAGCTGAGATTATCCCCTAAAAGATGGTTAAGCTCAGAGGAAAATGGCAACAACACCTTTGATAAAGTTCTTAGCTTTAGCCGAACTCTTTACTTCTGTTAATACTTTAGTCCACGTGTCAGCCTCAAGGCCAGAGGGCCATTTTATCTGGGTTGTTTAATGAGTTGTAAACGGCTTGCAGGAGAATTAGGACAAATACAACTCCCATAATGCACTGGGACAGGCTGCAGCATCGTAAACCCAGAGACTCCTCTGCTCAGCTGCAGTAGTTTTGTCAGGAACTTAAAATGAGTTTGGTGCTGGTGAGAAATGAGGTGCTAGATTCATAAAACAGGGCCGTGTGCACCTGTGCCAGGATTTATGTCTCCATTAAAAACAAATAGACTCATTTGACTCTTTACATTTTTGCCTCCGTGAACTTGTTTGAACCTTTTTGTTTTCAAACTTAGATTCTTTTACAGGCAGAAATGTCAAACTAACTTTTCCTTATTTTGTATGAACTGGCCTTCAGGTTCCTGTTCAGCAGACCTCATTTAAACGTCTCTTACTGTTGAACTCAGGGTTTTAAAAAACCTGTTGATTGTAATCAGGCAATGATCAGCCAATCTTGGACTCAAAAATCCGATTTTTTGTTGTTTTAAAGTTCCCAAAAAACGATGAAAAAAGACACTTTCCAGTCTTCAGTGTCCACATCTCTAACATTTAAAGGAGACATATTCAACAAAACTCACCTTCTGCATCCCTTTGTGCTGCCATGTGGGTCTCTGCTGCCTCTATAAACACTCCCAACATGAAAATAAACAAAAAAATCCATCCATTTTCTCAGTGTTTGGTTATAAGCCTAAAATGAGCCCATTAAAAAGTTTCTGTTTGTGACATCACAAACGGGAACATTTGCGTAGAACTCCCTCTCACCTCCGCAGGCAGGGGGAGCAGTGGCTCTAATATGACCCCCTCTTAGATATCAGAGCTTCTCATCGTTGGCCAATCATAGGGTGGGTGGGCGTGGCCAGCTCCAGCTTGTTTTCTTAAAGTGACAGAGCCCTGAAACAGCTCATTCTGGAAGGTGCTGAAAATGTCGAGGATTAAACTGCTTAAATCGTTTCACGTGAGAGGGATTTAGTGCAGAGTACGTCATAAACATGTTTTATAGACCATAGGGCTATTGTATCTTGTTTTAAAAACGTAATATGTTTCCTTTAAATAAAGTTGGCAACAACAGATCTTCTATGATGATGTTTTCACTTTCAGAATCATTTCAGTTTATTCAGAAATTTGACAAACATTGAAAATTAAACACAAATCCATAAATACTGGCAATTATTCAAGAGCTGTAACTCAGAATCGAGAGTGAAAACACAGGATCGTGTAGTTTGAGTTGGGTCATGTGATCAGCACCGTCTGGGGCTACATCAAGTCTCCTCATAAACCAAACTCCACATGTGGATCAGTCTATAAGTTGTCTAACTCACCCTTTTGTGACACAGCTTTATGTGTATTCATTATAAGGCCTGAGTGATGAAATAAACCCAGATATTTACGCCTGTGCGTCTGACTTTATAGCGTGGCATGAATAACCTTGATTGTTGTTTACTTTAGCTAATTTGCTTTTTGAACCCGGTGGGAAAACCCCACAGAGTAAATAACCATAAAAAATAAAAGTCTCTTCCTGTGTGATATATGACCAAAGCCACACTTGAGCAAGCGTTAATCAGCGCTGCACGTTTATGGTGCACTGCAGAGTTCACCCGCCTGCACGCCTTCGAAAAGGAACGCAACGTCCGGGACTGGCAACGCCTTTTCCTCAACACAAATCCACATTTGTGGAGTAAACTCTTCATGGTTCCTTTTTGGCAGTGACATTTTCTGACTTTAAAAGCACCACACAGAGAAGTAAGCCATGACACATCCAGCTGGGGCCGAATAATGGAGATAAAAGTGCTGAGGAGCCAAAATCTTGAATCAGGCGCTTCTTGGAAGTGAAAGATGGGAACGGCTGGCTTTTACAGTAGATTACACCACAGCTATTAACAGGCATGGCGGCATGTGGGGTGGCTTTAGAAGCCGTTAAACTGCCTATTAGACTATGAAGGACAGTGCCCTAAAAGTACCGTCAGGGGAATCCTAATGCTCCTTAAAGTAGTCCCTGGACTACCTCGGAGGGTTTTAATATCACTGTTGTTTCATTTATGAGGAAGCCCTCCAAGGATTGAGGAATTCAATATTAGCTCATTAATACGCCGCTCACAGACAAACAGAAACCCACGCGACAGGATCTGAGTTACCAGATCTAGTTGTGTTTCAGATTTCTGATATTTATTGATTTGGATCTTAGTAAATAAATAAAAAGGGATTATTTTTTGTAATTAAAGCTCGTAAAAGTTTGATTTCTATAAAAATGTTTGACCTCAGTTTTATTTTTCTACATTTTTTCACTTTTTTCAAAAGATTGTTTAACTCAGGAATTTTGATGTATTTATTTTGCCTTGAGTAAACAGACAACGTGTTAAATAAAAGGTGTTTTTTTCTGATCTGAAGTCAAGGTGTATTTACAGGAGAGGAAAAAACTCAACGCACCTTTAATGTTCTCCTGCTTTTATCATTTAAATCGTCGAACGTAAAAGAAAAACATCCAAAAACGGACAAATTGAAATTCCAAAATCTGGTCCTGAAGCCCGATGCTAGCTAAACTCCATCTTCCCGTTACGTCAGTGCCGCTTGTTTCTTCTCCACAGTGATAAACTGCGGGGATCCCGGCGTTCCCGCTAATGGCCTGCGCTACGGAGAGGACTTCACGATTGGTCAGAATATTTCCTTCCAGTGCCAGCCGGGATACAGGATGGAGGAGGACGGGTCACCTGTCAGGATGTGCACCCAGAATGGGACTTGGAATGGAAACATGCTGACCTGTACAGGTACAATAAACATCTAGACCGTGAAGGAGTTCAGATTCTGTGTTTCTGTGGAAACTTTATAGAAATCACATCGTCTATAAAATCCAAAGGGCCAAAAGTCATGAGGTGATCAGTGGTTATCGTTCAACCTTAAAGTGCATTTCCAAAAATCTCAAACAAAAGTTTTATGAAATAAACCATTTTGTGTGAAACACCCCCATTTAGTTTGATCATACATGCAAATATAAACCAGTGAGAAAAAAACACATTACAGCTCAGGTTTTGGAGGTGTCAGAGGCAGGATGATGTATTGTTGCTAGCATCTTTTTCATGCATGAGCGCTCAACCAGCCTCCAGTCACTAGGTGGCAGCAGCGCTCAGACTAACCACCAGGCTGCCTGTTTAACCCAGCTCATCCCTCTTATTCAGCTCATGTAGAAAGGTGGTTCATTGCCTCGATTTTAAATGAGGCAGATGCTGAAAACTTTCTCCCACCCTCTTCCTCTTTTCCAGCGGTGACCTGCGTAGCGCCCCCTGCCATCAGCAGCGGGGTACTGCAGGGCAGTGACTTCGAGTGGGGCAGCAGCGTGAGCTACAGCTGCTCACCTGGATACGAGCTCTCGTTCCCGGCCGTCCTGACCTGTGTGGCCAACGGCACCTGGAGCGGCATGCTTCCTCAGTGCTTACGTGAGCGCACACACACACACACTCACACACACTCACACACACAGCTCAAGAGCATTCCCTCTATATGAACCATCCCTCACAGCGGGAGGGGAAATATTCTATGTGCCCTTGAGTGTTCCAGAACAGCGAGCACATGTCAGCGTTTTTCATCTTTGTAACTTTGCATGTTTCTGTGTTTGCAGCCAAGTTTTGTGGTGACCCAGGAACTCCGGCTGGTGGTTTCAGAGAGGGTCGGAGTTTCATCTATCAATCAGAAGTGTCCTTTACCTGTTCTCCACCTTTGATACTGGTCGGCACGGCGACCAGACTGTGCGAGAGTGATGGTACCTGGAGTGGAACGCAGCCACGCTGCATCGGTAAGCTCAGAGATTTTTGCACGTTTTGGTGGTATTTATTTATATTTTTTTATTTATTTATTTACTTACAAGAAAAACCCCAAAGCTGGAGAAGTAATTTGATTCATTCAGACTCAGAATGCCTTTACTGTCATTCAGTGTCACATACAACAATATAGTTCTGCTCCACACGTTTAATCAGGTTTTATGAAGGTAATAACGGGCCGTAAGGTTACATTAGGAACATTTAGAACAGAAACATGTATTAATAATAATTATTAATGATTTTTTTAATCTGATATGTGAACTTTACCCATGTTTTCTACATCCCTGTGATTGATTTGTCTCAATTTCACTTATTTGTATTGAAATATCATTTTTTATAACAGAACATTTTCTGAGGTTTCTTGTATATAAAACTGGCAGGGCTGAGTTAACGGGGGCCCCCCAGGCCCCCCCTTAGTGACGCCTCTGTTTAAGTACATTTAACACAAAAACTTGCTTCCAATCAACAAGCTGCGTGTTCAACATTAAATAAAGCATTACGGATTATTTCCATACATTTGAACTCACCTGCATCTGACTTTTATCCATCAGCAGATATTAAACGTGTAGCAGACGAGGAAGCAGGACCCTTTGGGCGTCGGAACAACCTGACGACACTTTTCTAACATATTTATAAACTATTTGATCTAAATAAATCTCCAGCTGCTTCACAATATAGTCAAGGTGTCTAAAATCAACTAGGCATTGATTTAAGACTTAAGCGATGGCTTTCTAACAGTTCCTGACTTAATCATCTTCAATCATTCATCCCCCCCACCCCACCAGTGAGCTGGAGCACAGCAGAGACTCCCCAGGCGGGGGTGTCCTCCCCACTTCAAAGTCTGGGATCAAATTAAAAGGCGGAGCCACTCGGGCCGCTGGAGCAGCCAAACTTCTGAGTGAGATTTCTCCAGAGGTCATCCTCGTAAAATAAATATCTTCTTTTAAATAACATATCAAAGCAGAAGGGCTCAGACTGCTGGTTAATGCTGTACATATGTTTCCCTATAATTAATGACATGAGACCGCGGTATAACCAGAACCGCCTCCACGGGGCGTCGCTGTTCCCACGCGCCCTCCTGATGTATAGAAACGTAGTTTAGTCCATAAACCAGTCACATGGCTCTAGACTCGAGTTTAACGCTCTCAAATCAAACTGATGATTGGTGAAAGCTTTCGTTCTTTCACTTCCAGCGTGTTGAAGGAACATCTTGGACCTCTGTTCCTCTGTGGCTCAGATTTTATGATCTGAGTCCAGTTTGATCACGCTGAGGTCAGGATGTGATGGGTGGACATCACATCAGTTCTCCTTGTTCTTCATCACCATGGAGATCATTCTTAAAGTCATTGGTTGCAGAATAAATTTGGGACCAATCAGATGCCTCGCTGGATAAACATCTGCTTGTACGTTTCAGCATGAAGGACACCTTTCAACCTGTGGAACTGCTGCCCATAACTAGCAAGGGACCTCCATTTTCTAAACACAATCATTACGGCCCTGCTCTCCAGCCCGGTGACAAACTAAAGCCTGGGACACACAGCAGACAGACGCGCCGCGTCTCGCCCGCGCCGTTATTAGAAGCCATGAGAGTGGCTACACGGGGAGCGCAGCGTTGCGTCCCAGAAGCACCGGTCCGCGCAGAGGCGCTGAAGATAGGCGCCAGTTTTATTTCAAGTGCCACGGCGCGCCGTGGAGCGGCTGTTCCTGTTCTCAAGTCCCACTTGATGTTGTGACTATCGCGTGACTTTCCAAGAAGCGTTCAGTGGCGCGGCACTTCCTGTGTGACCATTTGACTTCCCAAAACCGCGGCGCTTTTGTGGCGCAGCGCGTCCGTCTCCTGTGTGTCCCAGGCTTAAGAGTTTAGTGATTGTTGTTCTACGTCAAACTTTTAGCCAGACTTGTCCAGACAGTGGACGGATACCTGGTCTAATAAGGTTCAGCTCCGAGCTACGAGCTGATGCTAGACACTTTCAAAAGGAAGTAGGCCTGACGTGTCTTTCATCTCCGTTTCCTTGGCCTATCTTTTTGTCCACTGTCCTCAGCATTGCCAGCTTCTTTCAGCTACTTTCTGAGAGCAAGAACAGAATATGTTGAAACCTCCGTCTGCTTTGAAATCCTTCCCTGGGAGAGACTAGCTGATGAGGTGGAACGAGCTTTGTCTTGTTGCTGAGCTCCGTCTCGTCGTCGTGTTTGACCTGTGAGGAACGTTCTTCTACGATGTCACCTTGTCAGCAGAGTTCAGTTTTAAAGAGGACATACTGTGACTTTCTTCTTAAGTTATAATTTCAACATGTCTATGAAGTTTTTGTACTGAATCCCTCTCACATAAAGCAGTTTCAGCAGTTTTATTCTTGACAGTTTCAGAACCTTCCAGAATGAGCCGTTTCAGGGCTCTGTCAATAGCTTCTGGCCACACCCACCTACCCCCTGATTGGCTGCTATAAGCTGAGAAGCTCCAATATTCATGAGGGGCTCGGAGTAGAGCCACTGCTCCTCCCAACATCGACATATGTGGGGGGTTTTTTTGCTAATGTTCCTTTTTGTGACATCACAAACGGGGACTTTTTTAAACGGCTCATTTCAGGCACAAAATTCCTCAAAGCAAACACTGACAGAAAACAGATGGAAGGTTTTTATACATGTCTGAAGTGTTTTGGAGGTAGTAGAGACCCACATGGCAGCACAAATGAATGCCAAAAGGGAGTTTTGCTTTAAACGTCCTCTTTAGGCCAATTATTCATTTGGATCTGTTAGGCGGGATTATTTATTTCTACATCTTGTTATAATCCTGTAAATTGGTTTAAATATGGGCTTATGAAGCATGTTGCACAGCCATCACAGCCACTAATGACTGTTGAATGTATAGTTCTGTGGATAAAAAAAGCTGCAAAAATGTGTTTGAAAACTTAATTTAACAATAACTAGAGGCCTGTTTTAGGAATTCTTAATAAAGAAGCACGTTCAAGAACAGGAATTACTGCTTTTTCACAGTTAGAATCAACATTTTAGACCTGATGTAAGAAGTTTAAACTTGTCCAAACCTCATAAATGAGGGTTCTTCTGTTTTTGTTTCAGCTAAGTGGTTTTGCTTCCTCCCAGCTCTCTCTGTCCACCAGAAGAACTCTAGTGGACCATTTCATAAAGGTCATTTGTGAGCTCGCTGATTAAATATTATGGTAGCGTGATATTTCACCAGTGATTGTCACTCACAAATTGCTGTTCTGTCGGCTCTCGAATGAGCCGTGTGACATTTGATCTTACGGATGAAACGAACCAAACGTAACAGGAGAGAAAAGTGGTTCGTATGTTGATTTGGTTGAACACATTTTAAAGGGGGGTGCACCTCAGCCGTCCGGCTCACCGGGACACTGAGATGACTGGTGTAGGAGAAATGGCTCGTCACCTACGACCCAGATGGAGATGGTGGAGGTTATTTAGCCAACAGGACTTGTGCATTGACCAACGACTGTAGAGAAACATGGATGTTTCAATGTTTACTCCTACAGAAAGTTTTAAAAACGTCATTTCAATCATTTCTCTTGTTTAATAAAACCTACTGTTGTATCACTGGAAAGCAGGGGTGGAGGTAGGATGGAAAAGCTTTGGGGCTTAGTCACCTTTTTAGGAGGTACAACGTGTACGGGGTAAGAATCTGTGGAATGAGCTAAAGGTTTGTTTAAAGTAGCGTGTTGTTCTGTTGGTAGAGCTGCCAGGTGGGTTCCAGTCACAGGTGTATGTACTGGAGTGATCATCTCCACCTTTAACAGGCCTGGTTGAGGATTGGGATGTCCGTAGCGATGACCATTTTGAGGAGGCGGGGCCAAGCTGTTGTTGACTTCACACATGCTTGTGAGGCCTCTGACACTAGCTACGTTTACCTGCGCCAAATTTCCCCTACCCCATTCAAATCTCTGTTTACATGGACACTAGTGGACACCAAGTGATCCGATCCTGCCGTGAGTGGGCTGAGCATGCACAGAGTTGTCTTTCCCGTCACATTTTATCTTCTTATTCTCTAGCTTTGTCCGGTCACGCTGCAGTGGCACACATGAGCAGTGGGCGTTATTTTACTCCAACAGTCCGAATGGGTGTGTACATGGACGTCAGTCGGAATGACGATTGGACAAAACCACCTCTCTCATTCCGATCGGGCCGTATCGGATCAGAATATTCCTATTGACATGTTTACATGAAGAATGTTTTATCTGATAGCGCAGGGGAGCTCCTATCCAGCATGTTTTAGCTGTTTCCCTGCTTCAACACAGCTGATTTTAATCAGCAGGTGATTAACAGGCTGCTGCTGGATGGTAGCCCTCCAGGACTGAGCTCCCCTCTGATAGGACATTCATTCTGATTACATGTAAACGTCGCTACTGTCAATGAATATGGATTAAAAATGACCAGTTTGTGTTTTTACTAGTTTTTGTGTGAAAGGGCAGTTACTCAACCCGCCGCCAGGAGAATATCCAGAGGATTCTGGAGTTGTGATGCTCATTCTATGAATGCATGACCCTCCCCAGCTGCAGCTCATTGTAAAAACGTCTAATCAGGCTTCCCAACAACACAAACTGGTATTAGATGGACCTACGGCAACTAAAGCAAATAAAAGTACCAGATTAAAACTGACATCAGTGTTGTTAAAGGGGAGACCCACTCTACCCATAATCATTTTTGATCACTTTTGCATGCTTTAAGTTTTATTTTACAGCCTGAGTCAGAGACTTAAAAAAAATCTAAAGTTAAAAAACAAATTTTAGAGATAAGGAGAAAATTCTTTCAATTGTCTCTAATAAGATTCATGAGGTAAAGCTTCAGATCTCAGTTTAATAAAATGTACAGCCCATAATACATTTGGGACTTGTGCCTCTGGGGTGAGCTAGGTTCAGAGTTCTAACGAGCGCTAAAGTGGTGCCGTATCTCCAGATCCTGTTTAAAGCAGCAGCCGGATTAGGAAGGAAACCACAAGCTCCCGTTGTAAAAGGCCCACCTCCACGCTTCCAGAACCTCGTCACAAACCGGGTTCAGCATCCACTGCAAAGATGAATTTTAATGAAATCTCGTTTTTGTTCCAGATTCAGGCGTTTTCCTCCCCTCGCAGCACGCCATAAGTCACACTGTGCATCCAGCACTTTAGCGCTGCCATAAAGTCTAATGTTCCCAGTGAAATAGATGATCTAAAATTAGAGCCGCGTTGCTTCATTCATGTAAAGACTTCATCTCTAACGGCTGAAAGAGAAGTAGTTACAGTTTGCTGCCAGCGAGAGGAAATCTATCTGTTGGCTTTCATAATTGGCGTCTTCTTTTTTAAGTCTGTTAATTACAAACAAAGTGATGTTTTTACTTTGAGTGATTTATTAGTGCAGCTGTGTGATGTGTGCTGCTGCGGGACTGAAACAGAGCGGGTTTGGAGCTAAAGCAGCCCGCTCTTTAAATAAGACAGACGAGGCGGACGGGGAGACGGTGACACGGAGAGATGGAAACGGAGAAGGAAAGAGCCGCTCCAAAGGAGAGGTACAGGAAGAGAAGGAGAGGAGAGGTGGAGAGTGAATCTGTCATTTTGGAGGCTGTATTGAATCGAGCTCTGCGTCAGGATGTGCTCTACATGCTGATGACCCTACCCCACACACACACACACACACACACACACACTAACGCACAGCTTCGTTTTCCAGCGAAGTACTACTGCCCCCTGCTGTCCCCGTGGCGTGCATCGCCCCACTGTTACCATGACAACAGGGCAGAGAGAAATATAGACTTGAGAGGGATGTAAAAAGCTGCTGTTAATTTATCTCTGAGATTGGGTGTGCCTTTACTGACTCTGCCGGGCTTCCCGTCTCTTTCCAGAACCAACCAAGACCAGCTGCGATAACCCCGGAACGCCACGCTACGGCTCCTTAAATCGGACCTACGGATTCAAGGTAAAACGGGTCCCAACAAACCAACTTCCCAGTTAAAGTCGCTTAAGTTGACTCAACTACTCAGGAGCTGCTGCTCCTTCACTGGGAGACGAACGCAGTGGAAACTTAAGAATGAGCAAAAACACAAGAAGAGCTGAAATCCTAAAGATGTAAAATGTTTAAATGATGCCAGTCTTCTTATGGGAATACCAGTATGTCTCCAAGTTAGTGGTTGGTTTACAGCATTTGTTCTGTGTGTAATCATTTATAGAGTAGTGAGGATTGGTGCGTAAACATTAGTTTAGAATCTATTTGTTCAAACCTTTTCTCCCAATCTTCTTTTTAACATCATCGCAGTTTTAAGAGAAGAAAATGCACCTGAAGCTGCTGCTGTGAGACTTTAACGTAATGAGGGGAAACCATAGGGTTGAGTTTACTATGATGCATTTGAACTGTTATGTTTCTTAACGACGCTCTCACCCGACAGGTTTTCTCAAGTCAAACAAAAGTTGCAGATTAAGCGTTGAAACTAATGAGATCTTCATTCATGCAAACTTGTCGTTGGGTTTGCTGATGTCCTGATCTGCAGGCGACATTTTTTAATCACATTCATGTTCCTGGACTACAAACTGAATGAGAGTCTTTAGGTTTCGACCCTCCAAAATCTACAATACAGCTTTAAATCCAATCACAATCCACAGATTCAGTAATGAGATAAAATATCTTTCATTAGTGAGAGCTTGATTTGTGAAAGCTAATTTATTACAGTTTAAAGTCTTATAATTCTGCTTTTTCTGTTGGAAATGAGGCCGTGTACACATGCAGCCAGGCTTTTGTAACACTGAATATCCACACCACCTCGTTTTCATGCCAAGCCTGTAGGTGGCAGTAATTCCCCAAATCGTCAGCCTCTTTGCTAGCTAGCGGGCAACAACCATCCTTAGTATTGTGTTTGGCCTGTAGAGCAGTAATTGAGCGAGGGTAAACAGGTCGTGTCAGACGTAGCAAAACCTTAAACACTGAATATTTACGCCCACATGGAAATGCTGACAGTGGAGAAATCTCACATCTCTACTTTGATCAGCGTTTTTGGTGTCGTTTATCTTCACTTTCCTGTGGACGACGGGCCAAACTGTAAAAAAATCTCTGGTTTGTGCTACGTGTGTGCAGGGCCTGAGAAAACTCCTTAGATAAAACAGTCTTGTTGGAAAAGATCAAGTTTCATTTTGCTCTTTAAACCCACTCATGCTCTAAAACCAGATCTCTGAATGAAGACTTTATTGTTCAGGATCATAAAAATGACTTTTGAGTAACCATCTATTGTTTTTAGTCACAGCGCCGTTATCGTGTACTTGGGTCAGGGTCAGAGTCAGGGTCAGGGCTAGGGTCAGGGTTAGGGTCAGGGTCAGGGTTAGGGTTAGGGTTAGGGTCAGGGTCAGGGTCAGGGCTAGGGTCAGGGTTAGGGTCAGGGTCAGGGTTAGGGTTAGGGTTAGGGTCAGGGCTAGGGTTAGGGTTAGGGTGCGTCTGATGAACAGATCTGTCTGAGGAGAGGTCTTTTAGAGTAATCACTCACCTGCGCGGTTTTCACCAGAACATTTCTAACGTGTGTTTCTGAATTGAACTTGTGACATCTGTCACAGCCTTCCACTGCCATGAAGTTCTTCCCAGAGTACTCACACTCTTTCCACAGCTTGAGCAAAGAAAAAAGGCTCCTTGCAGCTCTCTTCATCTTTGTGCTTTTCTGTCTCTCTCCACCCAGGTGGGGAGCGTGGTGTCATTCCAGTGCCATCCAGGTCATTTGCTTCAGGGATCTTCTTCTAGAACCTGCCAGGCTGATCTGACGTGGAGTGGAATACAACCTGAGTGCATACGTAAGAAAGACACATCTCTTCAACTTGTTACCTCTTCACCCCCCCGCTCCAGCCTTCTGACAGGACTCCTATTAAAGAGAACATTGTAACTCTCCATCCTTCAGCCCACGCCTGCAAGCAGCCGGAGAGCCCACTCCATGTGGACGTGGTGGGAATGGACCTGCCCGGGTTCGGCTACACCTTAGTGTACAGCTGTCAGCACGGATACTTCCTGGCGGGGGGATCTGAGCACAGAGTCTGCAAGAGTGATGGCACTTGGACTGGAAAGATGCCAGCGTGCAGAGGTATGTGATTCACTTCACTGAATTAAGTGCGTTTGTTTGATGGTCTTAGCCAAAGCAGTTCTCCTAAACAGACAGAAGCTCAGGGACACTTTGGGCTGACCATCTGGAGCAGAGGGAGATTTACTGGTGGAGCGGACAGACTGGACTGGGGGAGGGAATGTTGTTTCGTCTCTTAGGGAGGTTAGCTCCCAGAGAAAAGCAACGCGCAGGATCTCCAAAACTCCCTTAAGCCCGGGTCACACGGCAGGAGAATCATGCTGACTGTTGACCAGCCCGTCCTAGTGCGGTTGTTCACATTTACACCGGCTAAGAACGTCTTTTTATCGTTTTGTTAGTTGAATTAAAACATTTGTGTTCAACAGCTACAGCTTTTGGCTGAAATAGTCTCATTTTTAATAATGCCTTAAGTTATTGTCCCAATAGCAGTGCATTGGTGCAGGTATTGACTCCTGATGGCGGCACATCCCAGCCAGCACGCGTAGGTGGGCGCCGTATGGATCCCAACAGGGTTTGTCCGCGGTTTCCACGGTGGCCCCATGGGGGTTTGCGCAGAAAGATTTTTGCCCACATAGATTTTAACGGGCCCTACATGGGTTTTCAGTGAGTTTGACACAAACAAGGGACAAACCCTTTTGGGACCCATATGGCGCCCACCTATATGTGCTGGCTGGGATCTATCAACATTCTGGGAGTGGGATTGGTTCTTACAGCCATCTTTAACTACCAGTGTTTCATTAATTTGTCATTGAACATCAGTAGTACTAATGTATCGCACAACTACACAAGGGTGTGATTAAGAAAACGGCTAAAAAAGAACGGTTTTAAAATTGCTAGCCTGGCAAGCCATCCTATACATGTGAACATAGAGTCTGGCCACAGTCCATTGATGGCTCTGAGTCAGGGGGCGGGATCTACAGTTGTCTTTCAAACTGTCTCCACATGCTGTTGGACAAAGAAGAACGTGACATGAGCCAGTTTTCTACCTCAGACTAGTGCAGCTCAGCTGTATGAACCCACGCTGTACAGAGCAGTGACTTTC
>SSNS01000031.1:1696874-1790947 GCA_006937985.1 Aphyosemion australe | reverse complement strand
GAAAAACGCCCGTACTCGCCGCTACAGATGTCCGTCAACGGGGAAGTCCGCCATGCGCTGTTGTCTATCTGCTCTTGACTCAAAGAGAAGCACAAGTCTAAATAGTCCAAAGTTGATGCCAAAGCCGTTTCAAAAGATCTTTGTTCTTTTCGCTCAGTCCCAGTAAACCCCACCCACCAAACCGATAGAGCGCTGTGATTGGCCAGACACAAGTCTGTTCAGGTCTGCTGAGGTGGAGCGTGGCTAGACCAACATGCAGAGCGGTGACGCAAACACTTCCAGCGGATTATTCTCTGTTGGTATTCGGCACCATCTTCTTCCGGTCGGCGGACTGGGAATCGAAACTAGGAATTGAAATTTAAAAAATGTAACGATTCTGGGAAAAACTGACAATTAGTCCTGGTTCCAGTCGATGCTCAACCCCAGCAAAAGTTGCAGGCTATCTAATTATAAGTGTCTGCAGCCTAAACAGTAACTACCAGTTAACAAAAGAAGTGTTGATCCTTAAATCCTCGCTGCCCCGGCATTATTCATGGATCTTTTTTCTTAGTTCTTCCCTTTCATGCTGGTTTGAAAATAAAACATTCCTGAAACGGCAGATATAAAAGTGTAGTTTCCCCAGGATGTTCATGCAATGTCAACTCTGAAAATGATTGAGCTTGTGTGAAGTTTGCTGCGTCGCCAAGAAATGCTAACAGATGCAGCGGTGAAGATTCCTTTGTGTGAAGAAAATGGAAAAGGAGAAAAAACATCAGTCCACCAAGGCAGCCACCCGCCGCTGCCCTGGAGAAGTCTTTAAACCGGGTCACTCTCTGATCCTGTTGGAGTTTCTGGGACACGAGCCTTTTCTCTTGGCTTGTCTTTACTTATTGGAAACAGTGGCGGTCTCGTAGAGGTGATAAAGGATGCATTCAGTGGTCCAGACCAAAAGCCTTAAAACGGCTTTTAAACTGGTCAGAAGCTCCATTTGTTTTGGTCAGCTAATTGGCGTTAACCTATTGTTGTCTCTGTTTGCAGCTGGAGAAAAGAAGAAACCAGTGAAACCAGTAACAGGAACCCCCAGCCCAAAACTCCATGGTCAGAGTCTTTTATTATTTATGAAATTGTCCATTTATTCTGTTTCAGTTTGGTTTCATTTATTGCTCATTAAGTTGTAACGTTTTATAAAGTTATTAGACTTTATTATTTATGAAATTAGGATCTTTTGATTGGCAGGGAAGTTTATTCACCAATGAAACACCAAAGCCCAAAATAGTTAATGAATGAATTTATTACTATTAGACTAATGATCAAAGGATAATAAAATGAAATAATATAATAGAATGAGCTGAAATTAAACTGAACTAAAGTTCCTCCACAAAAGGCCCGTTTCCAATATTGGATTGTCACCGGATTGTCCAGAAAGGACCATTTTCTGGCCTGTTTCAGAGTCCATTAGAGTAACTGACTCAGAAATGTCCCGGTAGAGTAGCTGGGTGGGACTCGAGGTGAACTGGTGCTGATTGGTTGTAAATCAGTAGGAAATGACATCAGCAGACGTCACCAAACAACCAGCATTTTTAAAATTGAAAGAGTTGCTGGTGAAGCAGAATGGAAAATAAGCAGCGTTGGTGTCGCTTTAAAATCACAGTTTCTAAACTCCCAAAGCCCCCCCCCCCCACCACCACCACCATGATGCTGTAATTTACGGTGATTATTCTGGTCATTAATCGCTGCTTTTTACATCACACGTCCACTCTCATCGTCAACTGACTTTTAATGTCCGTGTTTTGGGCACTGATCGTTGATTTGCTGACACCTCAGCAAAGTCCTGAAGAGGCCGATTGTGTATGGAACCATAACAGCTGAGAAACGAGCTGGGGTGTTTTCCCAGAGCTCCTGAGCCTCTTTATTCTGTTGCTTTTTAGCCTCTCGTTGCACCCGAACATCCACAAGTCAAACCAGGCAGTAAAACCTTCAATCTGCCAAATAGCCTCTGGTTTTACTGCTGTGAAGACATTCAATTTACACAAAGATACTTTTATCATTTACATTTTTATTGTACATTCTGTGCATTTTTGACATATATTCACTTAAATCCTCATCGTTAAACTGCAGGGAGGCCAAAGACAATAAAAGGCCTAGACTCACCTAGAATGCACTTGTAGCTGCGGGGTGACAACAGCACAAAGACATATGGGAAAAGATGCGTCAACATGGCACACCAGAGTATCCTCTCATAACAGGATTTAGTTAGCTCAACACTGGCAGATATCTGAAAAACAAGGAAGTGTAAAAAGCAGTTTAACTTTCAAAATGATTATCCACAAGCAGAAACACGCTTTAATAAAAATATACTAACATTATGAATGCAGTGGCAGTAAGACCAACTAGAGTCAGCTGCTAAAGTCACCATCTGTTGTGGTGTTCATCAGGGCTGTGTACTGGCCCCTTTGAGGTTTTGATCAATTTCCAAATAGAGTGTATACTAACAGACTGACCTTTAATCACTTCATGAAACAATGATATTGCTCCATTTTTAAATGTTTGTAGAGGCAACAATCTGATATTTATCAAGAATTTCCTGACACGCCAAATGTTTTTTAATAAATCCAGCAGGTCTTTGATAATCATACGCTGCAGTAATTTACATGAATACAAGCAGGATTTTGTTTAAACACTGGGTATAAACGTCCTCAACGATCAAACTGTGTCTGGTAGCAAAAGGACAGTTTATGGTATTTGGAATAAAATGCCTCAGTTTTATTTTGCTAAAAAATAGAAAATCTTTATTTTAATCTTTCCCTTCTCTGTTTCCACAGTTCCGGACGATGTTTTCGCTCCAAACTACATATGGAAGGGTTCCTACAATTACCGTGGCAGGAAGCAACCTATGACACTGAGCATCACCAGCTTCAACTCCACAACAGGGAGAGTTAACGTTACCCTTAGCAACGGCAATCTGGAGCTGCTCCTGTCAGGCATGTTGCATTACGACTCCACATTAAGTACTCCATTACTATCTGCAGAAGGGAAAATACGCGCGACGGCTTGACAAAATAGGATATGTGATGATAATATGTCATGTTTATGGTACGCTGCTATACTGCTGCTGTATTGATCCATAAATATACACTCAGACATTAAGTGTAATGTCGGGCTCCTTCCATCAACACTTTTACTGGCGCGTCCTGCTTTGTAATGGCGGATTATTGGTCTCTTAAACTCGATGAGCTGCAAGTTTCACACACAAATACCTCCACGGCCGTGCATGCATAGCTCCACATGGGTCCTTTAACAGCCTCAGTTCGGGTTAGGGCTCTAATAAAACAAATCCTGTTGAAGCTAAAGTTGGTTCCTGAGTATCAGAGAGCCCCAAAACCATAATCAAAACGCCTGCTGGCTTAAAAGAACAGCCTTAGATCAATGCCAGCTAAAGCTGCTCTTACACAGCCATAGAAAGGCCAGCGGCCTTTTGCCGTTGCTTCAAACTCACATTTCCAAGCCGAGCTGTTAAAGCAGCACTTCTGCCTTTAATATCCGAGTCGTGCGTCTGTGGCTTGAATGTAAAGCTGGAATCAGAACACGCTGAGACGTTGGCTGTCTAGCTTAGCATAAAAAAATGGCTGTTCTGGGAAAACAGACGTCTGCTTAAGGTGAAAAGTGTTCCTGCTGACACGTCTAAACCTGTCTGCCACCGTGAATCATAATGATGATGTGTAATATTTCAGGGAATTGGATGCACATTTGTGTCAGAATATTCCATCAAGTGCCTCCAGTTTAATTTTAATAAAGGTTTTTGCAGCTGCACTGACGTGTTTATCTGCCTTCTGCAGGAGTCTATAAGACTTCAGAGGCCAGGCTGATGCTTCTGATGTATCAGGTGAACTACGTCAACCAGGGGACCCAACTGAAGGATTCAGCCATCTCTCCAGCAAAGATCATGGACGACTCCTGGACGATGGACGGATTTGTGCGTTTCTTCTGATTCAAATACGATTAATTCAATCAGTTTTAACCAAATATACGTTAACATCTGGTCATTGCTTCAAACGTCCTGAATGGATCGTTCAGAGTCAAGAGTTTTAAAAGGCATTTTAGTTTCTAAACAAATATTAACTCTGTCGACTTAATAAGAAGCTAAAACAGAAATTTCAAAAGTAACAACATATTTATATGTAAATAAAACACATTTTTAGGAGTTATGTCGTTGTAGATCCTTTCATGAAGGCGTGTTAGGGACATTGGAGAAAAAGTAGAAACGCTACAACCAGAAAATAAGTTTAAACCTTAAGATTAAGAAAAAAAAACCAAATATTTCAATAAACAGCTGAAAAATAACAAAAATAGGCAGATTTTGGCAACAACACAAAGTGGCACGCTAATCACGCCGCTGCAGTGCCCATCGATGAGCCCTTCTGATTGGTGGAGTCCAGGAACGTGTCCTAATGGCGGCGCCAGCTGGAGAGAAGCTGTAACTGCACATAAAAGAAAACACCTTGTGTAGAATAACTATGGTGATGTTATACTTAAGATTATAACAATTAAACTGTTTCATGAGAACTTTGAGGCTTTTATTGTGAAGGAAGCTGCAGGAGTAAAGACCACGCCTGAGTCGGGTTTTTATTTGAAATCCCAGATGTGGTGATTCAGTCGTTTAACCTGTAAAAGCTCCCAGAAATAATAACAAAGGAATAAATGTGTTTGGGTGAACCAGCTGTACTGCTGCTGAGTGGCCCTGACATGTCCCTGTAGTGTTCAGGTAGATTAGGGTTTCTGCAGGTTTTATACACATGATGCTTCCTGACTCGACCCTCTGTGTCCTCCAGGTTTCAGCAGAGCCTGATGGTTCCAGCTACGTGTTCCAGGGCTTCATTCAGGGAAAAGACTACGGACAGTTTGGACTGCAGCGACTCGGTATTTCTTTTATTCTTCTGATGATGATCAAACTGCAACAGCTCATGCCAAGCAGAGAAAATTCCAGTCTTCTTTTCTTAGATCTCCAAGATAAAACGGTGACATTTCATTTTCTTGTCCATCAGGTCTGAACACGTCAGAGAGTCAAAACTCGCCGCCCCCTCAGCTCGGTACCAACAGCAGCTCCGTGGCTATCGCTATCCTGGTGCCTTTCTTCGCTCTGATCTTTACTGGCTTTGGCTTCTATCTCTACAAACAGAGGTGTGTTCCTGTCAGAGCGTCACGTCTCCTCTGTTTACGGTTGCTGCCGCTCAAAAAAACAAAAAAGTTGAAAAGGGGGCTTCATTAACATTTTAAGAAGATGTCTAATTTGTGAAAACAACACCCGCTTCACCGGTTTGATTGTAGAGGTGCTAAGAGACGGTGGAGTCGGAAAACAATCCTTGTTTAGAAGGTGGTAAATTGGATTTTTCTGAGACGAGGTTTAAGCACAACTGACTGGTGTTCAGATTGTTAGCAGATGCAGATAACGTCTGTTCTGCTGTTAATATTCTTTAAAAAACAGGCGGCGTGCTGAAGGAATTAGATGTGGTTGGGCTGTTTGGAATCTCACTAGGCTTCCTCTGATCCTAGCTTGTTCATGATGAGCCAAGAAGGCACGTTAATTATAGCAACAGCAATAGACCAAGAGGAGATATCTGGTGCAAATACAGCTACTGCCAACAATTCAGGATTAGTGTCTCAATGAAAAAACGTTGGTTCACTATGGTAACCACACGCAGGTTAGATACAGAAGCCCCAAACAAAACATGGGGGTTTATAGATGAAGATGGTGCAAAGGTTCATTTGTCAGTAATTCAAGTTAAAAGGTGGAACTACTACATGAGATAGACTCATGCTAGCCTACTAGCTAACAGCCGTATGTTACGGTGTTGTTTTCCTCCAATACTGATGAAGAGGAACTTGTTGTTTTATAAGGTTAAATTTGATCATGTGATCAGGCCCGAGCACCTCTAATCCAAAGCCAGATATTTCAGCCTTTATTAGTTCTAATTGTGATGATTGTGGCTTACAGCTGATGAAAAGCTCACAAGCTAATGAATCCTAAACACCTGCAGAGGGTTCCTGAGCCTTTAGCTGAGCTCTGCCTAAAATATTTGAAATAAATGAACTTTTGCTCCATATTCAGATTTTTCCAGTTTCAGCTGGATGCCAAGGACCAACACTTCCTGACTTTTTAGCCAATTGAATCACGTCTGGGTTACAGTCCTGCAGAGGATAACCATCAGTGATGAACAGGCCGCATCTAAGACGCCAAAATCAAATAAAGACAAAGGTTTTAAATAGAATGTGTCAGCCTACGTTCAGAACTGAGAAGGTAGGTTCAAAAGCTTCTGCTTTGGGTTGCTAAAACAAAACATGCTAGCGCTTTACTAGCAAAAGTTAGCAAAGTGTGAAACAACTCCCTTATGATGTTGTTAGCATTACTTCCTCACAGTGCTAACAAAGAGCTAGCATGTAGCAACGTTTAGCAACCCAAAGCTTTTTAACTTCATAGTTATGAATGTGGGTGAGCAAACACAATTTAAAACCTTAGTCTGTGTTTGATTATGGCATCTTAGCTGTGGCCTGACCCGTTCTGCAGCATCGTTACTGTGACACAAATGATTCAGACGATCTTAGTGGTTCTTAAGATTGAAAAACTCAGGTCAACACATCCGGTGTTACTGTAAGATCTGGTTGTTCTGTCAGGATGAAAGTGGTAAAAAGCGCTGCCACCTAGCAGTCGGCATCTGGAATGCACCACAAAGAAATCAAACCCTCAAGCATGAACCCTGTTTCTGTACAATTATAGTCGGGGTTAAAATATCCTAGAACCATGAGGGGCAGTGTAGTCTAGTAGGAGACGTTTAATGGAGAAAATTATTCACATCTCTGTCAGCTTGAATGAAAGGCAGACATGTTTTGTATGGGTACTTCAAAAGCTACCTTGCCAACTACAGAGCTGCATCTTTAATGGTGTGTTTATGTTCTGTCTTTCGTAACAGAACCACACCAAAAACGCAGTACACCGGCTGTTCGGTCCACGAAAACAACAACGGCCAGGCGGCCTTTGAGAATCCCATGTACAACACCAACGCCAAGGCTGTCGAGGGGAAAGCTGTGAGGTTTGATCCGAACCTCAACACCGTCTGCACCATGGTCTGAGGACTGATCTCCCGGACTTGAACTCAATGACTCAGATATCCAATGGGACCACCATCGGTACAAGGCTGTGGACGTGAGAGAGGAAACTGCTTGGGCCAAAAACCGTACGCGGATGCTAAACAACCTTCCCTTTGAGCTCAGCACTGGTCCCCCTGACTTACAGCAATTTTTATCACACATGGATACAGAAACGAGTCAAACTTCAAGATTAAATTCATCTAGCCCCTAATTCTGCCGCAGAAATCGTCACCATGACCAAGTGAACGAGGCTCCACTTGAAACAGAACCTTGGAGAGAAAACTGAGCCGAGACGACAAACTCAAGCTGTGATCAAACGAGACGATATCCATCAGGATGAAGCCACCGAGTTCCCGCTGATGGTGATGTCATTAAAGACACTGTGAAACAAAAAAACCGAACCTCTGTTTTGGTTCAACCCTGACGCCAACGGACTCCAACCAGAGAGGACAATCTCCTGTCTCCATGGCAACCTGAGACAGGTATTAACCACCTCTTGTTTTTTTTTATTAACACGGACTCGAGGAAGGCTGATGCTAGCTGACGGTGGCTAAAGTTGCTTTGAGGAAAGACTCTCCTGAGCGAGGGATGAGGAGCCGTAATCCTAACTGAGCTGGGATTAGAGCAACGCCAAAATACAAGGAGTCTAAAGTGAAGCGAGTGCTAATAGAACAGATGAGACCGACTCATCTAACGGATAAACTGCCTCTTCCCAACCAATGAAAGCAGAGAGACGGGGGCTAACGAGATGAAGGGAGCCCCTAACTGGACTGGAAGGAGAGTAAGAGGGTCGTTAAGGGGGGACGAGATGAGATTTTACAATCCTAACACGGCCAATCAGAACCTGAAATAATCTAGTGTGAGACGAGTCAGCCCTCCTCCTACGTACCCAATCAGAGTTTGGCCTGGGGGGGGGGGCTCCGATCAGGAAGAGGCCGATTGAAAACAGAGGACTCTGATGGACGGAGAAAAGCTCTGGTACTAAAGCACATTTCACAGGGACACGTACCCGAGTGTCTCCACATCAGATCAGCAGGTCTATAGAAGGACAGAGGAGAAACAACCCGGGTGTTTACCCCACCAACGTGGACGACGCTCCACTGTAATTCTGCACTCTGGGAGTGCTTACCTTCTTTGTTTGTTACTGCTGCAGAATCTTCTGATCTGTAAATCTATTGCATATATATTCGGGAGCATTCACCACCTATATTTTTGTGCTATATATTTACCACGAGGGCGGGGCCGACAGATTATAACAGAGTTTTTAGGAGAAAAAAAACACAAAGAGTTAAACACATCACAACTATGTGCTGTCCACAGGAGTCACTCACACTTTTGGTTCCATCGTAACTTCTTGTATAGCATGAAGCCATGACCCCTCACCATCACGATGCAACAGTCATCCTTTACCACACTTGGCCGATTCATCAAACCCTGAATTGGTAGATGTTTTTTATTACTTTAGTCTTCTTCTTCACATTGCTGTCACCATGGCGACGCAGCCATCCATTTAGACTGGGAGAACAGAAGCGTTTGCTGGCTTCGGAGCTTGATCAGCTGCTTTGATCACCAAGTTTAACGTCTTTTTCTAAAATAAGATCCAGTCCACAAATAATTATAAGTTTGAAAACACATCTCTCAATATGTTTAGCAAGTTTTCAGAACTTTTACACCATAAAAACCAACTAATTTAGCTACTTTTTCCTAATTTTAGAGACTAATGTGAACTTACTCGTCCACCTGTAGGCTCCCAGAGCACTTACATGCAGCCCAGTCCCACCCCTCCGTGTCCGTTCTGCAGACAAATCACAGATCATTGTTATTTACTTACTTTTAGTCTCTCACATCATTTTTCTTGCATCCTACCAAATTCATTACTGCTACATGGCTACTTAAGCAAATGAGGTCACGTCTACTACTGAAGAATATCTGTTTTAAATTCTGCTCTGTTGTTCCAAATTATATTAGTCTTGAATGTGCTGAGGTGTGTTTAGTCTGATAAATGTCGTTTCTTCTAATGAGTCTGGGTATTATGGTGCACAAGTATCTGTTTTAAACCCCCCCACTGTGGTGACCATGGGCACCAGCTCCTTTAACAGCAGCGTGTTCTGCATCGCTATGGTGACATCACTCCTCTTGTACCGATTGTTGCTGCTCTTGTTTGTTTTTCTTTCATTGAGAATCTGACTCAGTGCCTACCAAAAACCACAGACACACTCTCACCCATTATTTTCTAAGCTTCAGTCTATTTTACCACAGGCTTTTCCTATGAGCGACCGCAATAAGACCCATGTGATTTGAAAGACTTATAGCCGTTCCTGCCTGGGGACATTGAAAATATTCACCGTTTGAGAAAAAAAGACATGAAATATAGAATAAAAAAGTGTTTTGTACAGAAATATATTTTTATGATGAAATTATTTGTAAAATGTATGAATCTATTATGTAAATTTTCAATGCAATGTAAAATTAAAAAAGGCTAATTGCTTTTGTAAAACGTGTCTGTTTTCTTTAAGCGTCTACAGCCATCATCAGTTAGCTTAAACTAGTTAGCCACCTAGCCTTGGCTGGGTCAGTGCTGGATTCTGAACGAAGACCACACCTTCACTCTACAGAAGGTGATGTGTTAAATGTCCGCCAAGTTCTGGCTGGCAACTATTTAAAAAGCAAGTAAACATGCGGGAGTCTGTTTCTCATCTGGGATGGCAAACTGGTGAGATCCGGGAGCTTCTGGCCATTGGAGTTGGAGCAGCTCGCAAAGAAACCTAAGGAGTGTGGCTTCCATCAGGATAAAAAACAAGTTAGGTGCAAGCTAAAAAGATGTCCGTGGACCCCCACCCCATTCCCTGTAATCTTTTGTAAAAACTACAGGATCACGCCATATTGCCATTACAGCTTCACCACAAACTGGTGCAAACTGCATCCTCTTCATTTACAGTGGCTACACGTTTTCCCCCCAGTGATTAGAGATGATTGAGTTAAACACATTTTACATTGTTGTGCAGCTATGAGAAGCATGTTTAGATCCCAGCTGAGCAGGTTGACATTTAACCACCAGCTTCTGTATATTATGCTCCATAACATCGATGACAGATGTAAATATAGCCCCTTGTTGCCATGGGTGACCTAAGGAGATGTCAGCGTATGGATTTAAATGAATATTTCTACATTGATAAAGATTATTTAGAAGCACAGCTTATCTAGTTGAAAATAACAACAGGCTGCTTTCTCACACCACACCTACAACATCTCACTCTGAAAAACAGAACAATCGCCATGTTGTGGAGTTACTAAAGATCTGACTTTTTAATCCAAGCATTTGTATTTTCTATCAGCGACTAATGCAGGAAATAGGGGTAGAAGAACATGTTCAGCCTGCATGTTAAACTCAGAGTGGCCGATCGCATTTCTAAAATAAGGAAAAATGGTTTCTCAGTGAATTTGGTCTTTAAAGGTTTTAAAGCAGGGGTCACCAACTCCGGTCCTTGAGGGCTCCCATCCTGCACGTGTTAGCTGTTTCTTTGCTCCCACACACCTGTGCAGAGGTAAACGTGGATTAAATGACTCCAATCAGGTGTGGTAGAGCAGAAACCTAGCAGGATGGTAGTCCTCGAGGACTGGAGTTGGTGACTCACACTTCCTACTAGAATAATGTGCCTAAAGGAGGCGTCGCCTGGTGGAAAAACGAGTCATTAACAAGCGCACACAGCAGACCCACCTCTCAGGATAAAGAGAAACGGCAGCATGCTGGAGGATTTTCTGATCACTAGAAGAAAGGAGAGAGGAGGACTTTCTTTAAGGAGGCGAGCCAGCTGGAGTCCAGTGGAGCAGAGTTTGAACCTGAAGATGGAGATAAAATTACATTTTAAGTAGGTTGCACCAAACGAATGACTACATGTCTACAGCACTATTAGACACTCATCTAAACAGGTTATCAGCAAAGTTGGTAGAAAAGTATTTTTAAATCACAGCATCTTTATTTCATCTGAAAAAAAATGTATCAACCATCACCTCTAGTCACAAGATGAGGATCATGACTAGAAGGAGGCAACAAAGTTAATTTTTACCATCTTCCATTAAACGTGTAAAGAGCCACAAAATCAATGTGACGCCTAAAAATTACAGTTTACGTCCCGATGTCAGGCATAAAATAAACAATTTTAACCACATTATTCTGAAGATTTGAGCCAATTAAAAGATGTGAGGACCCCTCCCTGGACCAGGTCACTGTTGGATATGAGGGTTGAAACCTCCTCGAGTTTTTTTATATCTGGCTAAATAAAGGAAGAATAAAATTAGTGACTGATTCAGAAAATTCATTTCTTTGGGTGTGATGACAGCCTTAATAACTAAAGGGATCTAGTTTCCATCCACATGTTGAGTTAAAGGTGACATCTATATTAGTCAACGCTTACTTGACTTTAAACTCGTGCACAATGCAACCTCAATGCAATACACTAGATGGCGCCACATGAACTCTTCAAGAGTTGCAGAAGAAACATGCTGAGAGAGAATTAACTGTTCAGTTTTGCAGGGAATGTGAAATAACTTGTTTTTACTACAAAGATGTGTGAGATTTAAGTTGAAGCATGTTTAGAAAATCTTTATTTGTGGATCTAATTAAAGATGAACAAGAGAAGAAAACGGGATTAAGTTACACTTTTTTATTCACCCTAAGGTGTTCTGAATATTTCTCCAAAGTTTCATTATTTCTGTTTTTAAATTTCTTTAAAAAACTTACTTGCAACAACAGACGGCAACAGTTTATAAGCATGACTTCCATATTCCAGCCAGAACTGACAAAGCTGCTCAGATGAGAAACCCTTTTGGTTCACTTTATTAGGTACACCACATCATTTACTAATATCTACTCCTGGCAGAACCTGAATGCATTTGGGCGTCTAGATGAGGTGAAGATGACTTTCTGAAATTCAAACTGAGCATCAGAATAGAGAAGAGGAAGTTAAGGGAGCCGACAGGCTGGTTTGAGTATTTCAGAACCTGCTGATCTATTGGGTCAGAGGTCTATGGACTAGTCTGGAGGATAGAAAGTCAACAGTAACTGAAACAGCCACTGGTTCCAACCAAGACCTGCAGAGCAGCATCTCTAACCTGCAACATCTCCCTCCAGCAGCAGAAGGCCACACCGGGTGTTACCCGGGTCAGCTAAGAACTGAGACTATAATTCACACAGGAGGTTTTCCAAACAAGATAATCCGGTGCATTTTCAACCTGATAATACCCTCAGACAGAGACGGGTCCACCTTAAGGACAAGGTCAGAGGAGTGGTGTATGCAGTCCAGTGCAGCGAGGAATGCTCAGAGCTCTGCATCAGAGACACTAAACAGCAGCTACACAAAAGGACGGGACAACCCAGAAGAGTCGATGCTTCGGGTCAAGACTCTGTGGTCCACCTCAGGGACAAAGGTTGGAAGACAATAATGTACACATTTTGGACAGGGGCAGATGGTTTGAGAGAGGGTGAAAGAAGCCATTTGTGTGAAACATGGACCACCAAATTTGAACAGATGTGAACCTGATTTATACGTCCTGGTCTGCGTGGGTACGAGAGATGCTACACCATTATGGGCTCTGCAGCAGGCCCGCAGAAATCTACGGAGACATGCCCAATCTTTAAAGCTGCTATAGTGAATCTACAGAACAAGCTAGGTCACAGAACACTCACCCCTCCCCTCGGGTTTCTTCCCCGAGACGCTTCTGCCGGAACCGGAAACCCGCATTTCAAGAGGAAACGAGATAATGGTAAATGGTCTGTATTTGTATAAGCTTTTTACAACCCCCCAAGGCGCTTCACAACACAATCAGTCATCCACCCATTCACACACTGGTGGTGAATGGGTGGAGCTACATCATAGCTACAGCTGTCCTGGGGCGCACTGACAGAGGCGAGGTCTGCCGTACACAGGCACCACCAGTCCCTCTGACCACCACCAGCAGGCAAGGCGGGTTAAGTGTCTAGCCAAAAACACAACAGCAGCATTCTCTGGTGGGAGCCGGGATCGAACCTGCAACCTTCTGATTACTGGACAACCTGCAGCCCAGATAAACGTCTATTGTTCTCCATCCCTGTGGTTCTTCTCCATCGTTTAGTTTCACCAGAACAAGGTTTGGTGAAAGCTCCACTTGTCATTTTATTCAACTCTTTCTTCATTATGGTAACAATTTATATTTGATAACATCTCATACTGGTGCAGCTCAGACTATCAGAGACGTTTTAAACATAACAGAACTAAAGTTGGTGTTTGAAGCCTTCAGTCTTCATTTTTCCAACATGCAGCTTCCAGCCAGCAGGAGGCGCTGCTGTTCCATTTACTCCAGTGTCATTTGAAATCTAATGTAACAACCTTGTAATGCCACCAGATGGCGGCAGATGTCCTCCAAATTATTTCTGTGGAGCAGATTTATCTGTTTAGGCAACAATGGAACTTTTTATCCTTCAAATAAATAAAAACATCAAAAAAGCTTATTTGACTTTAGTTTCACTCAAAATAAAAAGTTAAATAAAATGTGGAAAACATAAAAGACCAAATTTGAGCTCTTCTAAGAAATCCAAGCATCGTCTCAAATATTTAATTTAAATAAAATGTGTGCAGGTGTAAAACTGAGATTGTCCGGGTGTGTAGGTGAAGCTTGACCCCCTACACACATTTATATGTGAATCTGAAACAGTGAAAGCTTTGTTACTGTGACACAAAGGGACAAAGAGGAACACGGAGCTCTGTGTGTGAGTCAAAGTGGGACAAGCTGGAGCTGCAGGCGCTCTGGGAAGAGATAATGATGCAGAGACGCTGCTGAGAAGTCATACGCTCGTGTGTGTGTGTGTGTGTGTGTGTGTGTGTGTGTGGACCATATCAAAAGGGTAATTGAAATATAGAAAAAGGCAGAAATCATATTTTCTTAAAGGAGGAAAACAGGAAGTCGTCTAATCTGAAATGTGTTTAAAAGTCATAAATGGGATCATTCACACACTGAATTCCAGTTTTTGCCATAAGAAATTATTTCAGTAACATGCATTCAGATTTTCCAGAATAAGCGTCATAAAAGCCTAAATCAGTTTTTCCAGTTTTTCTCTAACATTTTTCTACTTTTCTTCCATTTTAATAAATTACTTTCCTGACGTGTCGTCCCTCCAGCCTTCCTTTTGTGACCGACGGCTTTCCCACATTTCTCCAACTTTTCCTGCTGTTCACGGCTCTCGAGCCGACCTGGGATTAGGCTGGATTACACGCACGCCCCTCCGGGACTCTTTATTTCAATGAATTAGTGGAGCGAATGAACAGAACTGCAACAGAACGGTATTTTGTACCAGCCACATAAATTATGCATCGTCTGCAGAAATCAACAAGCCTTGATCATCTTCTTTTTAAGCTTCTGGATTCAGAGTGAGAGAAATTGTTAATTGCCAGACTTGTCACATGTAATCTGGAGTGTGTTTGATACACAACAAGGATGCGGTCTATAGATTTGTTATTTATTCATGTAGCGATGCAGTGGCTGCGCGGGGATGAAACGCAGACCCAGATAAATGTTGTTTATGATTGTTTAGGTTCTACTACAGCAGCGATTGCTGGAATCACCGTAAACAAATAGGAGAAATGGGGCATGTGCAGCATTTAACGCTAGATTTGAGGTTTTTTATGAATGTTATTGATTTTTGGGGGTGAAAAATAGTTGAAAAAATTAACCCATTTCTACGTTATTGCTGAAAGCACGACTATGATTGGAGGAGATAATCCATAGGATTATAAAGTACAGCCAATCAGAGAGCTTGAAATATTTAAAAAATGCAGTAATTAACGTTTCCTCGCCTAAAGATGGCTAACAGAAGCCAGAGAACGGGATTGTGGGTAATTTGATAACAGCTCCACTGGTTCAACTGAATCTGATTATTTTGATATGATTTATCATTTTTAGTTAAAGGTTGAAAACGTACAGGAAGTTCTTCATTACTGCGTTTTCCAGCCGTCTAAACTTATTATGGATGAATTTGTTTATTATATATTATTTATTTTACTCAGTCACATGATCGATTTTGGAAAAAAATGCGTGCTGCTCAGCATTAGCCAATAGTGTTGGACCTCCGCTCACGTATAGATGTCATCACATAGTCTACGCGTGTTTGAGGACGAACCTAGACTGAAGCAGAGCGTACGACATTTATATATGTCGGAACTCTCTAATATGTGCATGTGTGTGTGTATAACATGAAAATAAAAGTGTAAAACAATGCATTTTAGCTGCGTTTGTAGGTCAGAGGTGTGCGTTCATGAATGAAAGTTGTTGCTTCCAGCCGTAATCACTGTAGTAGGGGGAGTGGCTTAAGATGTAATACATTTTTCTGCCTCTAGGTGGAGCCCTCTGAGAAAAACGATCCAGATACCATACCAATATACTCAAAGAAAGAAAAGCGACGTCATCTTAGGTAACTAACATCACATATCTCTTATCGCGCATTCTTACACTTTAAACATCATCTGTGCCGCATTCGATGATTATGTCAACTTAAGTTAGGCCAGTTGTGCCAAACAAAAAAAGCCTCAATAACTAAACCTTGGATCTGTCATCTTTGGACATTTTCAGCGAGAGGAAAAGTAGCTGAAGAGTTTGATGTATAATGTGTACGTGGTATGTGAAGTTTGCGTGAGTAAAAGAGTAAAAACTGATATTTTAGTTGAACGCCACTACCTTGCGATGATATGGAACACTCGTGGAAAAAAGTGCCGTCAGTGAATTCTCTGACGCTGAACTAAATTTATAACAACAGGAACCATTAAAACAAAAAACGAGCCTCTCAAAAAGCTCGACTATTTAAAATTTTGACTAAAAGCAAAGAAAATGTTCAATAAAAAAGCTTTTTAATAAAACATATTTTATGACACCACCGTTTCTATATAGTGATTTTGACCCTGCGTGTTTTTTGTAACACGTCCTTGATCACAGCTGCTTTGCTCCTCATCAGCAGAAGTTCAGATAATTGCTCAGCCGGGGTTGCGGTGGCCAATTGATTAGCACGCCATGTCCTACAGCAGGAGGCTACGACGTTGGATTACACACCGGCCCAGCGCTCGTCAGGAAAGAAGGGGGGAAAAATCAATAGTGGTTGTTAGGGGGGAGTTGTGTCTGACGACAAGTGTGTGTGTGTGAGGGTGTGTGTGTGTGGAGGGGGTAGGGGACTGTAGAGTCACTTTACATGGTGGGTCCTGGGCTGTTTGCGCGGTGGCGCCTGTGTGTATTGACCTGGACAGGAAGCTCGGCTAACGATTGGAAGAAAATTTGTCACTGTAGTTCTCCCAACTTAGTGGTTCTTTCCCAAAATAGACACGCAAGGAATTTAAAAAGAATTCCTAGTTTGTTTGTGCCAACACGTCAGGTTTCTGAACATTCCACAACAAAATATAGTGATGACAAAAAATGTCCAGATGTAACAAAGACCTCAGAGTTCAGGAGTCTGAAGCAAACTCAAAGTGCAATAGCAGCATTTTCCCTTTGATGGTGCTTCAGTAGGAGAAGTTAAAAACAAAAGAATCAGAGTCAGTTAAAGCTGCCTGATAATCTGGTTAGCAGCCATTAACGGCTCTGGTGAAAGCTGATGCCTGCTGAGTGGGACCAGACCACCATCACAGAGCAGAGTGACGTTTATGGTCTGGCGTGTACGAGGACGGTCTCCCACGGCTACGGTGTTTTCAACACAAAAGTCACGAGCCGCCGCTGCTACTGGTGCAACCTGTCATAATGTTGTGTCACTTCAGGAAGTAGACACGGCCGGGAAGCACTACTGAAGTGTTTCTAGAGAAATAAATGGTGTACATACATGAATACACACACATATATATCTGTACGTATTGTTTAGAGATAAAGCTAAATATTTTTGTAACTATTTTATTCTAAATGCTTTGTTTCAACTAAATAAAAACTCTGACAAAATTGAATGAATATTCACATTTTTTCTAATCCTGTTTTCTCAAAAGTGTTAATAATCCTAATGCTGATTTAATCATTTATACGTAGAAATGACATCATGTTTTTGGCCGAAAATCAAAGATTTTATAACTTTTATGACATGTGAACCGAGGGGGAAACTCCGCCTGCCACGAGTGAATCCAACGCGGAAGTGACAAAAACTGCAGTTCCCCTCTCATCCACTAGGGGCTGGCTCCAGAAAGGAGCAAGTTCCCATTGACTCCCATGTTAAAAATGCCAACTTCACAGCAGAAACAAACATGTTTACAGCCTGGTTAAAAAAACAGGTTTAATAGGTAAACCGTCATGACGACTCTGAGGGGGGTGCATTTGTTTAAGTCGTCTTTGTAAATGAAGCTCGAAATTATGAATACTTAGGGGCGTGTCCATTTGATTGACAGGTAGCAGATGATGCTTGCTCCAGTGAAGGCCTCAGCCTCGGCCTCACGTTAAAAGTGTTCCAGCCTAGAAGGCAGAGGGTAGCAGAGTCGCTCAACCACAGTTGACTAAAAACGCCCAACATCCGTTAGCTGTGGTTAGCTCAGTTAGCTCGTAGCGACATCGGCTCAGAGTTTGATGGGTGCCGATCATCTGCCCCCACTCTCAGCTCCACCTCTTTGCCCATTTTTATATTTTCTGCGAGTGACGAAAACGCGTGACGCGGCCAAGATGGCGGTGGTGGGAACCGCTCACTGGGCTTCTATTCAGCTCATCAGAAACCTACGGGAGAGTCTATGATGTGAACACATCAGAGTTGAAGTAATGATTTAGAATACACCAAAAAGGTGATGTTTTTATTTTTATTTCAAATCTAAAGAAAAAAATAACTAGTTAACTTGCTGCATGTGCTGGTATAATGTAGAACTTTATCAAATAAATGATTTGTTATTTTCTCAGATTTTTTATTCTTAATCAAGGAGCTTTATCAGTTAAGGAGTATTTTACTCACGTTTTGAGCTCAGAAGGGTAAAGGACAAAGACGCCATGACCTCAGTGTTTTGATCATTTGTGTGTTTCTGGGTAAATATGGACGTATTAACTACAGATGGAGCTCATGTCAGATAAATCTCTATAAACAAACTAAAGCTGCACTCGCTGAGCCTCTCGGGGTAAATCAGACAGAAAAAAGTTCAAATTTAGTGATCAGCTCCAAAATGATTTAACTTTGAAGGAGTCCTCCGTTTTCACACACATTAAACATTAATAATTTAGTTATGCTAAAATTCTTTTCATGTATCATTCTCTTCCTCTCACAGCTGCAAAAAAGCTTTATGAACCCAGAAATTTGGAGTAATTGATGTATTTTTATATAATTATTTGTTAAAGGAATATATATATATATATATATATATATATATATATATATATACACATGCTTTTGCGTGTGTTTTTCAATTTATAGTAAAATATTCTCTAATATTTGTACCCGGGTAATTGTCCACTGACAGATAGGTCGAGTACTTCACTTCAAGGAGAGCGTTGTCAGGTTAGCTGCTGTTCAACTGGAAGTAAGCATGCTAACTTCAAAATGCCAAAATTTAGGCTGTTGGACCCTGTTCTATGATATAAAGTATATAAAGTAAAGCGCAGTATGAGGTGTTGCTTTCAGCTCCCTCCAGAAGGGGAGCTACAGCCGTTCAAATGATAAAATCTTTGCTTCTTGGTGGCGTCACGCTACAGACCACAGCTTTAAGGGATCGCAGTAAAATGACTGACTTTTCAAGGGCATATACATTTAAAATATGATTCTTAATACATTAAAAAAGTGGTAAAAGAAAAGGTCCAAGAGTGGAGCCTTGGGGGACCCCAGAGGAAGGGAAGTTAGTGGATGAGGAAGAGATGGGTTTATCAGGAAAATATGAAAGTTACAAACATGAACGGTTAATGAATTTGAATCAGCAACAAAAACTAAAATTTAAACGTCAACTTCACTGAAAAATTATTTTTTATTCATTATTTCTGATTATAAACTGTCACTGAGTTTTCCATGCAGGCTGAACATGAAAATAGTCTCCTACACCTCCCTCCTGCATTAGCTTCTGATAGAAAATAGATGGTGAAATGCTAGGATTGGGAAAGCCTGACAGTGTGACATCACACCGTCACTGAACATTCATGGACTCTTGACTCACGACGGGGAAGGCTGTTGTTGGTTTAGCGTCCAGGAAACAGCAGAGAACGTCTCAGCTAGTAGACCGTTAGCATTAGCAACTCCACCACACAGCAGAACTCCAACTGAAGTCTCGTAGGAACAACTAAGAATAGCTTAATAAGTGATTTAAAATTCTCACTTGTGTTCAAAATAGTTTAGTCAATATTTCAAATTTTGTTTTGAATCCATAAAATTTGTGGATTTTCATTCATTTTAACATAAATCAGTTAATTCAGAGAAACAGACAAAATAAATAAGAAAGATGCCCAGAAGTTTTTGTTTTGTCAGATCTTTCACGCTGTTGCTGCAATCTTCAGATAAACGGACCGGTAGGCGGAGGGGGACCTGCTGCGGTGTGGGATTGCTCGTAGAGGAGTGCTTGTCTGCTGGATTTGTTTGACTCGGGTAATTGAAAGTGTTTTAAACTATTATAGCAACTGGAGGGCTTGTTTAACTGTCGAGCTGCCAGTCAAGCGGGTGGGCCAAAAGCCCGAGCCCGTCAAGGCCCGTCAGTCAATGGAAACGAGAAGTGTCGGCTTAATGGATTTCTCCACACTGCTCCGTCTGCGCGTCCAGAGGGAGGGAGGGAATATATATATTAAAAAAAGAAGAAGAAGTCAAAATCAATGCATTGTCATGTGTGAATGTGTGAGCCATCAAACGGCCAGGTGGATTGGAACTGTATGTGTCGATGCTGAGACGCTGCATTAGGAGTGAGCAGGAGGTGCTGGTTTAGGGGGGTGTTTCTGTGTTTGCGTGGGTATTACACACACACACACACGCACACACATACGCCAGTGTGTGTTTAAGCTGCAGCTCTCTGACAGACAGATGTTTTCAGCGTGTCTCCAGGGGCTTTTGTTGTTATTTGAGGTGTAAGAGGGGTCACAGCACCCCTGCAACAAGTAGCTTTTTATTCCATAGCTTCTCCGTGGGAGAAAAAAGCTCTTTTGTGTTTATTGTTGGTTTTCTGACAGAACACTCTTGACCGCTGACGTCACTTATTTTTCTATTAGTTTGCCGGTTATAAAACACACTGTTCCTTCAGTAAAAGTGTCAAATATGCTGTTCAGCAATGATCTTAAAGTGTTTCTCTTCCTTTTGTTTCCCTTCAGTCTTTGTGGGAATGTTCTGATGGTGTAAAGTCCTGATAACTGTGCTCTAGTGGGTGATGTGAGTCAAAATGCAGATACTGGTCCGTGTGAGTCGGTTTCCTGTAGACTTCAATGCTGACTGAAGGAAAACAAAAGCAAGAGAAATGCATCAAGAAAGCTCTCCAGAACTGCAGATACCCAAACTGGGCCTTTGTGAAATCAACAAAGAACTTCAATCTGACCAATCAACTTCTTTGATTTCAGGAACGCCATGGCTGGATGAGGCTCTTCTCGTTCGTTGGCCTGCTTGTGTTGCAGCACTCATGTTTGTATGAGATCCTCAGTAAAGGTTTATAGTAGTGGAGAAGTTAGGGGTAAACTACATTTTTGCACATGTAGTTTGCTACGGGTGTTGGAAAGAATCTGGTGATAAGATATGACAATAAACAGGAGACGATACGATATAAATCACAATAAACAGGAGACGATACGATATATATCACAATACACAAGAGACGATACGATACATATCACAATACACAGGAGACGATACGATACATATCACAATACACAGGAGACGATACGATACATATCACAATACACAGGAGACGATACGATACATATCACAATACACAGAAGACGATACGATACAAATCACAATAAACAGGAGACGATACGATATAAATCACAATAAACAGGAGACGATACGATATAAATCACAATAAACAGGAGACGATACGATACATATCACAATACACAGGAGACGATACGATATATATCACAATACACAGGAGACGATACGATACAAATCACAATACACAGGAGACGATACGATACAAATCACAAAACACAGGAGACGATACGATACAAATCACAATACACAGGAGACGATACGATACATATCACAATACACAGGAGACGATACGATACATATCACAATACACAGGAGACGATACGATACATATCACAATACACAGGAGACGATACGATACAAATCACAATACACAGGAGACGATGCGATACAAATCACAATACACAGGAGACGATACGATACATATCACAATACACAGGAGACGATACGATACATATCACAATACACAGGAGACGATACAATATATATCACAATACACAGGAGACGATACGATACAAATCACAATACACAGGAGACGATACGATATAAATCACACAACACAGGAGACGATACGATATATATCACAATACACAGGAGTCGATACGATATAAATCACAAAACACAGGAGACGATACGATATAAATCACAATACACAGGAGACGATACGATATAATTAACAAAACACAGGAGACAATACGATATATATCACAATACACAGGAGACGATATGATATAAATCACAATACACAGGAGACGATACGATATAAATCACAAAACACAGGAGACGATACGATATATATCACAATACACAGGAGACGATACGATATAAATCACAATACACAGGAGACGATACGATATATTGCGATACTAAAAGCCAGACAACATTTGCAATTGTTAAGACTGAATTTCATTAAAAAACTAAGACCAGAGGCTTTCAAGACACATCCGGTGTTATTGCGAGATCTCCTTGTTTCGTCAGTATGAAGGCGGTAAAAACTGCTGCCACCTAGCAGTGGGAGTTTGAATTGCAGCACACAAAACAAGACAGTAAATGTTTGAATTCAAATTCTCAAATAAAAAAACTATTGATGCACTGCTTTTAAACATTGATTCCCTATCATAACACAAAATATCACAATATTTCAGTGTATCAATGTTTTCTTACATAACCAGAGTTTGCCGTTTTGTTAGACACATCAGGTTAGCGTCACCCTCTGCAAATGTTTTGCAAAGTCCCTTTAGTTAAGAAGAACAGGACATTTTCTAGGAAATAGTTCATAACCCAGGTGCTGTGTTTGATTAATTTCATTTAACTGGCTAAATTTGTCCTCAAATTTTTAGGATTTGTTTTTGTTTGGAATCTACATTGAAAACCTTTATTTTAGAGTTAATGAACCTGTTCGTCAAATTTTGTGGTTGTCATTTATTTTATTTATATTGCTATAGGTACTGATGAACCTCAGAGCTTTTAGCATTGTTCATATTCTTGCTGTCGGACCCGACAGAGTTCAGGAAGTAGCTAAAAATGCTACCGTATGTTAGCTTTGGCCAAATTTTCATACCACCCTCCCACCCCTCTGGTGCAGTAGGCAGAGGGATTATAACGGTGTCCCGTTTGAGCTGTGACAGCTGGTGTTCCCACATAGTTTACGTCTCTAAAAGACCAGAAAACGCAGATTAGCGCGAACAGATCGCTTCATCCATCGGTGGTTGTAATGTAAACAAACGCCGGACCGGAAGTAGGTCGCATTTTTGATGCAGAGGATTTTGGGGGTTTGGAATAAGGTGGATACAACCAAAGCATCATCTATCTCTATCTCACACACACACACACACACACACACACACACACACACACACACACACACACACGCACACACACACACTGAATCTCCCAGAGGTATTTTTATTTTACTCCAGTCCCAGCTAACGGCAGTCGTGGCACGTCCTCTTCTGCTGCATCCCTCCACTGTACCACCTCTTGTGATTAATGACCAGCAGATCCGACTCCAGCACCATCATTTTTAAACGCCCCGTCTCTTTATCTCCACCAGATGATCGTGTTAACCGCCGCCAAAGACGAACACGAGGCAGAGGGAGACGTCTGCGTTGAGCTAAACCAGACTACCCTCTGAAAGGCATCAAATCATTTCACCATGTCGAGAGCGAAAACTGGTAATTACTCGTAATTGGGCCTTCGAATTTTTCCTCACTTGTCCTTCTCTTGCTAAATTGGATGATTTCCTCCTTTTTTCTTTCTCCTGGAGGGATGATAGATACCTCAGAAGCTTTTGGGGAGGTGTGGAGCCAAATTGAAACCAGTTTTTGTTCCTCTTCAGATGTATTATTAGTGTTCTGTTTAACACAGGTTCCTACTCCACTGAGGTGAGGGATCTTTAACACAATAGATACCAAGTTAAATAAATGTTTCATCCTAAACTATCTGGAACATAAAAAAATGTGATTTATTTTTTAAAACAAACCTTCAAATGCTCTTCCAGTGGGTTAAATAGCTACATGTGTTAATGATAAAAGTTCAATAATCGCTGCTCCACAAACGGACGAGGACCCCACACACAGCTTTTATTAGCTGTAAAATCTTGAAACTATCATATGTGAGTAATGCAGAATAGAGGCAGCAGATTTTTATTTTTTAATTATAGGAAGTCAAATAACACACACAGATGGTTTGGAATTTGCAATGCATAAAATGCACATAAACATTTGTAATTACTGCGAGCGAGGCCGTGTGTTTTTACACATGCATAAATAATCCAGCGCTGTAACAAGATTTGGAGATGGAGCTCGCTCTCTCCCAGCACCAGAGTAATTGGTGCCTTGCTTGTATTCTGGAAATAAAACTATTTAAAAGGAAATAAAAATATGCAGTAAAATGAAAGCTGGGAGGAAAGTGAGGGGAGTGTTTGACACGACGCTGGAGAACTTCCTTCATGTCTGAAACAAGTGGCTCAGCGGTATTTAAATCTGGCTCCTACGTGTTCCACACACACACACACACACACACACACACACACACACACACACACACACACACACACACACACACACACACACAGGACTTGTGAACAGCTGACCTTGTGATGTTTTTAAATTGCCACGCTGACTGAGGCAGACTGTTCTACACTGGGACTAACGGTGAAGAACGCAGAGGTTCTGAACTGAGTAATCCGATCTGACCTTGTCTATGAATGGGAGTTCTGGTGAACACGGTTCTCCTGGCAGAACTTGCCCACTTTTAGGACCTCCGTGTACAAACAGCTCAGTAACGTTTAAGCTCCGTCTACGCCACTTTATTTTTCCCAACACAGCAGAACTCAGCCGGGCTGCTATAGGGTAAACAGTAGATCAAAATGTAGAGAAAGACCAAAGATACATTGATTAATACTGACTAGATCAGAATAGTGATGGAATGTAACACAAGTACTTTGTTGCTGTACTTAAGAACATTTTTTCTGTATCTGTATTTTACTTTAAGAATTCCACAGTGAAATAATCACTAAAATGTCTCAATCATGTTGGAAGGAAGGTTACATTGAAACAGATTTCCTACTCAGCTGGATGAGGGTTGTCAGTTTTTCTCATTATAAAAAAGCCAAAGAGGGACGTAGTCTTTGTTAACAATCTGTGAGCCCGAGGGGTTGCCAAGTCTCCGCTGAGTTGGCGCTGCAGCATCAGCATTTGTAATTCCTCACCGGCCGGCTGGTAAAGAACCGAAGCCAGCAACAGGAGTGACCCAGAAGTTATTTCTTATAACCTTAAGAAGCCACGGCATCTTTTTTGTTTTTTACTCTAGTATCAGGTAAAGAAGGCTAGAGGCTAACGTTGAGCTAACATTGAGCTAACAATGCTAACGGTGAATTAGAAGCAAATATTCAACAACTTGATATTACAGTAAAATATATTTGCCTACTTATCAATTTAGGGTGTATGACTCGTCTTTGCTCTTCTGGCGCTGAGCTGTAACCGGCAATGGCCACGAAACTCACAAAACGAGACGGGGAGAGTGACTAGTTGCAGTACCTAAATATGACCACAGGGTGTCATTCTTACTTCCTTCTTACATGATGCACCTTTAAGTAATTTTTTTGAGGCCTACTTTTTACTTTTACTCCAATACATGTTAAAGCAAGTACCTTTACTTTTTACTCTACTACATTCCTCAAAAGTTTCAAAAAAGTAAAAGTATTAACTAGCCTTTTGTTCGACCCCCACCCTGGAGACCTGCAGCACGCTCCCTCATCTGTGCCGGACTGCAGATCCAAAGGAAAGAGTACTTTTTTATTGTTTTGCACCGAAAATGAAAAACTCGGTGTGTGCAGTCTGATGTAGGCATGAAACTGTTTAAAAATGTTTTTTTCATGATTATTGTGACAATATTTATCATCATTTAGGAATATTACTGCTGTATGTTTTCCAGCTGTAGACATGTAATAATATTATTGGTAATTTAATTGTTTTTGTTAGTAGTTTGATAAATAACAGCTGTTATTTGTTAGATGAACTAACCTTGGATTTTACACTCAACCTTTGATTATAAAATACTGAATTTAACAGTAAATCATGAATATAAATAATAAAACGACCAAATTGTAATGACAGCAGCAGGTTAAAATGTTAGCCCTTACATAAACTGATGATGATGACTCAGAGTACCACTGCTCTTATAACCTTTCAAAACTGTTTTATATTCATCCTGTGTTTTAAAAGTTGACTGTTTGTTTTATAAATGTAGTAAAAATAGGAAGTATTTCTAAGACAAGCACTACAACTGCTGACTTTCTTTCTGCTATTCATTACTTAGCACAAAATCTGCTTTCAAAAATATCCAGAACAGTCTGTGTGGACGGGACCCTAAGTACTTTTTTCTATTATGAGATTTTTTAAAATTAAATTCTAATTAAAGACTCTTTGGATGAATTTGGCTCTAATTAGGAACTGCTGTGGGGATGAGTCAAAATGAACCTGAGAGGGTGTGGGGAGAATCTCGTGTGCAATAAAAACATCAAAAATGGCGTTTTTAGAAGACCTGAGTACACGTAGGACTGCAGCAGGAATAAACCACAGCATGGTGTCACATACAAGGCTGGGTTAGGACCATCAGAAAGAACCTCTTAGGGGGTTTAGCTACTAACCAGCTTACGTTGCTGGCGTTGATCCCATATTATGGGGGAAATGAAATGCACACGTGCGGGAGGTTTGGAGCGTTATGGATTCGTACACTCAGGAAGGAGGGGTGTGAGGTTGTGTGACGGCGAGTAAATCGCATGTGACGGAACCCAAATTCAGCCGAGGTGTGTTTCTTGACACGCTGTGATGGGGCACGCCCCAATGCATTACTGTCCACCAGGGCTTTGTGTTTGCAGACGCCCATATGTGTCTGCATGTGTGTGTGTGTGTGTGTGTGCTTCCATGCATCTGGGCTCTCTTTACTTCGATGCTGTGAGCAGCCAATCATTTTTTCCAGTCTAATTAGCACAAATGTAAATTCAGGGTAACTGTGGAGCACTTCACGGACGTGCAACTGCAACGTGGCAACTGTTCACAGTGTGTGTGTGTGTGTGTGTGTGTGTGTGTGTGTGTGTGTGTGTGTGTGTGGTTCACTGACTTTACACATAATACAAGTGCTTGAGAGGTGACTACCACTGCTGAATAAGGAAGAGCCATCCTAATGGGTCAGCCACCCCTGCTGTGAGCAACCGTGTGACCATCAGTAGTTAAGCAGCCACTAAAATATCTAAAGGGATATTTCAGCTTTTTTAAGTACATTTTTGTACCTAAAAACCTATAAATAACACGATCTTACCTGATGAATCTCAGTTTGAAGAAACAGAGTTTACATCCAACAGGATTGACGAGCTAATGGCTAGTCTGAGCACAACCAAATCGCATTGCCGCCGTGTCGGAACAGCTCCAATCTCCGGAATTTATGGAAGCTCTGAAAGACAAAAATAAACAAACACACGTCACTTGACTATAGCTACACAGGAAAAATACCTTTCTTTATTTTATTATTATACATTTCTTTATTTCTCCCTTTTTTTGTTCATATTTATGGAAGAAAATAATAATAAAACATCTCCAGTCTTACATGCAATTTGTGGAAAATTATTTCCAACCACTTACAATCAAAAGTCCAGAAAATTCAGGAAATGAAACAACCTTAACATTTATTTTTTGGGCTTTCCATAGCTTCTGTATAAGTTTCAATGCTGCTTATTTGATGTTTAAAAAATCCGTATGCAAGTTTTTTATTGCATAATTATATTCTGCTTTTTTATTTTTTACCAGCATAGATGAGCAAACCCACCAGCAGCAAATCATAGGCCTAGTTCAATCACACAAAAAATTTAAAATACATTTTATTGTAGCACTTTGAGATTGTGAAATATAAAGTGCTTTATAAATGACATTTATTATTATTATTATTATTATTATTATTATTATTATTATTATTATTATTATTATTATTATTAATCAGCTGCTCAGTTAAGTATAAAACACTGCATGATTTTCTGCAGGATTTTTAAAGCAGCACAAATATTTTCATCCACATTCAGACTAGCCGTTAGCTCATCAATCCTGCAGAACATGAACCGAGGCTGTTCAGAAGGCTGTCGACATTGTGTAATTATCAACCTTTTCTCCACAGACACTCGTTTCTTGTGATTTGTTCACACGGAACACACACGTCCTAAAATCTTAATTAGATAATAAAAAAATTGATGTTTAAACCCCTAATGCCACATGATTTAATATGCATGTAAAATTTCTGGCATTTTAAAAAATATATGAATTTTTTCTGGAAGAAATTTGCACACACACACACACACACACACACACGGCTCCTATCACACCTGATGTAACGAGACACTGTTTCCTCGCTGGCCGGCGGCGAGAGAGACAGGAAAGGATGGAGAGGCACTGGATCAGAGGGGATAACGACAGGAAGAATAAACACATGAATAAATAACAGCGAAAGGCAAACAGAGCCTGGCCATCAGTCCGATTTGGCCGAGCCTCGTCGCTTCGCCTGCTCACTCACAGCTGGGAAATTCACGCTAACTTGGTGGAGAAAGAAGAAGAAAAAAGGCCTCAGCCTTGGGAACACCTCCGTATTGGTGGCAGCCAAACGCTCGTGGCAGATGTCAGCATTTAGATTCGTTGTTTTTGTTTTTCTTCTACCTTCACACTGCAGAGCTGTCGGCTGAAGAGGCTTTAAACTGAATTCTTAATAAAATAACTACAACAATACAAGAAAATAGATAAACGGTAACACTTTACAATAAGATTCCCTTTATTAACATTACTTAGTGCATTATTAAGCGTTAATAAACCATTAATAAGGTATTAACAACAGCTTAATATTAATGTTAATATTACGTAATGCATTACTAAGCAGACACCCCCCCGGCCCTTTGTCCCAACCTTAAAGACACTTAATAGTTAACAATATGGGGAACGTTAATTAAGGGACCCTTTGCTTATTAATGCTTAATAATGCACTAAGTAACGTTAATAAAGGGACCCTTATTGTAAAGTGTTACTGGATAAACTTTAGTATCAACTTTTTTAAATTTCTTTGCTTTTTATGTTTTTCCAGAGAATGAAAAGAAATTCACTCCTAAAGATTTAATCCTTAGTAACCTTCAACCTTCAGTCCGCCAAAACGAGGCTAAAATAGAGACGAGGATCAAAAATGCAAACAAAAAGTGTTTTTTTTTCCAGCACCAGATTCATATTTTACAGACTCTACAGAATCTGAAGCGTGTGTTCTTGGACAACGTTCACTCAGAAGTTACCAGGAACTTTTCATTTCTAGAACCTACCAGAAAGTCAAAGCTCTCGTCTGCAACTCCCCAAGGAGAGTTATAGGGATCTCTTTCTCTGGGCCCATCAGAGTGTGCACATACACATCTTTTAGATATATATATGTATATGTGTGTGTGTGTGTGTGTGTGAGCGTGCGTGCCAGCATGGCTGACTCAAAACCGACCCTTTGAAGTGAAGTAGCGATGAGGGGAAGTTAATTACGTCCCATTATGCAGGCTGGGCGCAACCATGCACCAGTTAAGGCCATGTTTTTCCCTTTAATTAACTAGAAAGCCAAGCGCTCGCCTGTCAGGGAGCTGCTAAAAGAGCATTTCAGAGGCGGAAAACCCTAGGGGTGCTGATGAGAGGCCGCTAGGACTGGCCACATGTTAATGGCGAGGTGTTAGCATCTTAAACCGCGTTACCACTCGCCACTCTCTGTAGTCTCGTGGAAATGTACAAAGGGAAATCTCAGGGATGGTCTCCAGGGGGAAAGCTAGCAAAAGGCTCCTTGACTTTGAGAGTTGATGCTGCAGCACTACAAAGTGTACAGGATTTCCAGAAGTTAAGGAACTTTTTTTTTTTAAATAAAAAGCATCAAAAACCCTGAGTGGGAACTTCTTAATTAGGAAGTCCCTCAGATTGCTCGTGGATGTGGAGAACTCTGGAGAACTTTATCAACTCGATCCACAGATCATCTTCTCATGCGTGACACGCAGGTTAAAGCCGGCTCCATCAAAGCTGCAGATGGATACAGTAAACAAGTTTCAGTCATCGGTCCGTTTAGCTAGGAAACTACGGGATTCGCTTCAAAGACAAACATCGCAAAATATTCTCCATTTAAAAATAAAACGTAAAAACTTCGTCCAAACTCAGAACGGTCAGCTGATTTAACGTCAACACTGTCGACAAAATATCATTTTTCTTCCCAGTTAAGTGCAGAAAACAACAAAACTGCCCTGATATGACTTCATATCAACAAAGTTCCAAAATACGTTTGTAAAAAGTTATTCCAACATCTGCTTTCAGGAATTTTAAAATAATCACAACATATTTATTAGATTAGCTACAATTACAGTTTCTCCTGACAACTCTTTAATAATAATAATAATAATAATAATAATAATAATAGTAGTAGGGGAAAACAAAACAATTACAACTTTTGATTTTTATCCCCAAACTAATAATATTATAATAATAATATTTTTTCAAGATGTCCACTAAAGCAGACATCCATGTGAATATTAACACAAACTATAAATCATTAATGCTATGATTTTGATTAATTGAGTAATTGACTTAAACTAATATGTTAAAAATTAGGGATAATTTTACTTAAAGGGGAAAATTTATACAAAACTCTCCATTTGCATCATTTTGTGCTGCCATGTGGGTCTCTATTGCCTCTATAAACACGTCAGTCTTGAATAAAAACAACAATGTGTTTTCTGTCAGTGTTTGGTTTTAGGAAGTATGTGTCTAAAACGAGCTGTTTCAAAAAGCCCCCTTTTGTGATGTCACAAACAGGATAATTAGCATAGCAGCACCTCTCAAGAGAGAACTGCTGATGGAGGAGCAGCAGCTCTACTCCGAGCCTTTCCTGCATATAAGAGCTTCTCAGCTTATAGCAGCATGAGGCATGGGTGGGCGTGGCCAGAAACGACTCATTCTGGAAGGCACTGAAAATGTTAAAACTAAAATTGTAAATCGCTTTAGGTGAGAGGGATTTTGTGGAAATAAGTTAATAAACATGTTTTGTATTGACCATAAAACTATTAAAACTTCAGAAAAAACTAATATGTCTCCTTTAACAGGTCAGGTGTGAATCATCTAAAACATGTAGGAGGTCACATCTCAACGGTCCAGTCTTTAGTCTTTCTTCCTGCCTATAAATCCCATTTTTATGTTTGGGAAAAAATGCAGGAAATAACTTCATGTTGACTAAAAAGGACACTTAATAAAGCCAAATAATAATAATAATAATAAACACTTTTTCTTGCTTTAGTCTTGGAATCATTTAAAAGTTTCAATTGTCCATTTTACAGAACAAAAATATGAGACACATTGAGTAACTCCTAAAGATCATCGTTATTCTAATTGTCCCTACAATATGAATTCTTCTGTGAGAAAATCAGTTTGTCACATCATTTCTTCTAATCTTTAAAATTTCAATCAGACGAGTATTTTTATTAGATCTCCTTGTTTAGATGCTTGCAGCTGAGATCAAGACTCAACCTGCTGCCTCAGATCATCAAATTAAAGCATAAAAGCTTGTTTTTATTAAAAAAAACTTGCTTAAAAGCATAATCAAGCCCACGTAAGAGGGTTAATTAACATGAAGCACGTGTGTTGACAGAATCCTTCCAGTACTGCGGACCACCAAAGGGTGGTGCTAACCACAAACTGAATTAACTGCATCCTCACACACACACATTTAAACTAAAACACACTCATTTACAAACTAAAATACCATTGTAATGTTTTTATTCCAACTTTAAACACATTTTTATCCGAATGTCATAATTCTGTGTGATTCAGTGACAGGTTGAGCTCATTCCTCCATGACTTTTTTCTTCCTTTTCTTCCTTATTGACCGGTCTGGGGGTCAATGACTGTGCAGATGACAACTCAGTTGTTATTAATGGCCGCTACGTTCCAACGTCTCAGTATCTGTGCTGGGAAAATGGTATGCAGCCCTCCCTCCAGCCCTCCACACTGGGCTCCAGCTGTCTGGCTCCACTGTGTAAAAAGATCCAGGCTTGTCTCTTTTCTTTATCCTCTCATTACCTCTAAAAACCAAAGGAAATCAATGAGAAAAGTGCTCCAGGAAGTTTCCAACTTGATAAATGCTACTTTAAGTCATTTACAATAAAAGGGATTTATTAGATGAGCTTATAAAAGGTCAGTTCAAACAAAAATTATCAGGAAAATTTATTTCCTGTGGGTTTGTGACCTGTTTTACACTAGATGTTTTAGACTCTTAGTGCAGAAATAACACACTACATGAAAAATATACACTTTCTTTAACTCTACATTGTTTTTATTTTACTTATAAAGGTAAAGAAGTTTAGTCTGAATTCATTCTAAGACGTTTCAACAATTTCCTTTTGTCTGGACCCAGTTTTAAGTGAAGATATTACGCAAAACTCACCATATTTATCATTTTGTGCTGCCATGTGGGTCTCTACTGCCTCCATAAATGCTCCAAACATGAAAGAAATGCATTCAGTTATTTTCTATCAGTGTTGGTTTTAGGAATTATGTGCCTAAAATAAGCCGTTTGAAAAAGCCCCGTTTGTGACATCACAAACGGGGAAATTAGCATAGCATTACCTCTCACTGGAGAAGCAGCTGCTCTACTCTGACCACCTTACAGATATCAGAGCTTCTCAGCTTATAGCAGCCTGAGTGGGGGACGGGAGGGGGCGTGGCCAGCAACAGCTTTTTTTTAAAGTGACAGAGCCCAGAAACGGCTCATTCTGGAAGGTACTGAAAATGCAGATAATAAAGCTGCAGATTAGCTTCATGTGAGAGGGATTTAGCGTAAAGAACTCCATGAACATATTTTGTGTCGACCACAGAACTATTATAACTTCAGAAAAGAAGTCATGATTTGTCTCCTTTAACTTTAAGGAGTTAAAAGTTTAGCAGCAGAAATCAGGGCAGCGTCTGATTGTGTGTCCGGAATAAAAAGAGGAAGAAGGAGGAGGGCCTGCAGCTTCTCACACAATCTGCTTATTGGAGAGCTGTCAGCTGTGGCAAAACTCCAGTTAGCCGTTTTATTTTCTCTGTGTGCATCGAGCTCATGTCTCTCAGAGGTAACTCCGTTACCGGGTCGTGTTCCCAGTGCAGCGGTGCTTCCTGACTTTTGGGGGCGTTACATGAAGACATTGTGGTTCAACTCAGCTTTTCTTTTTTTGTGTGCATATTTTCCTTCTGAAGTTCATATAAGTAAAATAAACTGTGTTTGAACTGTTAGCTGTGCTTCAATTGGAATAAAAGGTTCTCTACCTGAGCCTGGGCTTGGATTCTATGAGCAAATATATCACAGTTTTATCATCTTGAAACAAAAAAAATCCAGATATTTTATTGTATTTAATCTGCACAGACAAAATATCCAGTATTTGATCTTTTTCTTTTATTTTCTTTTGGAAAAATGTAGATTCTCAAAACTCCAACAGCCACAAAAATAACTGATTCTGCACAGAAATAGTTGAAGACTGGATGTTTTTATGTCCTCTACACTCAGATTTAAGGCTCCCTGTTTCAACAATGTATTTGTGTTTCAAACATGCAGAAATTACATTGAACATTATTATTTGAGTGTTTTCATAACTTACACGTCATCAACTCTTATTAAAAGAAATGAAATCCAAAATAAAAACACATTTATGAAGAAAAGCATATGGGTCGCTTCAGAAAAGGCTCAAATTCTCTCTTTTTTAGATAATTCTATCCCTGATGAAGGACTCCTCATTAAAATCTGAACACAGTTATCAAATAAAATTATGACTTTGTTTTATTGCTTCAGTCTCTTTTCTTTGAAATATGCTCAATTAGTTGGTGGCACCATATCTGGAGTGTAATCAGTTTTCTGCTCCAGGGGCAACATTTCCTCTCTTTATGCCTCTTCTCCTGCCTATTCCTATTTTTAATGCTCCATCTGGATTTTTCCCTCCTTCCTAGCCCTCCTGTTCCTTCTCTCCACTCTTTCAATGCGGTGAGTTCCTATCCCCGTCCTCCTCACTTCCTGCATCGTTCACCCCCTCCGTCTGTCTCCCCCGGTGGATGGGTTCGGGCTGCTGAGCTGGTGGGGCTGGTGGCCGGTGTGACGGCTCGGCTGTCTGGTGTCGCGTGCTATCAGGGCGGACGTCGTGCGGCGAGGACGATCGGAGCTGAGCGCCTCCGCCTCACCGCGGGTCACCTTTCACGGGCAATTAGTGTCGGAGCAGAGGCGCTCTTGCCGCTTGTCGGCCCCGTTTATTGTGAAGATCAACGGCAATCAGTCTCCACACTCCACTCCGCTCTGCTCCCTTCACATCTCTGCCTCCAACCCTCACTCTCTCTTCCTCCTGTCTTTCTTTGTTGCCGCTCTATCTCTTTGAGTTTTCCCCTGTTGTGCTTTTGCAGCTCTCGGGCTAATGGCTGCTGTCTGGCAATATGTTATCCGACCGTTCAGCTCTCTCTTCATTACACACTCCTTTACTTATTTGCCACTTTGGGGTTGAGCAAAAATTATAACGCTGCGAAGAGACGTCCACAATCCCGTGCTTTCTCCTTTCTGGATTTCCCTCTTTTTCTTTAATCCGTTGTGAAATGCTTCCATGTTTTTGAGTTAAGGGCTTTCCGCCATCGTCTTGGGATTTTACTGCACGTTATCACCGAGAGATCACATTTTAAGACCACATTGTGACGGGGTTCCTCCATCCACTGGTAGTTGAGTCGTGATTCGGCTCAAGACTAGTTGGAAGTTTTACTAAAAAAATGATTTTCTGCAAGAAAACGTTGAGTAAAATAATGAAGCTTAATGACGGTTCCTGTGGTGCATCTTTAAGGCAACTGAATGGTTTACTGGTTCCATATTTTATGCTTCACCCTGCAAGCTGGCCATGCACCTGCAAAGGGAGTCCTCAAAAGTGATTTAGCAGCCCCTCACGTCTCCTAGCTTGTAAATCCTCAGCAGGATACACCTCAGCTTGAATTAACAGGATGTTCAGAACCTGTTCATGAGATTAAATCAGCTTTATTGGGGCTGCAAAGCAAAGTAAGACCAACAACGGTATACATCCTCCGACAATGTTCATGAAGTATTCTGATCTGAATCAACATCTAAACTTTAAAAACTCAGTTTTCTAAAACCTTTCTATAAATCTGTCAACCAACAATCAGCTATATTCCATCAAAAGGGATGATTAGCGCAACGTTTTGTCAAAGGTCAAGACATTCTTAGACTATTCCCTCAGTAACCTCTGCATGGGTTAGGGTTACAGCAGACATACTTAGCCAGAGCCTACTAGCCTATAATCTAGACCCACCATAGAAGAAGTAAAAGATTTTGTTCTGCAGGTCAGTCTAGCCGCGCTCCATTGTAGCCTCAGCAGGTCTAGCACTGGCCTGATCAGTTTTAGTCCCAGTGCCCTATAGCACCAGAGCTGCGATGGTGAAAAACTACAAAGATGGTGTCGGCTCAAGGATGACTTGCCAGGCTAAAAGCCTAAGGGTGTGGGTGTCCCACTCGATCACAAATAACCAATTGTAATGTTGAGTGTTTTTTAAACCCTGTTGGTCAAAATGACAGACAACAAACATGTCTGGCCCGACCTGTAAAATGTGTACTGGAACCAGCCAATAAGTGACTTTTTTGTTCTGACTTCAACCTCCAGGTTCTGGTTGGAGGTCCTGCACATGTAGAAGGATTTTTGAATATTTCCAAACCAACAGCTCAATTATAAATACGCTGAGTAGGAATTCTGGCACTAGCAGCATCTTTACCTAGAAACCCAGAATGTAGCTCTTTGATTTCTATCTTTAGATACAAACTGACCTATTTGGACAGAATATCTCATCTCTATTGTTTAATGGTATTTTAAAAGAAAACAATGGCTTTTTATGTTTGTTTGAGTATGAATCATCGCTTACTAGAACATTAAAAACAATGAAAAAGTGATTAATAAGAAGAGTTCTTGTAAGAACATCAATGAGTGGCTGTGATTTCACATTAAAAGTAGTTTTTTTCCTTATTCAGGTGTATTGAAATGCCATCTGCCATTTATTATTTAAATTGATAGCATTTGGGCAGGAAAAATTGTTTTTCTCCGTATTGTGGTATCAAAATCAAAGCGTACCTTCTTTGGTCAGCTCTCACAAATGGCGAGGGAGTTTTAGTTTCGAAAGACTTCAAAATTCCTGCAATTGTTCTGCCAATTCCATAAAAACAGGAAAATTCTCAAATTTGACTTGTTAAAATTGTGACACACATTAAAACAAGAAACTGGCTGGTAAAATATAAAAAATGTCAAACTCAGATATCATTAAAAATACTTTTTTTGATCAATTTTACACTTTTATGCTAGTCATGTAAATACCATTACATTTATGGCCTCCATATTAAGTAAAAGTTTTAATTTTAACAACCAGAGTAAATATGATTCTTAATAGAAACTGTGCCCTCTATACATACATTAATCTGAATTTATAGTCTACCGTTTCTACCAGATTGAAACGCCCGTTTCTTACATTCAACTAGTCAAGGAAAAATCAAGGAAAAAAGGGCAGCTCATTTACATACGCGGGCTTCATTAGATAACGCTAAGGACAGCGAAGAGTGTATATTGAGCCACAGTGATGAATAGCTGGTGCATCACAAAGTCGCCTCAAAGTAGTCTCCCCGTAACCCCCATTTGCATCAGTGCCTATTTTTTCCCCGTATATGTTTATTAAGTTGCTTAATGGTGGACACTTACTGTTATTTCACTGGTCTCTTGAGGAACTGGTGTTAGTGTTCTGCAATTTAAATAGGCAACTTCTGATGGTGTTACATCAGCTGTGAAGGAAGACAATTGGAAATTTAAATGTGATGAGCATGTGTTAATTGCATGATTTTTTTCCCTTTAGTTATTGGAAAATCGGGGCATGCGGTAAAATCTTTTAAGAGATTTGTGTGAAAGAGTCCTTTTGTCTGGAAAATCTTTCATGCAAACACATTTTTACACAAACGTGTGCATATTTATTATTAGCTTTATTATTTTGTATTTGTTTATTTGCTGTGCGGAAGCTGTTTAGGTCTAGCCTAGTGAACTAGACCAAATTCTTGCTTTGCAGAGTTTGGTCTAGGCACGCTTCATTGGAACCCTCGCAGCCTGATTCACTGCTGTGGCTGTCCAATCACAGCTCGCTATAGTTTTGGTTGGACCAATCACAGCGCTCTATATTTTGGGCCAATTACAGAGCGGGAGTATCCGATGACGTCAGCGGTGCGGCCGCGAACGCAAACAACATGGCGGCAACTCAGGAACCACGTTCGTTTGAAACGGCTTTGTCATCAACATTGGATTATTTAGACTCCAACGTGCGTAAGTCTGTCGAATATACAGTACTTAGCGGCTTCTTATTTTTATCAAACAAAGTAGTGCAATGTCCCAGTACAACTGATATTCACATGTTTTTATACAAAAACGACAGAAATCATTGATGTTAGACGCCATTGCTGCCTCCCGCTTTTCCGTCGCTGTGATTACGTCACGTTGTTCGTTACTCTGATTGGTCCTAGCGCTATCCAATTGCGTGCTGACATTTTGAAAGACAACCGTAGATCCTGCCTCACGACTGAGGGCCGTCAATGGGTCCTGGCCAGACTATATATTCACATATATAGGATGGCTTGCTAGGCTAGTTTAGGTCCGCATTATGTCTTCTTACCAACGGGCAATCTCTGGATGCCGAAAGTGAAGCCAACACGGAAGTGACAAAAATTGCTGTTCCCCCCTCATCCACTAGGGGCTGGCTCCAGAAAGGAGCAAGTTCCCATTGACTCCCATGTTAAAAATGCCGACTATACAGCAGAAACAAACATGTTTACAGCCTGGTACAAAACACATTTTAGGTGTAATGGGCTCTATGCACGCTCCAACTTCCGCATTCCACATAAGACCGCACGCCTATGTCCGGTTGTCATAGTCATCGGTGAAGCTGTGACATGGCTGAGAGTTTGGAGTTTACCTGGTGCTTACAGGAGTTACCAAAAGTTACAAGAAATGATGTAAGGCAAATTTTCTCTTTGTTTAGATGAAAAAAAAGAAAAAAGTGGTTCTCTCGATTTTTTTTAAAAAACCTCTACCAATAACACGTCCGACCAAAAAGCCATAAGCAACTAACCTCCAGAAAGCACCAGGTGAACTCCAAACTCTCAGCCATGTCACAGCTTCGCTGGCGACTATGACAACCAGACATAGGGGTGCGGTCTTATGTGGAATGCGGAAGTTGGAGCGTGCATAGAGCCCATTGGTCAGGTTTTGTTGAATAAATTAGTTTACATGTAATTAAAGCTTGTAATTATGAATAATTAGGGGCGTGTCCTTATGACTGACAGGTAGCAGATGAGCTGTCAGCACCAGTGCTAGCGGCTTGCCTTTGCTTGCTCCAGGAAAGACCACAGCCTCGACCTCACGTTAAGTGTTGTGAGAACAGAGTCGCTCAACTGGTTTTCTAGCTGAAATCGCCCATCAACCTCCGTTTGCTTCAGTTAGCTCGTAGCTACATTGTCTCAGCGTTTGTTGGGTGTCAATCATCTCCCCCCACCCTCACAGCCCCACTTTTGTATTTTCCGGGAGTGACGAGACACAGCCAAGATGGCGGTGGTGGGAACTGCCCATTGGTCCCATTAGGCTTCAATTCAGCTCTTCAAAAACCTACAAATGGGTTTGTCCATCTTATATTTACAGTCATTGGTTCATATCTACTTATAAATCAACCTCTACTTGCAGGTCTCCTATTAATTGGGGTTTTCTTTCATCGCCTGTGTTGGGTCTATACTATACCGTTGTAAGTTGTCTACTGCTGCTCCTTATAGCAGCAGAACGTTGTTAAGAGGTATGAAAAAATGTTTTAAACTAGCTTGTTTTGCTACTGTAGCTTTATGTTGAGCAAATGTTGCTTTCTTCATGACAACTGGTAGAAGTTTGCAACACTTATGCTTGCCCTATGGAACCTTTGTGAATTCTTGTGCCTCCATAGTATTTGTCAAAATAAAACGAGAAGATTTTTGGGTCAATTTTTTGTTACTTATTTGGTCTTTTCACATTAAGGCTGCTCAGAGTTGGATGTATTTAAGGCATTGCTAAAAACGCATCTTTTTGACCTGGCTTTTAATGTAGATTAATTTCTTTTTGATTTTATTTTTATTTTATTTCTATTTTATGTGTATTGACCTTTGAATGTTCTGTTTTTACTATTGTTTTTATATTTCTACGTTTTTAGCTTATTTTTCTTGTAGCATGCCTTGTTTATGTATGTACAGCACTTTGGGTTGCGCGAGCAACAATAAGTGTGCTCTATAAATAAAGTTGACCTCGACACGTTTTTAACGTCACATTTGTTTGGTAATTGGTTAAGACCAATCAAACTAAACAGTCTTTATTATTACCTCTAAACTTTATGCCTACCTCTTTCTTCGATGAATAAAACAGTTTTCTAAATGCAGAAAAGTCAAAGTTAGGAATCTCACCATCTGCCTGTTTAACAGGTGATCAGTGCTTATGTCAATGAAGTTGAAGTTTTTACATTTGGGATTTCTTTATCTATTTTCTCCTTAAAAATTTATCTGCTCTCCAGGAAAAAAAAGTCCGTAAACATACTAAATAAGTCATATTTTTCTTTTCCCTCTCCATCTCTCTTTGATTATTTATTTTTTTATAAATGGACCCATGGGCGGTTGTGTCTCCCAGGCCTCATGCCATGCTGCTGTTTGAACACAAACCTGTGCGGATGGGTCTTGAACGGCTGTTTCATCTAGTCATCCAGGGTCTGACGAGATTTGACTGGTCCAGTCCCGAGTGAGTCCTGCATCTCAGCGGGTAACCATCACCCTCCATAAACAAGCTGAGGCCAAACAACATCAGATGTTGGACTGCATTTAAATGAAAGTGCTTCCAAAAGGCTTCTGGGAAAAAGAGGTGAAATAAACAAAACTGTGTTTTTTTTTTTTGCGGTTATAAAAAGCTGATTGCAGCTGACGGCTGAAACTAAAACTACAAAATGATGCGCGTTAACTTCTTGAATTCTTCTTGAACTTTTGATTTTTTCATTGTAAAAATAAAAATCTACAATGAATCAGAAACAAGCTAGAAACCATTACACAGAGGGGTCAGTTTTGTGTCACAGTGCCCTATGTTTGTTGGATGGGCTAAGCATCTGAGCTGCGATGGAGAAAAACTACAAAGATGGCATCGACTCAGGAACGGCGCTCATTTAAAAACAGCGTTGGCATCAACTTTGGACAATTTAGACTTGGGTTTTTCTTTGAGACGTGAGCAGATAGAGCTACTTAAATTGTTTATTTACAAAAACAACGTATTTGCTTCTTCGTCTTTGACGGTGTATGGCGGACTGCCCTGTTGACTGATTTCATAGCAATGGAGACATCACGTTTGTTTCTCTGATCCTAGGGCTGTCCAATCACGTGCAAAGAAAGTTTAAAAGACAACCGGAGATTCCGCCCCAAGATTGAGCTCCTTCTATCGGTTGTGGCCAGACAATATATTTATAAATATAGGATGGCTTGCCAGGCTAAGAGCCTACGCAATCAGGGTGTGGGTTTGCCCACTCCATCACACACAACCAAGTGTACGTAGTGTAATTCTATATATGTGTACACTAGGAACATTTTAAGTAGGGGTCGTCTTACTGGATATTAGATCAAATAAACAAGAGTAATAAATGGAATAAAGGATTTAGGATGAGACATTTGTAAAGTGCAATCAAGATTACATGAAATTGCTATGAACATATGATCAATGGGGAGCACAGGCACAATGCAGCAATACAGATTCACTGTGATACAAGAAAACATTCAGGTAATAAACCCTCATAACAAAAATTATGAGTCAAGTTCAGAAAATGTCTACATTTTATTTTATTTTCCACAAAGTGGTAAAACAGCCCTGAAAAGCTTCCAGGAACGCTGTTAATTTCTATTCCCAGGCGCTGATCTATGTGATTTTTGAGGAAGTTTTGCTAAGCGGGCTAATGAGAAGCACAGTGCTGTTGAATGATTTAGTAGTAGAGACTGAGCACGAACTGAGGGAAGGTCTTAAGACAAATACTCCTTCTCCTTAATTGGTACAGGGGGATGAAAGGAGGCAGTTTCGCAATAAAAAATGACAATTAAAGAGAGCTTGCTCTGCTTCTATTGTGTGCTTCACAGTTAAACAAAAACAGGAAATTGCCAGGTCCCTAGATTTGTTTTGAAAAAGCTCCTCACTTGCCTTGTAAATTTTGAACGGGTGTAAAAATTTTACATTTGAGTAGAACCATAATGGGTTGCCGTATTGTTTTGTGGGGCTGTTGGTCCAGGATGGAACTGGTGAGATGTTTTTTCCTCCTATTGGGGAACTTATATTTTTAATTATCTGGAAAATATGCAGGTGAAGGTTCTCAGTCATCTAGGTCATGGTAATCCAAATGGGTTCAAATGGTTTCACTTCTCATACAAGGAGCTTGGTGAATTCTGACTGGAATATGGGAGTGTCAAGCTTATAAACTGTAGCTGTCTAATGTTGCCTAAGGAGCAGAAACTGCCAATGAATACCACTCCTCCCTACCTCCTGAGGAGTCGTTGGAGTCGTTAGCCTCTATTGTGTGGGAATCATATTGATTAGATGCAGGAGGGTGTGGCCTAGATTGAAATTGTTTGGGAGTTAGATTCAGAGCTGTATTATAGGTGCTGGAAAGGTGAACCCTGAGGCCTCCTGGTCTAATTAATGTAGGTTTTTCTTGTTTTACATAGATAGCTTCCTTTACTCCTTCCTCAAACCATGTATCTTCTCTGTCCAGAATGTGTACTTTGTCATCTTCAAAGGTGCGTCCCTTGTCCTTCAGGTGTAGGTGGACTGCAGAGTCTTGGCCTGGAGAGGTGGCTGTCCTGTGTTGTGCCATGCACTTGTGTAGTTGTTGTTTAGTTTCTCCTAAAGGTCTGGACAGTCCTCACTGCATTGGACTGCATAAACGACGTCACTGAGCTGCTGTTTGAGTGTCTTGTCTTTTGGATGGACCAATTTGCAGAAGTTTACCGAGATTTGTTTCCATTATAGTCAAAGGGCTGTACTCCACCAGGTGAAATGTGGCACATTTTGGACTCATCCTTGAAGTGTAATTGTCACATTGCTCCACTAAATTTATGCTTTGGGTCTATTTTTATGTAGTCTGGCATGCCATCCTACATATGGAACTAGTCTGGCCACGAGCCATTGAAACAACCCAGTCGTGGGGTGGAATCTAAAAAAACTGTCTCCGCACACAACTGGACAGCCTTAGGACCAATCACAGCAGTGAAAAATGTGAGGTACTCATCGCTATGAAAATCAGTCAACAGGGCAATCCGCCATCCACTGTCGAAGAATAAGAATCAAATACATCCTGTTTTGAAATAAATGACTTAAGTACCTCCATCTGCTCATGTCTTAAAGAAAAGTCCAAGTCTAAAATGTTCAGAGTTGATGCCAAAGCCGTTTCGAGCGCCGTTCTTTAGCCGACGCCATTTTTGTTGTTTTCTCCATCACAGTTTTGGTGCAAAGCCCGCCCAACAAATGTAGAGTGCTGTGAGTGGCAAGACACAAAACTGTGTGTGGTAGACCTGCTGAGGCTACAATGGAGCATGACTAGATGAACTTGCAGAGCTAATCTTTTGCAATCACTAGGATAGGTCTAGATTTCTACGCTTCCAAATCGCGTCACGCTCAACAGTTCACATCTGTCCAGAAAGGAAGTCAAACAAGAGCAGTGTAAAACATTTGGCAAATTTCAAAATAAAGACACATGCAGATTTCCAGCTCTTCCAGTTCTTTTTGCATTTGGTCATGTGAACTAGCTAAATCACGCGTGATCTTGCAATCCTGTGGTGATTTTGTGACCTCGCAGGACCAGCTGCGTGGAATGCGTTCGTTGTTGATTTGCTTCTGAAATGTTCTCAGTGGGAAGAGACGTGCTGCTGAGCTTGTTGGTAAAATGCGTTGCATTACGTGCTGCTTACGCATCCAGTGGAAAGCCCGGGTTAGATGAAGGGACAGTAAATGGGTTGAGGCTTGTGGAGGATTGACTGGGAACCTTAATAGTTTATTTATTGTTATGCAAAAAATGTCTAGAAAACTTAAAGTTTACTCTAAGAAAAGAAATAACTATTCTCTTTGAAACTTTGGACAAAACAACTTGAGTTTCGTCAGATAAACAGCTATAAAGTGTCAGCTGTAGGATGCAGCGTAAGAAAAGGCCATTCTCAAAATAGGCGCCGATTATAAGTGGATTTGCTGTTCCTGTAAATACAAACTTTGACCCCTTACAAGTGTAGCGGAAGGAGGATTAAGCTCATGTTTATTCAGCATGTGTAACAGCCCCTGGGACAAATCACGCTCAAGAGTGACTGTTGCCCCTGGAGACTGAGAAAACCACCTTAGGGTGTGGGGAGCTAAATATGGAAATTTCAAGACATGCTCCAGTATGCATATTCACTATTACGCAATTCTTCAAATACGTAAAAAGAAACAATTATATATATGCTTATTCACACTACTAATGTTTTTTTTTCCAAATACCTGGCTGTAAAAGTAAAACCTGTTTTTTAAGCATTAATAAAATAAAATAATTGTATATTTTTAAGAGTTTTGTGTGTTTCCAAAATGTTCGTGTGCTCCGGTGTTTCTGTCTGTGGCTGAAGTTGTCATTATTAATATCAGCTTGTGTTCAATCATCCTGTCAGCTTCTTAAAGGTGTATACAAGACAGATTCACGCAGCAGCGCTCATCTGGGGGCTTAACTCAAGGAGAGTGGTTTCTTTTCCGTAAGATCTCAGACGGATGGATGTTAGACAACACCGTCTGGTCCGGTAAACGCACTGACAGTGATCAACAAAGAACTGTTGTTTTACTGCTTTTTTCCCCTTATATCTTCTAGCGGTCTCAAAGATCAACTACTCTTTTTTTTTGCTCCAGTTGTCAAATGTTGGCTGTCTTTTTGTGTGTAATGCTGTTGAAGTAAATGAGATTTCCCAAAGAGCTGTGTTTGCAGAGAAGCACTCAAAGCGATATTGACATGTTGTCAAGCCGGTGCCTCTCTCGGAGGATGTCTTGGGTTGTTGACAGGCCTGAGCTGCGATCATGATTTTTTTCCCCTCCGTCTGCTGTTGAGTAATTTCAGCTTGTCTTCTAGAAATGATTTGTTACAACTATTTTTAGTCCAAACTCTAATCATCTTTGGTAAAGTTGGTCAGAACTCGTCTAGAAGCACCTGGTTGGAGGTTCCTTGGAGATCACCTGTCTAAAATGTGCTCAGGAGACAGTTCTTTGATTGAGCTGCAGTTTATTGTCATGATGAGGAGAATTTAGCGAAAAAAATGTTGTGAAAGATTGTGTTTTTGCTGTTAGTCTGTCAGATGTTACCACTTTCGATAGATTGAGTAAATTTGCACTCCCTTTATCGCAGAAACAACTGGTCAGCCATCATTATTTGGGTTTACTCCAAAGGTTTTATACAAAGATCTTCCACAGCCAGTTAGGACTAAACGTTTTTATTATAAATGACTCGGCTACTACAATGCTACCGTATATTTTTGCCCAGTACCTGTATAGCTTATGCAGTTATCTGCATTTTTGTATTAGCTAACATCAGCTAGCTGTGGTGGCCATCTTGAAATAGATCGACTTCAAATGTGAATCAGTTTTAAACGTTTAATATTTTATAAAATTTTCATCAAGATCAACCAAGTGATTCATGAAATATGTTGCTACCAGACTAAAAGGGTTGACTCAACAAAGTTTTAAAAAATCTTTGTGTGAGTAGAAAGAGCTCAGAGTGGACCTTGGAGAAGCCCATCAGCTACTGGGACACCAAGTTGTAGCTTAGTAAAATAATAATAATAATAATAATGGATTGGATTTATTTAGCGCTTTTCAAGGCACTCAAAGAGCTTTCCATTATTCATTCACTCTCACATTCACACACTGCTGATGATGGTGAGCTACTATGTAGCCACAGCCATCCTGGGGCGGTCTGACAGAAGCAAGGCTGCCATTCTGCGCCATCGGCCCCTCTGACCACCACCAACACAGGCAAGGCGGGTTTAGTGTCTTGCCCAAGGACACGACGACAGCGACAGACTGAGTGGGACGCGAACCTGCGACCTTCCGATTGCCGGGCGTCCACCTAACTTCTCTGCCACTATCGACCCTAAAAAGTAGACTTACAGCCATTTTTCTGTAATGTTGAGTATCTGTGGTAGCCATCTTGAATTGGGGTGACTCCAAAGATACACCCAATAAAGACTTTGTGAGTTTAGTTAGGAAATATCTTTCTAGCAATCAAAATTATTTTTATTCAGTCTTAAACATTTAATTTGTCTTTTAAAATGACACAAAGCAACATATACAAACATAACTGATTAGGCTACTTTTAAATATTCAACATTGACAATCATTTTAAAAATAATAAACAAAAAATGCTATTTATGATAGAGTAAAAGAAAAAAGTAGGATTTTTTTCCCATCCAGGATGACATATCGTCTTCCTGTTGGAACTACCCTGAGGACGGAGATGCACAGTCAGATCCCAGCGAGGTTGAACGGTCGAGGCCATCAGGCAGCTGTGTGACATATTGTTCTGATATTTGGCTGTCTGGGCACCTCGTGGGCCTTCACCTCATCCATTCACACCCTCCTGGAACACATGAGGCCAGACTTGCTCAGATGAGCAGCTCACGGCTGTTGACCATAAAAACTGCATCAGGGCAATGAGGCACAAAGAAAGGGAAGAACATGTAGAAAAAAAGGCTGCAGAATGAGGCGGTTGATGAAGATGAATAAAAGGAGGGCGGTGAGAGTGGGCTGGTGAACGACAAAGGTGGAAATAGGAGAGACTGACTAGAAATAAGGTAGAAAGACGGCAGAGGGGGAGGAGGAGGAGAGAAAGTGTGCGCTCAGGCCAAATGGGAGCAGCACAGCTCCAGCTGGGACCATAAAACAGCAGGTGGATGCCATCATTAGGTCTGGCAGATAAAACTGGAATCCCAGAGTCCCAGCACTCTCCACGCATCTCCACTGGCAAAAACGCTCATCTGCTCTGGAATCAGCCGCTGATGGCATGACATAAAACATGACACGGGAATGGGGGGAGAAAAAATCATTTGAATCAAAAATGACTCAAATGAGTTGCTTTCACGTTTCACCCACAAACGGTAAAGTCTTCCGTTTGTGGTTCTGGGTGTGTTTCTGATTCATCTCTGTCAGTATCATTAACCATGATCCTTTACAGAAAAACACAAGTTTATATAGCTGCTGTCACTAAAAAGCATTGCTTGTTTCAAATTGTAATTTTGAGTATTTAAAGAGCAAGTTTGCTCATTTTTTCAACACATTTGCAGCGGCGGTCTCTGGTATAAATGAGTACTTCATGAGTCTAATTCTGTGGGCTTTCGCGCTCCTGTTTCAGGAAGTAGAAGTTAGCTGGAGCAGAGAGGAGCAAAAGACGGCAGGATTTGGAGTCTTTTCCTGATATTCAGACATCTCACCTCTGGCTAACAACAACACAACTCTACCACTGATTGATGTTTTATCTCCACAAATAACACAAGCCTGGAGGAGTTCTGCCGTGTGGTGGAGTTGCTAATGCTAACAGTTAGCTTCTACTAGCCGAGACGCACACTGCTCTCTCCTGGATGCTAAACCGACAACAGCCAAGATGGATGAGTCCATGAATGCTATTTTACAGGGTGACTTAGAATTAACTGGCTCGTCTAATCCAAGCGTTTCGCCGTGTCTTTCCATTGGTGGCTAATGCAGGAAATAGGGGTAGAAGACTATTTTCACGTTTAGCCTGCATGTTAAACTTAGAGCGACCTATCAATTTCAAAAACAACAAGAAAAAAAAATGGATTCTCAGTGAACTTGGCCTTTAAAAGAGATTTTATTTGTCTTGTTTCCGTTCTAAAACCAATAACAGATGCTGCATGTGCCATTCCTCAAAGCTTTTACAGTTTCCGCTGATGTCAACACCTACATTTGTCCTTCAGCTTTTGCTAATCTAATAAAAGCTGTTGTAGAACATGTTTACGTGACATTTTGAAACAGTGATCCACCCAACTTCTGCTATTGTGTGTTTTTTAAGTGCAACATCAGCTGGTGGAAGACTTTGGAATTTAGCTAGGAGTGTACCTAAGAGCTGTCATCTGGGATGATAGTTTGATGGCAGATGAGAGCTGCCATTGCAGCACCCTCCAGGTGCCCTCAGGGCTAAACGGATGGGTGCAACATGGCACTTTCAGAAGGTGCTTCTATGCTCTGATTTATCTTCACTCGCTGTGTTTTGCCTGCCAATAGCAGGCATATGTCTGTTTGGATTGCAAGTTTTCCTCTCACCTTTTGAAGTAACATTTACCACTAATAGTCTTTATTAACCCTTTGGTGTCTCGTCTTTTAAACTACAATTACTGGTGTTATAAATCATGAAAATCCTGAACAATGAAAACAAATACTAAAAAGCAGATTAAGTCCAACATACTTTACTTTTATTTCCTACCGCGAACTTGTGATATCAACTACTCTATAAATTTCCACGCGGTTTCCTATAAATGTAAATTTTCAGGACAGTGTAGAATAATGACAGTAAACAACGCTTTAAGCCCAGATATTCCTGTTTTTGCACCATTATTGAAATGCATAATCAATTGGAGAAGGAGCTGCCAAAGTTGCCAATTACAAAAACACTACACTTGGACTAGTTCATTCTAGCAGTTAGCTTGTCAATCCAGTTAGATTATTGGCGTAAAGACTTTAAGGCAACATTTCCCATGTTGAAAGCACTCATGGGGCACCAACATTTTTCAAAGATAAAAAAGTAAAAAAATAATTTTAAATGTAACTATTTTTAAGAAATATTATAGCAACTATGTAATTTGTTTATGATGTAATTATATAGCAATATAACAGGAATAAATAAAATTGGCCCATGTCACCTGCAGATCCTCCACCAGAGGGCAGTAGACATGTAAAAGACTGGCTATGGAAGGTTTGTGATAAAAGTACTAATCCTGAAACTTAATCTGGATGTTTAAAGGCCAGAAGTGGTTTGATGTGAGCTTAACAACAATGACCTACAAGTGGTTAAAGAACAAGCACACTAAGAAACTTTTTATACTTGTTATTTTTTAAATATGATCAGTCTGACTTTCACATGCAGGCTAAACGTGAAAATAGTCATCTACTTCCTACATTAGTCACTGGTAAAAAATAGACGGGGAAACTCTCGGATTAGTAAACTCTGACAGTCACACTCAAAATTAACATTCATGGACTCACCCACATTGGCTCGCCACGGGTAAATGTTGAGTTAGCGTCCAGGAGAGAGCAGAGCGTGTCGTAGAAGCTAACGGTTAGCATTAGCAACTCTACAACAAGGCAGAACTCCTCCAGGCTTGTGTTATTTGTGGAAACAAAACATCAACGTTGCAAAGCAGAGTGAATGGTAGAGTCGCGTTGCTGGTAGCCAATCAGAGGAGAGACGTCTGAATATCAAGAAATAAGACTCCAAAACTTGTTTTCTGCTCCCTCTGCTCTGGCTAACTTCTACCGCATGAAACAGGAGCGCCAGAGCTTTTTTTCCCCCACAAAGATTGATTCACAAGTCATTCATTCACACTAGAGACCACTGCAAATGTATTGAAAAAACTAGTGAACTTGATCTTTTAAAAAATATCCGTTAGTTTAGAAAAAGGTTAGTAAATCTTCGTAGATCCAAAATATCCCGACAGCCTGGCAGGCCACAGGTCAGTTAAGGACTGCACAAACCCATCCTGAAGGGCACCGATGGCCCATGCATCACCCTTTAGGCTAGAACTCATTTGTTTCTCTCAACTGAGGCTGTTCAAAGAGCCCTCTTCAACAGATTTCTGTAGAAAGTTTGTGACCAGTTTAAATCTTTATTAATTTAGCTATTGATTTTCTACTGGATCAAATATCTGCTATTTGGAAACAGTTATAAAAGTATATCCTGAAAAACTTTTAGCCTAGTGTTTATTTAGCACAATAACTCTGAAACCAGATAAATCCAGTTTTTTTTCTTCTTCTATGAAACTATATACAAGCTCCATTAACTACTGTAGACACTAGAAACTTGTTAAATTGAAATGTAGTCAATCAGTGCAAACAACCGCTCACTGAGCTTCGCTGTGATGTAGATGATCTCCCTGATTTTGTTGTTTTGACTGCAGCAGCTCACGATGCATCTTTTTACTTTTTGATTGGTCTTTCACTGCAGTTCAGTCTTTTTCCCTCTGTGGCCTCAGCGGGGAGCGAAGTGGTATGCGGAAGCATGTCATCCCCTGATTTCCTTTTAAAAAGCCGACCCTGATGCTTTTAAATGCATCATCAAGGCAATGGGCTGTCCAAGTCGGTTACAAGTTAACCAAATAAACACTGACAATGAAATTAATAATGCATATTGTTTGCGAATGCCTCAGCTGGATGATTTGACTGATGTATGCAAAGATGGTAATTTATTGAAAGTAAATTCATGTAATTGTGCAGCAGAACTTGATGAAGCAAAAGAAGGTGTCAGCACGGCTTCCATCATCATCAGAAGAAAGAAATCATTAAAGAGCAAAAACAAATCCAACTTCAAAGGACGGTGCAGAACAAACACTTATTTTATGGATGTGTTTCATTTAGACCAAAGTTCAGAAAGGCTGTTATGGTAAATATGTCGGATTTGTTGTTAGCTGTTTGCGGATGTGAGTTTTGGTTTATTTATTTTTCTCACAGTCCGCTGGGATGCGAGCGCTCTCTCTGCACATATCAAAGGTAGTCGGTGTAAATTTGATTTGAAGATCAGGGGGAACAAGAGCTAAAATGTAGTTGTCATTGTCGAGACAGATTTCCACGTCGAGAGGCTCAAGTGGCAAGACAATCACCGCGCCTGGCTCGGTAAAAATAGTTCCTAGATGGGATGCATGTTAACAGAGTGACAGTGAAGAAAATTCAGATGTTGTCCTTTTTTTTGCAGGGAGGATGCATTAAGTTTTGTGTACTTTTCCTTGAAAAACAAGTGTTTTCCTTGCAAATTATAAAAGGTTATGCAGCAAAGAAAAGTAACTGCATGCATTTTAAGATTCAACAACTTTATTTGCTCTATTTGGATTTATTTTGTTTATTTATTCCTACTAAATTTAATAATAATAATCCTGAAGATTGTGACTGTTAACGGAAACTCAATGCCCCAAAGGTGTTACGTGCAATTTTGACCAATCATCTTCACTTGCTGAGGTCAAGCCTGCAGCAAGTTTAACTAAAGTATATTTTAAGATGAGAGCCATTTTGTTTATGTTAACATTTATTGGAAGCTGTAATTAACAGAGGTTGATTTGTTGTTCAATTAAATTAAAGAAAATTCAAAGTATTTTGCAAATCACATAAAACGGATTATTTTCATTAAAAGAAGCCTGTGGGGGATTTTATATGAATAATTTTAACTTTGAGCCAAAACCCAGAGCTTACTAACCTGTCAGGCCATCCTATATATGTAAATATAGACAGATATAGATATAGACCCATAGACAGAGCTCAGTCATAGAGTCATATCTACTCACCGCTACGGATGTCAGTCAACGGGGCAGTCCAACATTTACTGTTGAAGATGCAAACTCGTCCATTTTCTAAATAAATGACTTAAGCACTTCTAACTGCTGATGTCTCAAGGAAAACCCAAGTCTAAATCTTATTGCAATGGTCTCCTGACTGGTCTTCCCAAAAGAGCCGTAAAACAACTGCAGCTTATTCAGAATGCTGCTGCTAGAGTCTTAACGAGAACTAAGACCCCCATTCTAAAAACTCTGCACTGGTTACCAGTAAACTACATTTTAAAGTGCTTCTACTAGTCTATAAATCACTCAATGCTGTGGGGCCCAAGTACATGTTGGATCTCCTTCCAGTATCTACACCTAGCAGGGCTCTCAGATCCCTAGACAGCAGTCAGCTGGTAGAACCTCGGGTCAGAACCAGACAGGGTGAAGCTGCTTTTAGTCATTATGCTGCACATAGATGGAATCAGCTTCCTTATGACCTCAAACAGGCCCCAACTCTAGTAACTTTTAAATTAAAATTAAAAACTCATGTATTCATTAGCCTATGATTGAATGTTTCTTATGCTGCTCCTCCTGCACTGTAACTGCTAAACGTTTGACTATGTCTTTTATCTAATTGTCTGAATAATTTCTTTGTGTATTTTGATTGTTTTTGTTGTTCCTGCTCTGTAAAGCACACTGAATTGCCTCCGTGTTTGAAATGTGCTCTACAAATAAAGCTGCCTTGCCTAAATCGTCCAAAGTTGATGCCAAAGCCGTTTTAAACAAGCGCCGTTCCTGAGCCGACGCCACCTTTGTTGTTTATCTCCGTTGCAGTTCCAGTGTTAAGGCCACCCAACAAACAGAGCGCTGTGATTGGCAAGGCACGAAACAGCTCGGGCCAATGGTAGACCTGCGTAGGCTTCAATGGAGCGTGGCTAGACCAGGGGTAGTCAACTCTGGTCCTAGAGAGTGGCTATCCTGCATGTTTTAGAGGTTTCCCTGCTTCAACACAACTGATTTTTATCAGCAGGTGATTAACAGGCTTCTGCAGAGCTGCTGAACAAGTTATTCAACTGTGTTGAAGTAGGGGAACAACTAAAACATGCTGAATAGTGGCTCTCTAGGAGCAGGACTGCCTACCCCTGGGCTAGACCGACCTGCAGGGCAAATTGTTTGCTGCTGCTATGGTCTGGCTACATTTCTAGGCTAAAGGCTTTTATGTGAGAATCAGAAACTTTATCAGAGCAGAGGTTCTCTTCCGTTTAAAGATGTCGACCAGGGCCAAAAACATCAAGTTAAAAGTCCTCAAGGGCTGTAAAAATGTTTTTTTTTTTTCATTTGAAACAAGCAAAACTGATTTGATTGTGATTTTCTTTTGCATGTTTACTCCTCAAAATAGGTCCAAAAATAGGCAAATATGTAAAAATCTGAAGGTAAAAATGTTAGAAAGTATTCTACATCAACAAACTGCAGGAGAGACAAAATTCATCATTATAAAAACGAAATTGGTGGCCGGACAAAATCACTCTGAGGGCCGCAAACGTCCCCAAGGCCACACTATGGACACGCTGTTTCTGGGTAGAGTACAATTGAACCGTTTAACAGAAATCCATAATTAATTTATTTTTCTTTTTTACAGTGAAAACCTAAGGTTGGGGCTTTCTGCAAATCGAGACACGGTTTTGGTGTCTCGTGACCCACGTCACTGTCCAGGCCCCAACTTTGGTTGAACCAGAGTGAATACCTTTAATTTTATTCAACTATGATTTTCACTTTAAACTTCATTAAAAGATATGTTTCAGTTGTTTTGACGGAGCAGGCCCTTACCATGCAGAGACTAGGAGATCATTCTTGCAACCTTTCGTCTTCCACTTGTGAACTTTAACCTCAGCGATCCGCCGCTGCAGAAGAGTCGTGTGAGATCATGTTTGTGAGGCAGAATTCTGGTAGATGTGTTGCTATAAAGAGAAAGAAAATCAGAAATGAATAGGAATAATGGGTTTCTGCACAACCGTACAATAATCATTTAAAAATGATAAAATATGTCATGGATTTCCACGGCTCTGGTGACTAATTTAAAATATCCTTACATAGAGAAACTACAATACCTTCATTATGTTCTGTAGTGTTAGTTTTTGCCTTCTTAGGTCTTAATTTTGCGTCTCAGCAGCATTTTGACTTCATTCAATAGAAACAAGACATTCAGAACCATCAAATAAAAATAAAATAATTTTTTTTATATGCAAATGTAAATATTTATCGCCATCTTTTACTTTCCTATCTCTTCTCATAATATCATCCTGCAAACAAATAAGTCACATTTCCTCTTATAACTGAAATCACATCAAAATGAAAGCATTTGCTAGACGGTTGATGCTGAATATTAATAATCTACACCATATGTTCAGGAGGAATTTTACCCGCTCCTTATTGAATGTGATTGCTTGTGTCAGCCGTTAATTAATGGTTGTGGAAAAAATAAAAGACTGAGATGTTGGACATGATTAAAGAAATTGAAGTTTGTTGTAAACACAGACGTCACATGACGGGTAACGAGATAAGAGAGAATAAATTATTGTCACTTAGTGTCTGTTGTGCTCTTTGTGGAAACTGCTCGGAGAGCTGCTTCTCACTGGAGGAGATGTTGCAACATATGTGAATAATTTGCATATAAATATGATCATATCATGATGAAGTTTGGTATTTTTATCTTATTGAATCGCTCCCGTTTTTCAGGTTTTTCCTTAAAGCGTTGGCAACACTTTTTTCTGACGTTGGGTTAGGACACCAGTTCACCTTTTAGTGTTTGAGAAACCTCCAATACAAGCAGCGTTTGCATCAACTGTAGACTTTAGCGGTAAATCCTTTCATTTTTTTGAGTCTATTGGGATAATGTCCAAAAACTGGAACACACACGCTTTTGTCTGGTGGAATTTCAGGGTTTACAGATATTTTTTTGAGTTACATGCAGGCTTTTGTATTTTACATACAAATTGTGCAGTTAAGCTAGCAAAGGAGGTAGTCACAGAGTCAAGTGTGTGAGTAGTTATTAGGGGTGTAAAGGTACATGTATTTGTTTTTTTTAATTCGAAACATTCGGACGTTTAGACGTGTAGCAAGTGGACGTGGAACTGTGTTGCACACATGAGCCAGAAACACAAGCTGTGTCTAAATTCAAGGGCTGCATCCTTTCAAAGTCCCGGCTTACCCTATCAACATAGGCTAGTGTCCATACCAGACACCGGGTCCTTCGTGGACCGGGAACACCCGAAGTGAACGGCTGATAAATTGTCCTGTTGCCTAGGAATCGTGACAACGCTAAAAACATGAAACAATTAATGAAGGGGTTCTTTTGCATTAGTCTAAAAACCTCAGCCAACAACACGGCTTGGTCCAAAAGCAGCGATTGGACCATCCGGTTGTCTGTCTCATCGAACCACCTCACTTCCACATTTACCTAGGGCCTCCACTCACTTATGAGCTTCCATATTTTGCAGCAGAACACCACAGGTGAGAGAGGTTCTCAGCTCAATAATAGAGAAGGAGAAAGAGCCGGCTGCTACCACTTCAACTTTAGAACAAACTACCAGAGTTGTGTTTATAAGCTAGCTTATTTAGCAGATTTGCTACTGAAGCTTTAACCAACGTAGATACCAAACCGGGATTACAGGTGTACCGTTACACCCCTTCTGCTCTGCTTTTATTCTATCCCTCCATTTCTATCACTCTTCTTGTTTAATCATTTTACACAAGTCCTGCTTTTGCATTAGTGCACAATTACACAACTGTGAACTCTACAATATTCTCATGATCTGATTGATCCACTCGTAGACGACAGCTCTGTCTGAAAAATCGTACCAGTGTGTGAGTGCAACCTTAAATCAGCCCATCTAAGGGCTAATCATTTACATGTTAAGCCTGAACATTTAAATCCAGGTTGACAAAATCAAAAGAGGTTTCGAGAAATCGCTCGTCAATAATCCTTTTTCTGTCCTTTAATTTATTAATTTGCTTTCAGATTGACAAACAGTGTCGTGGTTTTCTGACAGGGCCTTGAGACAGAGCTTATCTCATCATTAATTAAGTGTCATTTTCCCTACATGCTGCCTGTGCTTAATTAGGAGGGGGGGAGGGGTCATTTGGGAGGGCTTATTAACTGGAACAAATTTGTTAAAGGAATGAGGCAGAGGAAGATAAAAGAGGGAGTAAGGAAAGGAGGCTTGAGTTTTGTGACTGATAACTGCACCGGTAGAGACTCGAGGCAAACTGGGAGTGACTGGGGAAAAGAGGATAGAAAAGGTGATGGAGGAGTGGGGGCTGAAGGAAATGATTGGAGACATATGTTAGGAGTTGGGTGGAGAGGAAGGGACACAAACGCAGAGACATCACTGGTCGTTTTCTCAAAGAAGCATGTCAGGGAACCCAAGTAAGCTATGTACACAAACCTTTTTCAGACTGTCTATATGGAAGGCCTTTTATCCTTTGTGTGTGCAAGGCTAAAGCTAATGAAGGAACGGTGTCAAATTCACGGGTGATGCTGTTTCCCGTTTCCTTAACTCGCTGCGACAGAATGGGTTTGGTCGGGCCGGTGGAACAACAGATGTTTTGCTCAAATGTGACAACCAGGTTGCCAAAAATTCCCAGTGGCAGTGCCGTGTGTTTGGAGCTGACCTAGCACAAGTTTTAGCAAACTGGGAACAGCGTGGGACGCAATGACTTTAGGACACGGAAGACTCGCTGTCAGGAGTGATGTGGATGGAGAGCTTTACCTCCTGGAAGCTGGGAGTCTAAAAATAGATTTAGCCTCAATATTATTGGTTGTTGCCAAAATGCAAATAGGTGGTATGTATTGTTTTTGCTTGCATTAGTTTGTGTGCAAAATATTTCAAAACTTTCAGAAAAAGTTCACTGGATTTACGTCTACAGCTGATTAGAGTTAACATTAGCAATGAGGTCAAATCTGCTAATACCAAACAAAGATGTGGTGACAGTTGCTGAAACTCAAGGCCAACTCATTATGTGAGATCTTAAAATTTTTCAACTAACTGTTTTAGTCAACCTCATTCAAGATGGCCACCAGCTAATCAGTCTTAGCGAGCACATCGGATGTTGTGACAATGTAGGTTTTGAGCTGTTTGACACAGTGGTAGATGAAGGTCATTATCAAACACGAGTAATAAAAAAAACTGGCAAAATGACAATGATTCCATCTTTTCTCAACATAAGATGATCACAGTTTAAATTCTGGGTTCATTGGGTCAAAGATGTGATCTGTGATTTCACTTGCAATAGCAGGTAAAAATACACACAGAGGGATGTGCTGGTGAAGGGTCTCAGTCATCCAGGTCATGGTAATCCAGGGGGTTTGAATGAAGGCAGCTGGACTTCTTTGGTTTCTTGAAGACGTTTTGCGTATCATTCGAGGAGCTTTGTCTATTCTGACTGGAATATGGGAGAGTCAAGCTTATAAACCGTTGAAGTTGGCCCATCCAAAGGACAAGACACCCAAACAGCAGCTTAGTGGTCCAATGCAGTGAGGGCTGTCCAGACCTCTATAGGGGAAACTAAACAACAACTACACAAGTGTATGGTTCAACACAGGACAGCCACCTCTTCAGGTCAAAACGCTGCAGTCCACCTACACCTGAAGGCCAAGGGACACACTTTTGAAGACGACAAAATACACATTCTGGGCAGAGAAGATGCATGGTTTGAGAGAAGAGTAAATGAAGCCATCTATGTAAAACAAGAAAAACCTACATTAAATAGAGGAGGAGGCCTCAGGTTTCACCTTTCCAGCACGTATAATACACCTCTGAATCAAATCAATCAAAACAAACATCCCCACACAATAGAGCCTAATGACTCCAACGACTCATCAGGAGTTAGGGAGGAGGGGTATTCATAGGTAGTTTCTGCTCATTAAGCAACAATAGACAGCTACAGTTTATAAGCTTGACCCTCCCATATTCCAGTCAGAATAGACAAAGCTCCTCAGATGAGAAGCAAAACGTCTTCAAGAAACCAAAGAAGTCTAGTTGCCTTCATTCGAACCCCCTTGGATTACACATTACACTTGTTAATTCAATACATCTGCTGTGTTCTCTAGTATAAATGAAGGCCTTGTGAATTGTTTTCAGTGAAAAGAAAAAGCTCTGGCGCTCCTGTTTAAGAAAGCAGACAGTCGAAGGAGTGGGGGATGGAAAAGATCAGGATTTGGAGTCTTACTCATTAATATTCATGACATGCAAACATCTAGCCTCTGATAGGCCAACAGCAACAACTCTTCCACTGCCTCCGTTCACGCTTTTTTCATGATTAAATAAAGCAAAATTGATGCGTTATCTCCACAAATTAAAGCCCGAATGTGTTCCACCGAAGTTGCTATTGCTAACGGTTAGCTTCTACTAGCCCAAATTAGCCAAGATGGGCGAGTCCATGAACGTAAACTTTACAGTGTGACAGAGCTGTGTGGCTTTTTCTAGTTCGATTTTCTTTCAGCTGCTAATGCAGGAAATAGGGGTAGAAGACTATTTGAAGTATTAGTGAACCAGTGAACCTCTGCTTTAAGAAGTTAGAGGTTAATTTGTTAGATTCTTAATCCACAACAGAGCAGGTTGGATTTAATTCTTTGGGACAGTATTTTACTCGAGCTTATTTCATCTTTGGTTGAAAGTTATCACCTTTTGTTGACTGACACCGTTTCACAACTTTATGACAAAACCAAATGGATTTTCCTGTATTTTAAAAAGCAAAAACAAAATAAAAAAAGAATACTACGAATAACGACTGAAACTTTTTGTCTGAGCAACATTTTGTCTTCACTGCTGTGCAAACTTCTGAGAGCCATTAAACCTTGAGTGGACCGACTTTGAAGGCGAGAGCAGAAAGCTCCTCTGTTGATTGACAGGGCTGGCCTTGCCTTAATAGAACATAATTGGGCAATTTTGAAGGGTCTCTGAGAAATGACCAAATAATAACACATGACTTGTCTTAAGACTTGTTTTCTCAGATAATTGTGCAAAAAGCATCTGGCACACCATTAGTTCCATTTTCACATTAGAATAATAATCCTTTTGAACTAATAAACTCGCTCAAACGTCTGAGCCTGGGTGGTGGGGACTGGGAAAGGAGTGAATACTGTATTCTTCATCAAGAAAAAGGGAAATTTTATTTTTGCATGAATAAAAATGCTGATTTGTCAAATTTATACATTTTCATTATCATTTTTTTTTGTATTTTCTATTTATTATAACATATTTGCAAACCCAGCATCATGTTTTTAGTCCTCAAATATCCTTTTACCTGCCAGTTAAACGATTTTTACCAAACAAAACAAAGTGTTCTCCTTTGTTGCAAAGCTATAATATAAAAATTAGCTTAAAAAACACCTCAGCAGAATGACTCCACATCCTGGATTCATTGTTGTTTTCATGCAACTTTTATTAAGCTGCAGACAAACCTTCCTGCAAGTGTAAAAGTATGTTCATAAAAAAAAATAAAAAAGGAAAAGCGGTCCTTTTCTTTGCCCCAGCTTCTTACCTTTCATGTGTAAAACAATAACGGAGCCCTCAGGGATTGTTATTGTTTTGTCTGGCTAGCAATGAAAGATTACACCAATATCATGTCCCAGATTAAAGGATAATTAAAAAATGTTATTTCCAAGTTATTGCTGTCCATAAAACTTTGATTAGGCAAACATTACCCGCATTAGGGCCTAATCGTCGTTGCCCCTGTGATTAAAGTCAATGATTTTATGCACTGCATATAGAATATGAAGAAATGAATAATTAAGAAAGCAGGAAAAATGGGGGCTGAAAGAGTATTAACGTAGGTGATGCTGGATGGTTCTTCAGAACAGCTCCAGGGGGTGAAATGTTTTTTTTTATTAACAACTTTACTTTTATAACCCACACAGCACGTTTTTATACATCTTATGTTTTTTATCCTAGGGGTCTCCCCAACCACCAAGTCAAGGCCTGTCCCATTTTATATTGAAAATGTATTTATTTATTTATATATAATGTATTTATATACATGTTTGCAAATCATAGTGAATAATAATTATATATATATTTTATATAATAAAATGAAATAAAATGTCTGCAGGAACCATGACATTTAAATGTTGTATTTCTGCCCTATGTTATAAAGCAAGAAAAATATTTTTACCATATAAAACAAACAAAAAACCACTGAGTCAGACTCTTCCATGGACTTTACAAGCAAAAGAAAATGTTTCTCCTCTAAAATCTGGGTATGAATTTTCCTCCTTTAACTCAGCTCAACACTGAAAACATCATTTTATTTGATTCTCCACATACTGAAAATTTGAAAAAAAATAATCTTAATTAACCAAAACTGAATATATGTCAACAATTTAAAAGAGTAAAATAAATATAAATTAAAAAGTGCAGAAGAAATGCAATTAGAACGTTGGTTTTTCACCAATTAAAGATAGTTGTAAAATAATTAAGACATTTCCCCCAATTCAATGTTGCCTTAAATGTTTGCGAACGGACTGCTGAGAACCGGGGCAAAGTCATATTCTCCGATGAAACCCCTTTCCGATTGTTTGGGGCATCTGGAAAAAGGCTGGTCCGGAGAAGAAAAGGTGAGCGCTACCATCAGTCAACAGTAAAGCATCCTGGGACCATTCATGTGTGGGGTTGCCTCTCATCCAAGGGAGTGGGTTCACTCACAATTTTGCCCCAAAACACAGCCATGAATAAAGAATGGTACCAAAACACCTCCGACAGCAACTTCTTCCAACAGTTTGGTGAAGAACAATGCATTTTCCAGCACGATGGAGCACCGTGCCATTATCTGGAAACTCCCCAGATCTTAATCCCATTGAGAACTTGTGGTCAATCCTCAAGAGGCGGGTGGACAAACAAAAACCCACTAATTCTGACAAACTCCAAGAGGTGATTATGAAAGAATGGGTTGCTATCAGTTAGGATTTGGTCCAGAAGTTGTTTGAGAGCATGCCCAGTCCAATTGCAGAGGTCCTGATAAAGAAGGGCCAACACTGCAAATACTGACTCTGCATAAAAGTCATGTAATTGTTGATAAAAGCCTTTGAAACACATGAAGTGCTTGTAATTATATTTCAGTCCATCACAGAAACACCTGAAACAAAGATCTACAAGCAGTTTAGCAGCAAACTTGGTGAAAACTAAGATTTGTGTCATTCTTAAAACTATTGGCCACGACTGTACACTGTTGTCCAGGAGTCTGGTGGTTTATCATCACTGACACGTTTCCACATGACAAAACCGTTTGAACTTTTAAACGAGGGAACTCAGAAAATACAACAATTAGTGTTTATTTGGCTGCCAACCTCCCTACTAAATAAATAAAAAGAGATCGATGTTTGGTCTGGTGTTGTCTCCTGTAAGACTCAAAGTCCCCAGTTTCCCTCCTGTACTCTAAAGTGTTGGAAAATAATTATTTTCTACGTGCTCATCTTAAAATTCATAATTAATTGCGCTTTCATGTTTCTTCATAATGCTAATAAAGCAACAATGGTCTTCCAGATCACCTGAAAAATGAGTCCAAGGACACCGAGCATTACACGGGAAAGGCGTGGCTGTCTGCTTTGAGAAACGATGGGACTCAACAACCAAGATTAATGGAATTCAGATGGCTTTTAATTAGAGCAGCTGCAGTCATTAATTATCTGCCCACAACACAAATATTTTTATATTTGGGCAAAGTGTTGATTTATTTGATTTTGTTTGCGAGCAGATCTAGATGAATGACTTACCAGCTCCACGGGAAAAGGAGAGGAGAGGAATTCTCGGGTTATTGGAGGAAAAATGTTAACGATGTTTAATACGACAGCAACTGGAAACATAAAGAGTGATAATCTGCTCTGTGCTGGGTGGATTGTGAACCTTGAGCTTGAATTTCTTTGGTTCACAGATGTTTTTTTTTTTTTTTTTGTATTTTGGTTTATTGTTAAAACGTCAGCATTTAAAGAGAATCAGTAGAAATACTTTTAAATCGTAATCAGTTGAAAGTTATTAATCAAGTTAATCTTAACTTTGATTCTGAAATTTTTTATCCAATGGCGCCATCTAGAGGATGAAAACTGTATCGCACCTTAAACCGTTCTCCTCAGTTCCGGATTTACGTACAAAAGCAACACCTCTCGTTTGTGAAACGCGCAAGTAAAACACAATGTTTTAATGTCTCCTGTTATGCCGTTTAATAATATCTTATATCTATATATCTATATCTATATAGATATGTTAATGACTTGTCCATTAGATACGTCGCCAGTCTTGTTCCTACAGTGTGTGGTGTGCATCAACCAGGCAAAAACGACCCATTACACATGAACCGCTTTCACTCAGACATTACGTCTCCGACTGGGAAATCTCGCGAGCTAAAACGTGACTTCAAAGTACGCAAACACGGCGGAGGAGGAGCATACTGCACACTTCCATGACCTCGCTTTCAGGCTGACTACAAGTCACTTTCAACAGGCAGCACATTAGTTTGAAACATGTTGGATTGTCCTGGTCTGATTTTTGGGAACAAACCCTGAATCTATAATCAGAGCGGTCCCGACATCCTTTTGAGAGTACCGGAGCACTCGTAGCACACCACACACGGCAGGATAATCTGATGAGATTATCTGTAGAGCTGTTGTGGTAACTATGCGTGACTTTAAAACTGTTACAAGAGACAGGACTGGTCAAAAATCAGCATGATTATCCTGCTGTATGAACCGGGCTTTAGCTTTCTGTGGTCCATGTTCATAGTACACACACCTCGATACCAAACAGCCCTGTGACTACCATTCATTAAACGATCACTCCAAGAGGGAAGACACCTTGGTTGGACATGTCCTTATGATCAAATTGTTTTATTTTTTTTGTGCAGGCCAGATTTATATATTTTTTTATATTATTTTGGGTTAGTGTCTCATATCTTTAATGAAAGGGTACTATTACATTTGTTAACATGGGCTTCAAGCTTGATGTGTGTGCAGCAGTTAATGGCTGCATCTGGCTTTAGTAAACAGAAAATCTTTAATTCTTGTTTTACGTTTTTAGTTAATGTTTTAATATAGTAAGTATAGATATTTATGGTTTAATTAAGTGTTTAATTTTGTAAAAGTTGCAGGATTTGGTAAATTTGTTTTGCTTCTCTAATGTGGAACATCCATTATAGCCTAAATAAGAAAAACATGAACAAGAGCAGAAATTAAACTTTGATTTTTTACCATGCTTGAGTTTGTAATTAGTATCTGCACTGTCTGGCTCCAGGATATTTACCACTTCGGCCTCTTTTCTTTTTATTGTGGCCTTCCTTTCATCGTTTAGCTGATGGTGATGCTATCACTTGTTCATTACCTCCAGCACTCTGAGACACTGCGGACAATTATGTCATCGCCAAGGGTTTAGTATCTGTAGCTAAGGATGGGCACTGAAAAAATAAACTGCTTTGTGCTTAAAAACAGATTCAAGATAGAATTTGTTTATTTTTCTGTAAAAGTTTGCACGTATGATGATTATTCCTGGTGAAACGGTTTACAAAATCACGTATAGAACAAACACGTCCATGCCTGTTCTCAGTTCTTTAGCTTTTTGTTTGTTTTTGAGATGCATCCTGCAGTTTTGTGATATTGAACAGAGAAAAACCTGAAAGATCGAGGCGTCCATGTTGCCACTCACTTTCAGGAGGAGCTGGTCCATTTTCAAGCTTTCGCCAAACGGGAACGACTTGGTGTTAGCTAACACAATAGGAGGGACTTGGTCTTTTCTCCTTTTATGGGGGTGTAAGGAGTCGTAAAATGCCGTGTGCATAAACTGCTGTGAATTGTTCAGATGGCAGCAGTTTGCTGTTGATCTACTTAGACGAGTTTCTCAGGAAGCGTTCTCCAGCAGGTAGGCTTTTATTACTTACAGAAACACACTTAAAAATCCTGTTAAAGCTACTTTCTCAGTTAGAAAAGTGTAATTTTCTGAGACGACAGCTTTGATAACTTGAATCTGCATTTTATTGTGCATTTTAAAGGGATACTATGCAGTTTTCCTTATAGCACCCCCTAGTGTCTGTTAGTGAAAGCAAAAGTGAAACTTATCTCCTCGCTGTGCGTTCGTCTTTTTAACGCCTTAATCTAACGGCTGAAATGTCTCCTCAGCCTTCATTAGTGTCTACAGGAGCGGTTCATCACTAAATCAAACAAATCAGCTGTGTTCATGATCTAAAACATGCAGGAAACATGCTGGAAGCAGACTGCAGCACCAGGAATGTCCAACAGTGACCGGACCGCCACTCTGAAGTTGCAAGTGTGGTATTCTGGCCACAGAGGGCGGTGGGGGTCTGATTAACATTTCATTAACCCTGTAAAGGGTCATTTTAGCACAAACTGGCTCAAGAAAATGATTTAAAATGATGAAAAAGCTGCATAGTATGGCTTTACTGGTTGTTTTTAAACACAATGAGGGATAGAGCGATGATAAAACTACAAGCAAATGTGCAGTTTTTGTTGATTAGCTCCAGGTTGGTGTAATAAAGGGAATTATTTGCTTCTTACTGACAGAAAATTCAGTTATTGTTTATGCATTGTTCAAAAACGACTTTGCTATTTGTCAAGTCAGGCCTATAAAGTTAGAGTTTTTCTTTATAAAGTTTCCATATGAGGCGTGAGTTCTCGTGAAGTTTTAATGTGCTCTTAGGTACCAAATAGTGAATATTATCCAATAAGGGAGAGTTTGAGTTTTTTATGATTAAACAGTCGCAGTGAACAAAACATAATGAAACCCTATTTACCTCAGCTTTCCCACAAGCCTCCGCTTTCCTCATATGTGCAATTAAGGACAAAGCTGGAAGTGTTAATTTGCTTGATGTGCACTTCTCAAAAGCAGCAGTGCCAGCTAAAACAAAACACCACCAACAACAGCAATAACACCTGGAGGTTTTAATATTAAATGCAGTCAACAAACCCTTCCCTGGAAGAGAGACGACAGTGTTGTTTTTCTGCACACATTCTGCGTGTTCCTAGATGTAATATGCATATGAACGCCGGAGCCTGTCGGATACAGGAGATCAGACGAATCGCAGCGGGGGATCAAAGGGTGCTATCTGATCTTATAAAATCATATTAAAACTCTTTGCCTCCTTCCAAGACACCACATATTGATCACAGAGGAGACAAGTAGGAGTTTTTGCCACTAAAAAGGAAAGAAGAAAAAAAACAGAGTTGGCGAGAATCTGAAAATCCACTCATGCTGGGGTGTCATTAAAATTTCATGGCTCTATATATTGCACACGTTCAATAAACAATTGGATAGTTAACATGAGGGCAGAGAAGGGAAAACAAGTGGGGTACACGTTGGTAACAGCCTCCTAAAATCCCTAGATGTCCTGTTTTATGGAGCTCTTTTATCCCTTTTAAGGTATTTATTTCCTTTTCTTGATGGGTAATTTTCCGTAATGGTAAGACAATAGACCGACGGAGTATCAGTAAAAATAACCCTTCTGTCAAACCTGCAGAGTTCTCAGAACTGAAGTACGTGGAGTGATTTGATTATACTTTGCAGGCGGCACCGTTGTTACCCAGTTTGACTAATAAGTACTTTTCAAACCTGCCCCTCTCCTTCCCATTCAGCAGGAGAGCTTCAGTTTCTCTTGGAGTTAACCTTCACGCACTATCATTACTGTCACTCTCTGCTGAAACTTCTTAGAGCAGCTGATTTTCTGCAGAGCGTGTGTTTGTGACTGAAACTCTCCACTTGTCTTTAATTCCTCCGTTATGGCTCCACTGATGCTGACGCTGCCCGTTTTCAAAATTCTTTTTCTTTTATAAAAAAATCTCTTCTTGTTTCTACATTTTTTGATTAAAATGTCATTGAATTGTTTTTTAAAAAGTTTCCTCTTATCGGTTGTAAATAAGCTTTGTTCATTAGGATTGATGAGCTAAATGGTAAATGGCCTGTATCTGTATAGCACCTTCTTAGGGTTCTACAACCCCCCAAGGCGCATCACAACACAATCAGTCATCCACCCATTAACACGCTGGTGGGGATGAGCTACATTGTAGCTACAGCTGCGCTGGGGCGCCCTTAAAGGCGGGGCCTGCCGTACACTGCCGCCACCGGTCCCTCTGACCACCACCAGCAGGCTAGGCGGGTTAAGTGTCTTGCCCAAGGACACAACGACAGCGACAGACTGAGCGGGTCGCGAACCTGCGACCTTCTGATTGCAGGGTGGCCACTCAACTCCACTGCCACCATCGCCCAAACCGCTACTAGCTAAAGGCTAGTATGAGTGCAGCCATGACCAGAGGGAATTGCTACCATCTTAAAACTGCTTCAATCACCAAACTTCAGTTCCTGCAAGTTTATTTTCTAAAGCTTTCCTTTTTAAATAATGCCAAATCACAACAGGGGTCGTCGCAAGGCACTTTACAAAGTAAATATTCCAATTGAACCTACTGATCCGTGCACTGAGTTCAGTTCATTATGCCAATCAGTTAAAAGTTTCCTACGTAAGGAAACCAAGCAGATTGCATTGAGTCAAGGACTCCTAATAAGTAAGCACTTGCAGCGCACTATTTACATTCTGTGGATATCCAACTGTAAATGTAACACACATGTGGGTCCCTACTGTCTCTTTAAACCCTTCAAATGTGTAAAAAGAACCCGAGTCGTTTCAAAAAATCTCTCATTGTGATGTCACAATAAGTGGAATTAGCATTGAATCACCCGTCACACTGAAGGAGCAGCAGCTCTTGGATTTCCAAGCTTCTCCTCTAATAGCAGACTAAGTGGGGGAGGGATGGGTGGGCGTGGCCAGCACCAGCTTGACTTCCTTACCAAACAAACCAAAATATCTCAAAAACTAAACCTTGGATCTGGTCTCGACTCCTTCGGACTAGCCATTAGCTCATCAGTCATGTTGCACTCAAACCATTCTGCCGAACATGGGATGGGAATTATTCGCCATTATTACACTGTACGTAATTTTAAAATAGCCAAAATATAAATTTAAGATATTATATAGCCAAGAAAAGTCATTTATTGTGTTTAGGGGATTTTAATTTTAGGTTGGGGGGTGGGGGAGGGGCATGTTTAAAAGTCTTGATAGAGTAATAGAACAATTAGTTGATTTGATCATTTTAACCACGTTGGCTCATTTTCCTGACCTTCACTTTTTCCTGTTACACAATAAAGCATCAATACCAATAAAGTGGAGGGAGGGGAAAGCGTCGTCCATGGAGTTGTCCAACAACAAACCAAGTTAATCAATGGGACAACGGTTAAAGGAGAAAGTTATAGCAAAATCAATCTTCTCCTGTCAATTTTACTTCATCACATTTCATTTCTAAATGAAAATATACTGCACTGCAAGCTGCTGATGTTTGGCAGATGGCTTCCTAAATAAATATGCAGTGTTTTTCTGATTGGGGGAATTTTAGAAATGATTAAGAATGCATTACCCAACTGAGCAGTAAGATGTTTTTTAATCGAAAACCACATTTCTAGTCATCTACAGTTGTGAAAAGTCAAGCTGTGAAATGCTGAAGCCTCACTTTGTTGGTTCAACACATTTCTTTCAAAGAGCCTAAAAGGAACTAATCCTTTTACCTCGTGGTCGACTTTGGAATATAGGAGTCTGTGCTGGACAGCTGTTTTGTAGATAAAAGAAATTTGTCTCAGTTCAAGTGAGTTTTAATGAATTTGGAGGACTGGTTGGGATGATTGGTGACTGTATGCAACTGGTTTGTTAAATTTGGTGTCAGTGAATGCAGAGTGATTGTGAAGTTAGTCACATCATTCATTGCCCAATTAAGATTTTTATAGAATGAATGTGATTGGGGAGCAGTTTCTGATGAGCCACAACATTACGACTACTCCTTAGATTCATCAAATCCAAGCAATTTGATGCATGGATCCAAAATCAAATGCATTATAGAATACTTACGTCTAATACTTTATGGTATCTAATAAAACTCACAGGATTCAATGCTTTGTTACCAGAGACCATAAGATAATTCACAGAGGTCCGGTTTAGATGGGTATCAGGAATTGAGAAAGACTATATCGGTTAAAAAAGCAGAACATCTTTAGTACTTGTATCTCTTTGTCTATGAAAACACCTAATTTAAAGTGACGGTGTGTATTTTCCCTGGTGATAGGGGGCAGTACATACCTAAATCATTGCAAGCAAGCAGTATTTTTGTGTTTGAGTAAGACCTTACCAACAGATGGCCATTAGGATCAAAAATCACAGAGAGTGCAATTTTCGAACAAGTACTTCGTCAGATCGTTCATCCTACAGCAAAATGACATCAGACTCCCTTTCATCACTGGCAACGAGCGAAGAGGTAAATGTTTAAAACAACGTTTATGAATGGTGAAAGTTTTGTAACTATTACCGTTTGTTAAAAGAAAACATCGCGTCTAATATGGCGTCGCCCAGAGACTTAGACCTGCACCGATGTATTTTATACCCAATTTTTATGGTTATATGTTACGAAGACGCCAATATTTTTCAATAACTGGGCATCATTTAATTCACTTTCAACAATATTTTGATGGATATTTCCAGAGATTAATGATAAAAAGTACACATTGTCACTTTATCCAGATTCCAAACCTGCCTATGGAGCCCTGTATTACTTATAATTACTTATTTCTGTATTAAAAAACCAAACAGTGTCAGTGTCTTGATGCAATCTGCTGGGTTCCTTATATAGGAAACTTTTTACTGATTGGCTTAATGAACTGAACTGTATTGGAATGTTTACTTTGTGAAGTGCCTTGAGACGACTCTTGTCGTGATTTGGCGCTATAGAAATAAACTGAATTGAATTGAATTGAACCAGTTGTTTTTATTTCCAGCAATCTCGTTAACATAGCATCCCTCCCAGTTTCTCTGTACTTTGTGAAAAATCTTGGGTTTACATTTGATGACCAACACTTCTTAAGTGATCTGATAATAAACAAGTCTCCCGGACATCTCACTGTGGCTAAAATTAGAAAACGTGTGATGTTGAAAAAGTGGTTTATGTCTTGTTTTGCTTCCATGCTTAATTATTGCAATTCCTTAATGTCTGAATGTTCCAAGGGAAAAAATTCAGACGACTCAAAATATATCAGCTGGAGTGCTTCCTTACATCCTTGCTTACACAGCTCTCAGTTACCAGGCTTACATTATACCTGCAGGATCTATTAGTTCCATACCAACCTATAGAGTACTTGGGTCTAATTGTGGTTCCTAGATTATCCATAGAGGGAACTGGAGGCAGATGTTTCAGCTATCAGGCTCTTCTCCCCTGGAATCAACTTCCTTCTTCAGTTCGAGCAGCAGGCTTGACTGGTGCAGCCATTTTGTCCTCAACGTGTCCTCTAGTGGAGGTATTTTGCTGGCCTTGTTTGGTACCAACACTTAAGTTGATTCATCTCTGCTCGTGAGCATTATCTAAAATCTGACCCTGAAGGAATATTGTCTTTTATTTCAAAGCTTGATTCCTTCCTTTCATGTGGTTTTAAACATCTCCCGGTCCCTCTTTCTTGCCAGTTCCTCCTCCTCCTTGTTTTTTAATTTGTCCTCCCGTCCAACAGCATGTCTCATTATCCATCCAGCGTGACTTCAGTGATCCTGCCCTCTGGTGACACAGCCTGCCCTTGTTAAGTGGCTCCGGTCCTTCTCCTCGTTTACAGGTGAAATCTATTCTCACACACAGGCCTCAAGGGCCCGACTGGACTGTAACAGAATTTCTCCTGCCCCGCTGGGCCCCAGCCACAAAGCTGAGAATAAATGGTGGAGGTGCCAGAGCTGGACAGAAAAATCAATGCCTGTTTATACAGACATGACAGTCCTGGCGCCCGAGCAATTCTCCCACTTGCTCCTCTAGATGCTGTTTTTTTCCCTTCTCTCTCATGTGTCATGCTCTTTCCTCTGCTGAGGATAAAAATGTGCCTTTTGGAGAGGATGAAAGGGTAGGTGTTGCTGCTGTGGCCACGTTGTCCTCAATTTGTCCTTTCCACTTGTTGAGGAATTGTGTGGGGTCAGCCGAGTGTGTTTGATAGACTCACCGTCAAACAAGCAATCTCATCTTCACTCACAAGATGAGTTTCAGAAAAGCAGGATCACGAGTTAGAGAGAAATATTGTGTCTGAACCCGCAGGTCACAACCTGAAGTTGTGTTCTATACATGCCCTGGCACGATCCTGGACGTACATGTGCACCATTAGAAAATCAATGATTTCCATTGTTTTCTCCACAGAACCCTGATGACCCTTACGTCTACTCCAGACCCGAGATAATCTGCCACTGGAGGTCAATTTACACCTCGTCATCTTGAGAAATGATTGCTTGTTTGGAATAATTACCCTAAACCTAAACATAATCCAATGCTGGAAATGGGGTACAAACCCTCAAACCTCTGTATAGATATAACTAAAAGTACATTTACCTTAACATTCTTATCAAAAACACAGTTACAACACAAATGACCTATTTTATACGAAGTTGCACGTTTCATGTACTAAATAGTTACAAGTATAGTATTATACCCTTAGTATTAGACCCTTCTTGGGTCCCTTAGGAACTATTTTGAGTGTAAACTACTACAATAGGCCTGTTTTGACTATCAGACTTCCGGGTAATTTTACAGGACCTTCAATTCAATTCAATTCAATTCAACTTTTTTATTTCGAACATGCAGCACTGTCAAAGATTACACACACAAAGTACAAAAAGAAACAAAACAAAACAAAATAAAAAATAAAAATAAAAAAAAACAAATAAGGCTAATTTTACGTATCTACCATCTGCTTTGAGCCACATGCTCGAAAAGGAGTGGGAAGAAGTATACACTTATAAACTCCCACCCCTTTTTGACAGATCATAACTACTCCATCCAGTTATCTTTTATTCTGAACGCATTTTCAATACTGACTTGGTTTCCTGTCAAACACTTGCACATGCTACAACATAATATTGAAATCCATAATCAAAATCGAACACAAATCAAACAATTTTTTCTTCTTTATACCTCCTTATAATCATTCTTTTATATTCCCTTTTGAACTGCTTAATGTCTGGACATTGCTTTAACTTTTCATTCAAACTGTTCCATAGTTTCACCCCACACACCGAAACACAAAATCGCTTCCTATTGGTACGTGCCATTATGGTTTTAAATAGACTAAAACCTCGTAGATTATATCCACTTTCTCTAACAGTAAACATGTTTTGAATATGTCCTGGTAGTTGATTATTTTTAGCTTTATACAAAATATGTGCTGTTTGATATTCCACAAGATCTAAAAACTTTAATATCCCATGTTGTAAAAATAATGAATGTGTATGATCCCTATAACCTACTTTATGAATGATTCTAATTGCCCTTTTCTGAAGAATGACCAGTGAGTTTAGTGTAGTTTTGTAGTTGTTACCCCATATCTCTGCACAGTAGCTTAAATATGGTAAAACCAGCGAACAGTAAAGAATGTGGAGTGATGGACGATCTAATACCTGTTTAGCTTTATTTAATACTGAAATATTTTTTGATATTTTAGAATGAATGTATGTAATATGTGCTTTCCAATTTAGTTTCTCATCTATTGTCACGCCTAAAAATCTATTTTCATTAACCCTTTCAATCTCTACACCATTTATATTAAGTTTTGCATTTGTATTTAATGTGCTATTTCCAAATATTATTATTTTAGTTTTCTTCAAATTTAATGATAATTTGTTTCTATCTAACCATTCATTTATTTTATCTATTTCCGTAGTCATCGTTTTGAATAGCAATTGCAAATCCTCTCCAGACCCAAAGATATTTGTGTCATCAGCAAAAAGCACAAGTTTTAAAACTCTGGAAACTTGGCAGATGTCATTGATGTATAAAAGAAAAAGTTTTGGGCCTAAAACTGACCCCTGTGGGACCCCACAAGCAATGTCCAGACATGAGGAGCAACAATTATTGATCTTTACAAACTGTTGCCTGTTATTTATGTAACTTGCCACCCAATTCAATACAATCCCCCTGATGCCATAATTTTCCAGTTTTTTTAACAATATTTGATGATTTATTGTATCAAATGCCTTTTTTAAATCTATAAATACCCCAGCAACATATTGTTTTTTATCTATTGCATTTGTTAAGTATTCTATTGATTCTAATAAAGCCAGTGATGTTGATCTGCCAGATCTGAATCCATACTGACTGTCTGTGAGTATTTTATGTTTATCCAAAAAATTTTCCAGTCGGTTATTAAACAATTTTTCGAGAATTTTGGAGAATTGTGGAAGTAAGGAAACCGGCCGGTAGTTTGTGAAGTGATGCTTGTTGCCAGATTTGTACACAGGTATAACTTTAGCTGTTTTCATTCTGTCAGGAAATGCACCATTTTGGAATGATAGGTTGCAGATGTATGTAAATGGTTTTAAAACACCCTCCATTACNTGGAGAGTTGGTACTTTAACTCTGATTTAGTGTCAAAAACCAACTCTTGTGGAGTTGACAATTTAACACCGGTGTTAGAGTTAATATAGTAACTCTTAACACTGGAGTTGACAATTTAACACCGGTGTTGGAGTTAATATAGTAACTCTTAACTCTGGAGTTACATTTTTAACTCCAGAAGAGTTCATTTTTGACACTAAATCAGAGTTAAAGTACCAACTCTCCAAAAAGAGTTAAATTAACTCCTACTGGTGTGGACCCATATAGACACTTTAAAAGTGTTGAAATCAACTCTGACGGTGTTAATTTGAGCATGTTGTTGTGTAACAGCCACACTGAAAAACACCAGCTAACTCATGCTCTGTACCCCTCATGACTGGACAGCCAGTGAGAGAGGAACACAAGGAGCAGAGTCCTGAGCATTTAGTGTGAACCATGCTCCACTTCTTTATTGCGACAGTGGAACGGCACAGGAGTCTTATTCCTGTGACCAGCCTCCTCACTTATGGTGCCAACATGACACAACAAGTAACACCACATTTGCAACATTGAACGAAGTAATAACTAAGAACAACACAACTCCCCCCCAAAAAACATGCATAAACACCCCAAAATAGAACAAATGACCTAAAAACATGACTCCCACAATGCACCTTGCCCACTGCAGCTCTCTGCAGCCAATCAGTCACTACCAGTCCAACTTTTGAATAAAGGGGTGGAGTCTGTGAATTAACTCTGCAGGTGTTATAGCCACTGTGGGGTTCAGAGTTAGCTTTTCAGGAGTTATTTTGTCCAAAATTACTCCTACAGAGTTGATTAGGAAACACTCCTTTTTAACACTTGGGTTTGACTCTCATGTCAGTGTTACATATCAACTATGTAACTCTTTTAGTGTTAAATGAACCATTTTTAGTGTTAAATTAACTATTATTAGTGTTAAATTGGACCAACACCCAAAAATTAACACTTTTAAATTTGCTGTGCATAAGGAATCACAAAATCAACACATGTGGTACTAAAACAAGGACAAAGGGAAGAGTGTGATAAAGAACTAGGACTCTGTTTATTTAGCACATTTTAAATATATCTTATTATTTTAAACAAAAATATAAGGCAACACTTCTTTTTTTTTTTTGCTTTCTTAATCCATTGAATTCAGACAAAAATAATGCAACAGGGGCCAAACTCAAATCAGCTGATGTTGTTGAACTGTGGCCCACACACACACACACACACACACACACACACACACACACACACACACACACACACACACACACACACAAAGTTATTCTGGTAAGCTATCAATTAATTTTTCCTGGATTTTTTCCAGCAGTAAAAAGGGGAGCACATCTTTTTTATTTTTCTGTAGATTATTGAATTATATTGGGACAGAATGATGACAGCTGACACTATCTCATCAGCTGAGACCTCAGCTGAGAGGTCTCGGTTGCAGTGCTTCAAACACAGGAATTAAATACTCAATAAAAGTAAACAAACTGTACCCTCCTCCTCCGTTTCGCCACCAATCATGTTCGGTTGAACTTCTCCGGTTATCCGCCTTGTCGTAATCCAGAGAAAAATACCGAGCTGCGGGTCACTTTCTACACACTGTTTACACTCGCTTTCTGAGCGATTACGTCATCGCCGGCTTTATGCTTAGACTGGAAGCCTGTAGGTCCCCGTGCGATTTAAAAACAGTTTTTTTCTTAAAAATCCAGCCGTGGAAATCCTAAAAAGAAATTAACTTGAGGGTTTAATACATTTTTACACATGTGATTAAAAGGAAAGTTGCCTCTGGCCAATAGCTTGTTCCTGCTTCTTATTTACGTCGAACTATGGAACGCGAGGAGGGCCAAAACAAAACTACAGAAGCCTGTGCGTCAAAAAAATTAATGCCGTTAAGGGGGCTTTGCATTAATGCATTAAAAACACGCTAATTTTGACAGCCCTACTTAATACATTTAAGTTGATCTCTTGATTTTTATCTTCAGAGGTGGTATATAAAAAAATAGTTTCTTCTTCTTTCATATCATCTCATGTTGGATTTTTATTCTAGCAGTCTGATTACATTATTCCTGGTGGTTTTTGTGTGGCTGTGTCTGAACTTGAGTGTGTTTCACACGCTTCTTGTGGCGGTTTGTTTGACTCTCGAGGGGAGGTAGCACCGTACTTGTAACTCATTCTGATTTATGCCTCACGTCTAAATAAAAACATAAATCACGTCACCTGACGTAGAAGTCACTCTCACAGTGGTCTGGCTCATCTGGCTCTCCTCTCAGCCGATGACAGAAACACAATTGATTCCCTCATTGCTTCAATTTGTCGCCTAATCTGGTGATATGTTGATAAATTCTGCCGCTTTGTCAATTAATTTTCCTGAGAAATGGCCCTGGCCGCTGTGGACACGTCAGTAAAGAGGCAGAGGAAAAATTGGTGACAAAATTAAGTGATAAAATTAATTGCACCCCCATCCCGTCTTGTGAAAATAAAACTAATGAGGGAGGCAATTATAGTTGCATGTGGTCTCCTTCGGGAAAGATGGGAGTGTTTGAAAAAATACTTCTGTGGTGCAATTAGACAAGTGGGAGAAGAAGGATCTGGGGAAATGGTCATCTAAAACAGAGGGAGTCTATGGAAACATTAGTGTTGTAAAGGACAAACAAGTGGGCAAAAAACCTCTCAAACAAGAACATGGTCAAGCCAGGCAATGGTATTGATTAACAACCGTACTCTCTAACAAATGTACATAAATGTTTGTTGGCTACTTGTTCATGACCATTACAATTACAAATATCAGATTTACAGAACTTTTCAAGATTCTCAATTCTAGAATTCTAAAAATATGCATATATGTTGCATATGAATTCATCTTTTAAATGATGTCAGAATCAAGTAAGAATGACATCCTGTGGTGAAATGTGGGTACTGCAGTCCATTTTCAAAACACACGAGTCACTTTTTCACTCCTGCTCCGTGAGTTTCATGGCTGTTGCAGCTACGGATCAGCGCCAGAAGATTCTAGATGACGGGCAAAGAAGAGTCAAACACAGATAAATACATTTCACTGTAATATCGAGTTTTTGAAAAAGTAGCTTGAGATATTTTTAGAGCAGACTATTTTGTTGCTAATTCACAGTTAGCATCGTTAGCTCAACGTTAACCTCTAGCCTGATTTTAGAGTTAAAGTAAAGGATCTTGTATAATAAATAACTTCTGGGCTGCTCCTGTTGTATGTTGGCTTACATATTGTCCACAGCGCTGGAGCTTTTTGAGCGTTAGCTGACGTAGACAAGGCAACCCCACAGGCCCATAGATAGTAAACAAAGACTACGTCCCTCTTTAGCTTTTTTTGAAAGAGGAAAAACTGACAACCCCCCAGTTGGGAGAGAAGAAGAGCTTTTGCAATATAACCTTCCTTCCAACATGATTGAGACAGACCATTTTGTGAATATTTCACTGTAAAATTCTTACTTATTGTACCTTTAATGTTTCTGAACAAAATATCAGCAACACATGTTGTGTATCACTAAATAAAACCACTTCTTATTTTCTTTTAGTTCATATTTATTATAGTTCATCATCTCAAAAGACATGCAAATCATAGTCTCATGGGTTCTTCAGTCACTGATCATGCAGAGAGTAAATAATTATCCCTCTGTTGTTGCTGTCACAATTATATAATTTGACTCGGTTAATGGGTAATTAGCATACCAATAATTGTGATTACCAGTTAAATTGTGTTTCTCTATTTACTTTTGATAATTTCTTCTGTAATTTTTGCTCAGTGATGGAAATCCCTCTTTTTATACCTGCATTTATTTTAGGACGATCTCAGAAAACAAAGTCTTAAAAGAATTTATCCAACTAAGCTGTGTCTGCTTTGCTGAGTCTAAAACAGATTTCTTAGTATGTTTTGATATGAAAAACCTTGAAAGTGAAAGGGGATTCACTTATTTAATTACCATAGCTAGAGTTAATTGAATCAAGTCAAAAATGTGGCATTTATCACCTTCTATACCAGGTTTTTGCTAGAATATAAGTCTGCACCATTTCTAGTTTTTCAGTTATTATAAAGATATACCAAACCAGCTACTAGCATCTCCTGCAAACCCAGCTATGTCACATTTAAATGATGCTCTAAGTTTTTTCTTTATATTTGTCAAAAACAAATGAAAACGGATTTTTAAAATTGCTTGATGGTAGCAAAGTGCCTTAAGATGCTATTTCAAATATATTCTTTGCTAAGTTGTTTGTCAATTGTCACACTGGTTCATCCTTTGACTGAGATATTAGAAAAATTGCTCATTAAAACAGCACAGAAAAGTTTGGCCCTCTCCCAGTCATGGTTGGCTCAAGATTTTTACTCACTATAGTAGATAATCCTCTTTTTTCATGAGCTTTAACATTTTAAGGCTGCAGCTCATAAAAGCTATAATTTGCTTAATTTGATATCTGCCCTAAAATGTTGTACTTTATGTGAAAGTCCTGGAATATTATTTATAGCGGTTTGAAGGATTTTAAAGACGACACCACAGCACACGGGAGAATTATTAAAGAAGAAAATGAGAAGGAAGGTCTCACTTTAAAAGACTTTGTGCTCACAAATAACCTGGAAAGTTGCCCTCATGAGAAACATCATTAATACATTCATTAAAAATAGTTTAAGCCACTAAATAGCTTTTTGAATGCCCACGAATAGCAACCTGGGAGACATATTAGCATTTTCTTATCTTTCTTCCTTGTTTGCTGTTTGCTCTTAAGCAGGATAATGAGATCATTTTGCTGCATTTCTTAAGAGAGCGTGCTCTCACAAAGGTGATTTCCTAAGCATTTATGTTAGATCTGGGCCACCTGGAGTTTCAGAATGGTTCAGTCATTTAACAGTAGTGCTAAGTTTTAGGTTTTTATGTAACTTCATTGTGTGCATTGGTAAAGATGTCCAACAATGCCTACAATCCTGATTTTGGCTAGTTTAAATTCATTTTTAATGAAACGGAAAGTAGTAACGAGACCTCCTCATTGCTGTTATTGACTTTCTGTCTCAGGTTTGACAACACAGCTGACGCTCTAGACACGTCAGTCCAACTGAGGGCCACATAAAGAGCAGTCACACACCCGCTCACATCTTTAGAGTCTCCAATAAACCTGACATGTTTTGGCCTGTGGAAGGACTTCCTAAATACCTGGAGAAAACTCGCACACATATTAGGAGAACATGCAAACTATGCGAGGCAACAGTGCTACCAACTACACTACCGTGTAGCCCACTACCATAAATATAACATTTTAAAACTACTGATTTTATCCCCACCAATAGTTGAAGCTAGGACAGCTAAGTGATGCACCTTAGAGGAAACTCTCAAGAGAAGAGAGACGTATCCAAAGGACAGTGAAAAGTCAAAAACATTAGAATTTATCTCTTTGGATGCTCTGTCTTTTGCTGTGATTTGAATAACTTCAGTGTACTTACAGTATGGAGTCTGCAAAGCCAGAATCACAAAGGTAACAGGTCATGGGGGAGGCCCAGGCATCTATCTTCTCAGCAACACTCTCCAACTCCTTTTGGGGGACCCCACGGCATTTCCAGAGATCATATAAAATTCTAACAGCAAGATCTGGGTCGGCACTGAGTACTGCTACCAGTAGGATGTGCACAGAAAACCTCCAAAGGATAGCGAGCAGGTTGTGAACTGTGGCCTCAGATGTTTAGAATCTGTCTCATCCAATATCAGCTGCTAAGTGTCCTAATGCACATTACAGGCCAAGGCTTGAAAATGCCAACAGAACCACATCATCTGTTAAAAGTTGAGATGAGACCCTGGTGTTCCCAAACCATACAGCCCTTGTCAACACAACTAAGCCTTGAGATCCTGTCTATGAAGGACTAGAGACAAAAGACAACCTTGGTAGAGTACAACCTGCACTGGGGCTGAAAATGCCAACACAACTCTAGGTTTGATTGTACTGGAACAGGATAGAACAACACCTCACACCCTCACTCCATAATCAGCACCCTATACAGAATGCCTCGGGGACCATGTTCGTAAATGTGATCATCTGTTCCTCGACCCAAACAAAAGCCACGAAGGCAATTACCACTAGCCTAGTGAACTAGACCAAATTCTTGCCTTGCAAAGTTTGGTCTAGGCACGCTTCATTGGAACCCTCGCAGCCTGATCCACTGCTGTGGCTGTCCAATCACAGCTCGCTATAGTTTTCGTTGGGCCAATCACAGCACTCTATATTTTGGGCCAATCACAGAGCGGGAGTAGCCGATGACGTCAGAGCTGCAGCCGCGAACACAAACAACATGGCGGCAGCGCAGGAACCACGTTCGTTTGAAACGGCTTTGTCATCAACATTGGATTATTTAGACTCCAACGTGCGTAAGTCTGTCTGATATACTTAGTGGCTTCTTATTTTTATCAAAGTAGTGCAATGTCCCAGTACACCTGATATTCACGTTTTTCATACAAAAACGACAGAAATCATTGATGTTAGACGCCATTGCTGCCTCCCTCTTTTCCGGCGCTGTGATTACGTCACGTTGTTCATTACTCTGATTGGTCCTAGCGCTATCCAATTGCGTGAAGACAGTTTGAAAGACAACCGTAGATCCCGCCCCACGACTAAAAGCCGTCAATGGGTCGTGGCCAGACTATATAATCACATATATAGAATGGCTTGCCAGGCTAAATGACCACCCGATTTGCCACTGTAGTTCAGGTCATTGTCCTGGTCCTCGTAAAGTGGCACATCAGCCAAGACAACCCCAACACACCCAGAGTAGTTAGTCAAAGATCACCCACCTTTGGTACCCTGATGCTAGTGAGCTTTTTAACACCCCAATGACCTCTACCCATGTAATGGACTCAAACACTCAGACTGAATGAGCTTTAGTCTGTAAAGACACAATAATGCAAAATTCTAATTGTGAAATGACACTGGCAGATAAATAATCTTCATAACTCTGATCTTCATTTGGGGTGAAACGTTTTGGTCGAGGCATACCCATTTCCAAAACTGTTTGCTACATTATGATGAAGAACTCAACTAGACAAATTAAGTTTTGCTCCAAAAATGTCTCCACCATAAAATTTAAAAAATCAACGTGTGAACAAAGCGGATTTGGAAGGTTTGACAGTGCTAAATAGATTTAGTTAGGTTTGCCATCTTTCTATGGGTTTTTCCTCCAAATATTCCTAAAACAGAAAGTTTACTTTAAGGAAAACTGCACATAAACTAAAGAGACGTGTAACCAAAAACAGGAAAACCACAAAAAGAGTCTGCTAAAGGATTACAGAGAAACCACCATTAAGGACGGGCTCCCTTTTTAAATATAAATCAGCCCTCTTTAGCTCAAGTTGTTAAGTAAATTATTTATTAACAGGGTTGCATTATCGACTTGACGCAGATGTGATATGAGTGGAAATCAGGATGTGTGACTGAAATGATAATTGATATGATAATGGAGGTAGAAAAAAAAGATGGAACAATGGCAACAAATAATTAAAAGCTAAATAAAAGATAGGAGTAAAACTGTTATTGCTGCTGATTGATGAGATAAAAACCCACAGACACAAGTGGTTGTGGAAGGCGAATAAAAGGCGAAGAAAACCAGCTGCCTATCATCCTCTGAGTACCAACGATGAAAATAAAAGCTGCTCGAAAATACAATAATATTAAAAACAAAATCACTTTTGAATATTGTCTTGACATGGTGGGGTGTGTGTGTGTGTGTGTGTGTGTGTGTGGGGGGGGGGGTATCAGCATCAGTTGATTCCATCCTACACTCTGCCTCATAGATCAAGTCCTTTTTGGCTACTTTTCCCTTTGTACATCAGCTCAGGGAATCAAAGAGTAAGATGAATTTGTGTGTGTGTGTGTGTGTGTGTGTGTGTGTGTGTGTGTGTGTGTGTGTGTGTGTGTGTGTGTGTGTGTGTGTGTGTGTGTGTGTAGGAGGGTTGGGAGGATGGCGGTGACTGCATAAAAACTGCTCAAGTGCAGAGAGCAGCCCCATCTGGAAGATATCGGACCTAAATGAAGTTGTACAAAACCATTCCATTGATAATAAAGCTAATTTTTATGGTTCTGACAAGTATGTAATTATGTGCAGTGGTGCTTTTCAGATTTTATCACACTCAATAAACTACCATGCTAATTTCATTCCTGTTTTGACATATTTACATGGAAATATTCGATTTGGGGGGAATTAGAGGCCTTGAAAGCCGTTGATAGATGGCTTTTAATGATCTGTAACCCTTGGCCCGTGGGCTCATCTGTTTGTCGGCCTGTCGATCTCGCTGGAGATGTGCTTGGTGTTCTGATCTCTTTAGACGGAGTGCCATTCAGCGAGTGCCGTCCAATAAGCCCTCAACGTTTGCCCTTTTCCTTTTTCGGCTGATTTGTCAAGCCTGCTGATACGGAAAGATTAAGACGTTCTTTGTTTTTTTTCTCCGTTACTTATAGATTTCATCTGTGAGCAATTTAGAGAGCAGCGTGGCAGTTTAGGACTCTCTGAACTGTGGTGGATGTTGGCCAAACTTAGTCCCTTGCAGTGAAATGTGGACACACAAAGGTCAACCTAGTCGACCCATCTTGAGCCTAGTGGTGCAGATAAAGTACAGCTGGCATGACGGCAGAGCGAACACCACAGGGGTCACCGCTGATGGCGAGGTCCACTCATGGGAGGTAGGAATTGGTGTCAAACGTGGGAAACTGCTCCCCATTTTCCTCCTGCAGCAAAGCGTCTCGCAGAAGGGGAGCCGGTGTCATAAAAAGTCCATCAAAGGCACCAGTAATTACCCAGGAAATTGACAGTGAAATTGAAAAAGTTTGTGGTCACTAAGTTAGCCCACCCCTCCAAGATCTCTGCAGTGACAGCAACACTTTTTTTTATGAAAGCGTTCTCTTGAGGACAAAGACCTGTAACTTTAATTGTCACCTTTCATTTCTTTTGCGGGTCTTAAATTTAAACCGTTCTTTTAAAGATTCAGCTGCTTCTGGAATCCAGCGGGGAGTCGTCTCCTTGGATTTCTCATATTTGCAGTCCCCCCTTTATGACTTAACTTTTAAATCTTATGTAATAAAATTGAATTCAACACAAAAGCAAGAAGGGCTTTTATGCTACAATTGCATAACTTTGTATTTTGCTCAGTCAAAGCCAAGATTTCACGAGCTCACTTTTGTTTTTTAACCAAACGCCTTATGTTTCTGTTGATTTGCATTGGTGTGCCATTAAATAGTGCAATATAGTTACACGTTACTGAATCTGAGAATTAGGGGTGGGACTCGATCAAAAAAATTTATCTGATTAATTAGAGGCTTTGTAATTAATTAATCTTGATTAATCGCATTTTAATCGTTCAAGAAAATTTGTCCCGAAAGCAATTTTTTTAAATTAAAAATAATGAGACAGAGAATCAAACAATAGTCATTGACATTATTATTGTAATTTCTAATTTTTTAATTTCTAAAAAAGTGCTTTTAAATTGTATTTCAATTCAAAACAGGAGAAAAAAAATATATGTATATCACTGGCAAAAATAGGACAGACCTAAAAGTACAATACTATTTTAAGTACATTTTGATAATGGTATTGTCTTTAAAATAATAATAATAATAATAATAATAATAATAATAATGATAATAATAATAATAACTAGATAAATTGCATTTCTTGCAGAAATGCGTTTGAATGCTTTATTGCTGAATACAATAGCTGAAACTGCTGAATTGAAGCTAAAACTAAGCTTAATTGTCAAAATGTGCTGAATGTATTTCAAGTTTTAGGAGCAAAAATTGCTAAAAAGTTTAAAAAGCCCAAAAAGTAAGTAGAGAATAGAGAAAAAAATCCTAAACAGCAGAAAACTGAAATCTCTAAACATAGTTTAAAAAACTGAGTAGCTAAAATGTTTAAACAGCTCATATTTGAGTATAAGTAGTTAAATTTTCACAATTAGTTGAATTGTGAANATGACCATATTTGGGACAGCACAGCCCAGCTGCTGGGAGGAGAAATATTTTAAAACCTTTCCAAACTAGTTAACGCTACGACCACAATTTTTGGAGTACGTCCATAAATTATAGCTCAAAACGGAGGAAAATCCGTCAGCTTTCATCCAGCGCAAGTTTCATTTCCCTCGGTTCTACGGTTCTCTCAGGACACGGCCTGAAGTCGAGCAAAGTCTGTTTTTGGCCCTATTCTTTTGAATGGGGGGAGGAGGAGACGTTCCTGAACTTTCCAAAATCGTACCTCAAGTTTAACCTGTGATTGTAGAAAAACCGTAAAAGATATCAAGAAGCTGAAAAAATTTGAAATAGTTGAACTTCTTTTGAGTTTGTTAAAAGTTGAATGAAGTCTCTAGGTTGAAGTTAACCCTGGCAAGTAAGAGGTCAAAAAGATGAACGATTTTGTGCAAAATTGAGCGATTTTAAGCCTTTTCCATTCATTTCAATGGGCTGAAAATTGCAGAAAAAGCTGAATTAATCGGAAACGGTTGAAGATATCAATACCAGGAGATATAGCCGGAAAGAGCTGAATGAGCTGAACGGTTTGATACCAAACTTGCTGAAATAGCTGAAAAACTGTAGAAGGAGATACAGTTCAAAAAACGTACGGAAGCAGAATAATAAGAAGAAGAAGAAGAAGAAGAAGAATAATAAAGAGAAACAGGAAAACAATAGTTTGAATGCATACTGCATTCAAACTAATAATAATAATAATAATAATAATAATAATAATGGGTTGATAGAATGTGTGTGCAATTTGATTTGATTTAGCATCATTAGAGACAGAAATGAAGGCAAAAACACATAAAGAGGGATTTCTGATCACTCATTTGATTGTAGTTTTAGTTGTGTTTGAAGCACATAAAAAAGGTTTACACGGTCTTGTAGCCAAGGTCCTGAGCTTTCTTCAGAGGTGCAGCTTGACTATATTGATATTTAGAGGATGTATTTTACTGCTAAACTTCAACATCCCTCAATTGGGGGACCCTCAGGCTTAAAGGGTTAAATGCGTTAATTTTTTTAACAAGTTATTTTTTTCTAATTAATTAATCATAATTAACGCGTTAAATTCCCGCCCCTAATATAAATTAAATCAGATATGAATTAACCATTGTGATTTTCAGCTGGGGCCATATGAGTGTTGTTCCGATGTTCTCTCTGAGTGCATGGGTAGGTTTTCACCGTAGACTCCGGTACTTAGTGGCTAGTAGCAGTTCGATTGCAATTCTTGTGTGTTGTATAAATCTCCAATGTTTTCTTTTTCATTAGATCTATGTAAAATATGTATTGTTTTCTGTGTATTTTCTAGAAATTAAATCACATTTTTTGGGTATATTATTTTTTCCTTTTCAAAATTACAACATTTCAAAGGTATTAATGAATAAATTGTTCAAATGTGAGCATATTTTCCTGTTCTGTTCATTGAACCCATTAGGTTTATTTTGTTATAATGTATGACACTGATGAATACATAAAAAGGTGACTTTGGAAAAGGCTCACAGCGCCTCAAGCATTTGACTCGGTCCTGATAAAGACAAGGAAGACACATAAGTACATTATAATGCAGCTTGTCAATAGTAATGAAATTGTGACATGTTCAAGAACGGCCATGCGCGAGGAGACTGCATTGTTCCTCTGATTTTAATGCCAATCTCCATAATCAAGATGAAACCACACGCTGCCAAAACTGGCATAATACGGGCGTTCGCCGATGAGTGATTGATTGAATATGAAATAATGAGGAGGGTTTCTGGTGCTCTGCTGGTCATCTAAAATTCTGAATACAAATCAAATGGAAATTTTATGCAATGAGATTTGTTAATGGGATTCTGGAAGTGTTTTAAGGACTTAATGTATAGCAATAAGCTACATAGGTTGTCTGGTGGAGATGAACAGTTGTTGCTGTTGATGGGCCTTTTTAGTGCATTACTGTCAAAATAATGCATGTCTGTCTGCATAAATAATAACAAAAAGGCTTTGTTAGGCTTAACTTTGGACAATTATGAGATGGATGGTTTTGTGCATGGACATTTTCTCTTAAACTAATAAATAATTGTCACAGAGTATGCCATTATTTCCAACCTACCTTACAAAATAGGTCATATTCTATATTTTGTCATTTATGTAACGTTATATATCAATTTTAAAAATCAAAGAACAACAACAGTGTTTGATATTGACAGAAATGAACATTTTGTTAAAATTTTTAGGCAAATACTCTAAAGGATCTACCAGTAAAATTTGTGTTAGGGACAACTTGGGCGGAGGTTGTGGATGTCACTCTGCATGGTTTATCCTACTGACATTAAGTGATATTTACAGATAGTGGCCTGCAAAAATCGCACATTAGAAGCCCAATTAACATTTTTGTTGCCCAGGGCATTGTTGGGTAGCTCACAGCTGGTACCACAGGATACTGTCAGCATCGTGGGCCCCATACAGGAGAAATTTAACATGGAAGGAAAGGACAAAACCACTCATCATGTGATTAGTGTCCTCATTAATCTGTCGCTAGTCATTTAAACCTCATTTAAATATCAGTCCAAGCAATTAAATAGAAAAATGTTGTTGTGATTTCAAAATGGAGTGTCATCTGTTACCAGGCTCAAGTCGAAAAGAGGCATGGCTACACGCATCAAAATACAGTCATGGCAATATTTATGTCTAATGCATAAAATGTATAATATATACTAGTAAATATAAGAGGGGAATTATAAATTCCAGTATTTTGTTTTGAAATATTTTACTGTGAACACTTAGAGCCAGTTTCTTACTGGGCTGCCACTGAAAAATGAATGGTATTCACAAGGGAGTTTCCAAATTGTCTTGAAATTTTTAAAGGTTTTTAATGTCCCCTCATGAGTATTCAACAGTACTGCTGTGGTTTTGAATTTGTTAAAAAATGAAGTTGCTGCACCTATTGGAAACCAACCAGAACCGCTTCTCAGTTTAGTTTTTGCAAGCCAGGTCACTGACCAGTTCCCCCAGTGTAGTTCTGCGCTGTTTCCTCACCGTTCTCAAGATCATCTGTACCCCATGAGGTGAGATCTTGCATAGCGCCCCAGGTCAAGGGAGATTGTCGGGGATCTTTTCTAATACTTGTTGTAATGCCTGCTGTATATTGACTCATCCAGGTTTTTTGCAGGTGTACAATCTTGTCCCTGGTGTTCTTAAAACAGGTCCCTGGTCTTGGCCATGGTGGAGGTTGGAGTTCGACTGTTTGAAGGTGTAGACAGGTGTCTTTTATACAGATAACAAGTTCAAATAGGTGCCATTAAGACAGGTAACGGGTGGGGGATAGGAGAGCTTCTTAAAGAATAAGAGGTCTGTAAGGGCCAGAATTCTTGCATGTTTGTAGGAGCTAAATATCAAAAAATGTTATATATGGGATTTTTTTAAACATTCTGTCTCTCACAGTTGAATTCTACCCTTTGATGACAATTACAGACCTCTCATCTTTTTTAAATTGAACAACTTTCATTACCGGTGACAAGTATTTGCGAAAGCACTTCGGACAGTCGGACATTAGACGTTAGTATTTTAATATTTAATAATGTCAGACAAAAATGTAAAATCGTTGAACACACTGAATAGCATGGGACAATTTTCACAATCTGTGGCAGACAAATACTTTTTTGTCCCACTGTAACAATGTAAATGTGGTTTTAAATTCTAGGACCACTTTTAAACTCACTCATACACACGGTACCATCGCTCTTTCTGCATGTCCAGATTAAAAAGCAGTTCTTAGTCATTTGATGATTCACAAATAAATGTTACGGACCACCATGATCTCTGCTTGACCTGTTGGGTCAACAGTGATCATAAATTGGTGTCTAGATTTTAAAAAATGACCTATTTTGGTTCTTTTTCCTTTTCTGTTTAAGTGATGTCTCAGTTTCTGGGTTAGAGATGCTACACACTTGCTTGACCTCAATAATATTTCAAAGCGCGTTCACATTTTATGATGCTGACGTCGGCTGACTCTTTCATACTTGTTTATGCATGTTTTATGTCTGTGACGGTTACAGCATTTCCACTTCTGAGCCCGTCGTGCATCGGTGGTCTCAGAAGACAAACTCTCCCAGACTTTACCTCAGCCTGACCCAGGAGCACAGTCGAACACCCCCCCCCCCCCCCCCCCCCCCTCATATGTGGTCATTAAACTTTTTAAAGAGAAGTTATTTATCTGATTTTAAATCATTCTTTCTAACATTCAAGTACAACTTTACTTTCTGACAACTTTTAATTGGATAAAAGAATCAAATATGACATGAAAATGAGTTGAGAATAAAAAAGGGACCAGATGGAGACAGCATTAACCCATGCAAGATTGTGTCTTGTCAAGATAGCATAACAGCTTAAATGTCTTTGTGAGAAGCAAATGATTTCTAATGGCCGTTTTTTTCGCTCCTCTTAGAAAAGCCGAGATCAAACAGGCTCAGTCTTGTCAGAGCCAAAGCGGAAAACTGTTCCTGTATGACTAAATGATTGATTGACAGGTAGACATAGGGCAGCTTTTTAATTTCCATGCATCACTTCACATTAAACCTGCACCAGTGATAAAAGCAAGCGATCGTGCATCGAGAACGTCAAACTGATAGGTAATGGAAATTTTGATTAGGGAAGGGTAGAGGATTTTCACTCTGCCTGGACTTGCTAAAGTGCTGATGGATGACTTTTTTTTTCTTTTTTTGAGGAGATAAAATACTGATGACAACTGTCTTTTCAGGGATTTTGTCAGCATTAGCTAAATTGATAAAGCGTCAATAGATTTGAATGAAATATTTTAATTTGCAAAGTTGTGATTTGGAGAAAAATCCACGTGTTAGTGGACCAAAAAAAAGTAAGGCTGCAATGAGAAGTTTTATATTCTAAAAATGTAGGGGGCTGTAGGAAAGTGTTTGGCTTTGGGACTGTCCAATGATGAACCCCCACCCTACTCCTTATTGTTCAATCAATGACCTTTGACCTTAACCAAGTGAGGTTAGATATTCTGGGTTCTTTGTTCATGAATTTCATTAGAAAGAGGAATGATGTTTCTTTTTGAGATCTTAGCCATGTCGTCAGACAGGTTCCATTGAAGTGATTTCTTAAAGACGAGGTTCACAGAGAAACGTAAAATACTAGGTCACTCTGAGTTTCCCACACATGCTGAACATTAAAATAGTCTTCTACCCCTATTTCCTGCATTAGCTTCTGATAGAAAATAGACGAGAAAACGCTTGGTTCAACAAAAGTCACACAGATCCACGTCACTCTGTAAATTAGCATTTATGAACTCACCCATTTGGCTCTCGACTAAAGAGGGCTGTTGTTGTCCAGGAGAGAGCAGAGCATGTCTTGGCTAGCAGAAGCTAACTGTTAGCATTAGCAACTCCACAACACGGCAGAACTCCTTCAGGCTTGTTATTTGTAGAGATAAAACATCAAAGTTGCAAAGAGAACAGAGGTAGAGGAAGAGTTGCATTGCTCTTAGCCAATCAGAGGCAAGATGTCGAATGTTATGAAAATTAATGAGTAAAAGTTTTTCCACCCCCCGCTCTTCTGGCTAGCTTCAACTTCCTGAAACAGGAGCGCCAGAGTTGTTTTCCCTACAGAAAATGACTCACAAGGCATTTATTTATACTAGAGACCACAGCAGATTTATTTAAATAACAACTGTATTAATTCAACATGTTTGGTAGTTATCAGGTCTGGGTATACCTCATGGATCAGAGGTCAGCTCTAAATATAGTGGTTAATACATTAATTAATGATTTACTTTGTTAAAATTACTTTTTCCATATAGGTCCAGGTTGGTTTGGCTAGCTCGTTTCAATTGAAATCAGCTATTTGTATTTACTCGGGTTTGTTTTCTAAAATATATAAATGTGACAAAAAAAAGCTAAAACAGAATAAATCTAAAATGGCCCAACACTTTTTCACATCACTGTTACAAAACTACATAGTAAATCATTTACATTTCTGACTCAACAAAGTTACAAAGCACATAACTTACACTTTAGTGAGTAAACTGTACGCATCTCTTTAAAGCGTTTTTTGTTGTGTGGGCTTTTCTGTCTGTCACAAGACTAAATAGCAACCAGAGCGTAGTGGTAAAGGCTCTGCTACATTTACTGTGTGTGTGTGTGTGTGTGTGTTTTATTAGACAACATACATTAAATCCACTGTGGGTGCAGTAAATAAAGCACGCTGTAAAACTGTGTTCGTGAAGAAGCTTGTAAACATAAAGAGCCACAATGAGGTCAAAGTAACGGTATTGCTGCATGAGCAATGAAATACAACTTAATGCTTCTGGAAAAAATAGCTCTGAGTGAGCCTGAGAAGGTTTCAACCCGTTGTTGTTGGCAATAAAAACAAATGTTTGGTGGCAAAACCTCAGCTGGCCTTTTGCCATTGAGTTTGCAACCTAATTTACAACAAGACAGCCAACAACAACGTGATGTCATAATTACAGGATCACATAAATATTGGTTCATAATGGTTGGACCGCTAATAAATCATTAATCATTTAAAATCTTCAGCACTGAAATTGGTACAGTTGGTGTAAAAAAACAGTTGCTGCAGATTTCTATGGGTAAACTCTTCATACATGTCTTCTTCAGCAGTAGTTTCTGGAAGGCAGCGTGGGATAGAGAGCCTTCATACCTCTGCAGTGTTCTTTTAACTCGTTGAAAATAAACCAGCTGTAACAAGCAGCCAAAGAGCTTTCATGGTCCAATAAAATATGAAATAAAACCAACAACAATAGAGTACCTCCTACAAATGGTCATTGCAAGTCTTTGATCACCTTGTTGGAGCATTTTCAGGTCTCCTGTTGCCCAATGTGTTAGAGCAGTGATGGTAGTATTCTATGCTGGTTTGCCATCTTAAATGCAAGTAATCGTAGCAGGCTAGGAATATTATTTATGGCAAAATAATCTACATTGGTTTCAACCTCACTTGAATTAGCTTTTAGCTAATCGATCTGGTCAGAACTAATCTCCCTATCACTAAACTAAGAATTCAACGAGCTATCTTCAACAACTAAAATATTGATCCAATTGATTGTCTATTTTCTATCAGAAGCTAATGCAGGAGATAGGTGCAGGAGACTATTTTCATGTTCAGCCTGCATAAAAAACTCCGACCGATTATTATCATAAATAATTAAAACATTTATTTTAAGACGTTTTAGCCAATATGAAGTGGTTGTCTTTTAAACTGTCTCCGCATGCTTTTGGACAACAAACAACATGACGTACTCACCACTACAGATGTCAGTCAATGGGGAAGTCCGCCATACACTGTTGACTGTTTCTAAATAGAGGACTTACGTACCTCTATCTGCTCTTGACTCAAAGAAAAGCCCAAGTCTAAATAGTCCAAAGTTGATACCAAAGTCATTTCAAAGGAGCCACCTCCATCTTAGTTGTTCCACTCTGCCACATCATCCTGCCCACCAAATCGATAAGAGTGCTGCAATTGGCGAGACACAAGACTGGTTGGGCCAACTGAGGCCCAATGGAGCGTGGCTAGACCGACATGCAGAGCAAAATAATTTTGCGTTGGCTACTGTCCGTCTAAATGTCTAGGCTACAACACCAAGCTAATTCCACCAATCTTTCAGAAAAACAATGGGCACCAATTGTTAGCAGCAGTTGTTTGGTATTGACCAACGAAAGCTCAAAATGAGCATCTTCGGGATTGGTTAAGACCAGGGGTGCCCAATCCTGGTCCTGGAGTGCCGGTATCCAGCATGTTTTAGTGGTTTCTCTGCTCCAACATGCTTGATTCAGTGGTTGAATCACCAGTTCAGCAGCACACCAGGCTCTGCAGAAGCCTGTTAATCACCTGCTGATTGAAATCAGGTGTGTTGAAACAGGGAAAAAACTAAAACATGATGGATACCAGCCCTCCAGGACCAGGACTGGGCACCTCTAGTTAAGACAGTGAGACAACAACATTAAATCAATAGTCTCGTGTTTGTCTTACATTTTCTCAATTGGACAGTTTTACCACCCAAGTTTTGTCCTTTATAGCCATCAGAGTCTAGATCAATAAAGTTTTTGTTGATTACCGTTTTGGAGCTGGAATCCGCATGATGGGTATAAATATGCCTTAAAAAGTTACTCGTCTTACGCTTGATGAGGAAATTTACACACTTGATTTACTTCGACTTACTTAAATCTAATTACTGAGACAGAAGTACCAGCAAGCCTTGAGATTCCACTTGCTGATCACGTTTCATTATGTTTCTCAAAAAGCCCTACGCCATTACCATGAGTACCATCATAAGTTATGAATGAGGCAAACGGCAAATGGCAAAACACATCAGCGCTCATATGAAGCTGTTTGGGTGTCACTGCACTCCACATTGGCCTAGACAGCATTAGACAGAGAGCAAAATGAGCTTGACGTTTACTCCTCTTCCTTCAGCATGACTTCATTTCGTACTCAGCCACAGGGCCTTGTTGCAACTCAACTCGTGTCAAGCCGTTCTGACCATCCAAGTCTCAACACACACGCAAAGAAAATACACACTTTGGTTGGGTTTTAAAAGGGAAAAGTTGACTCGGCCCCATCATGGTGAAGTGTTTTGTTTCTTTCAAGCATGTTTTAAGGATTAGCACATAAAAGCAGCTGCAGGCTGTGGTCTGTCATGATTATTGTAGGGGGATTTGTGGATCATTAGATAAGCTTCTTGGGAACATGAAGGAGAAGGCTTGTTTGCACCCCATCCCTCCTGCTAAGGAACTTCATCGGGGGGTTTTGTCATTAATAGATGTCTTTTATGATCAACAGTCTGGCCTTTTGGTTCACCCCATTTTGCCTCCTTTATCTAAGATCTCAAGCTCCTCATTGGGACGCATCCCTTTAGAGTTTAGAGACAGCTGTGTGCAGCTATGTAGCAAGTTCAAGAAGTGGATTGATTTATATTTGGATGAACTATAGGGCTGCAAACAAGGACTACTTAGAAAGCTGATTTCTCTTTTTAGTTTTGACTGATTCCCAATCAGATAAAACTACTAATGCAAAGAATGACAAGATCAGTGCAGTAAAGCAAATTATAGATCTTGAATTCTTTGAGCGCCAGCAGTTCAAAACTCATGTAATTCCATTTTTTCTCAACATCTGATGATCTTAGAGTAAAACTCTGGCACAAAAGGTGGTTGGTAATACTTATCAATCCAAAGATAATGCACTGTGAATGACTCATATCGATTTTTAGTTCATTATCTGTAAATGTGAGTTATTTTGGTGCTTCTCATATTTTAATTAGCCATGGCAGCCATCTTCAATTGGATTCAGTTGAAGATGGGCATCCATTGATTACTTTCTGTGTCGTATTCTGAGATATTTACGAGACGTTATGAGATATTTTGAAACAAGACTATTTTTATGGCTTGGGGTATTTGTTGGAGACGAGTCATCTACAGCTGAAACACCATCTTATTAGCCGTAAAACTGTCAAGAGTTAGACGTTTTTTGTTTTTCTAAGGTCATTTGGCAGTAACAGCCATCTTGTATTGGGTTGGTTCCATACAGGGCAATGGTGGCAGAGGCCTCATAACCAGAGGGTTGCAGGTTCAAGCCCCGTATGTATTCAGAATTTGCAATTATCTGGCTGACTTAGCATTAGCTTCACTCCATGAGAACTTTTTAATTCTCCAAACTGAGATCATTTTAACAGCTTTATGCTGCAGGTAAGATACTCACCAAATATAACTTCTTTATATATCCCTGCAAGAAAAGAAATAGAAGTCTTTCATTATTTGGGCTGCATGGTAGCCTGGCAAGCTATCCTATATATGTGAAAATACAGTCTGGTCACAAACCCTTGAAACAACCCAGTCATGGGGGCCGAATCTACAGTTTTCTTTTGACTCTGCATGCATTTGGACAGCGGACCAATCAGAGCAACAGACAATGTGATGTATTGATTGCTATGAAATCAGTCAACGGGACAGTCCGAAATACCCCATTGAAGAAGAAGCAAATACATAATTTTTTCAAAATATAAGACTTAAAGTACCTGTATCTGCTCATGTTTCAAAGAAAAGTCCAACTCTAAATCGTCTAAAGTTGACACCAATGCTGTTTCAAATGAGCGCCGTACCTGAGCAGGTGCCATCTTTGTAGTTTTTTCCATTGCAGCGCTGGTGTTAAGCCTACCCAAAAAATTGAGAGCTCTGTGTTTGGACAGACAAAACTGATCAGGCCAACAGTAGACCTGATGAGGCTACAATGAAGCATGGCTAGACTGATCTGCAGGCAAAAATCTTTGCTACCGCTATGGTTGGTCTAGATTTCTAGGCTTGCAGCATGGTGGTGCAGTAGTAGAACTGTTGCATGGCTGTAGGTACACCACACAGCTGGGGCCTTTCTGCACAGGTTGTATGTGTCTCCATGATTGCAGCATGGCTTCTCTCCCACGTACCAAAGACATGCATGTTAGATTTACCCTTCTAAACTATCACCAAGTGTGTGAGCGGTTGTCCATCTTGTTCCTGTGTGTCCCTGTGATGGAGTGGTCCACCTGTCCAAGGTGTACCCCGTCCCTGACCCGATGACTGCTGAAATTAGGCATCTCCCCAGGAATACGTGGTAACAGAAGATGAATTAATGACTGAATGATTTTCTTAATTCTGATATTTTCTTGTACCTTTAACCAGAAGTGACCAAGCCAGCCCCTGCCCCCCAAAAAAAAAAACACAACATTTTGTTGCAGTTTATAATTATCATTTGGTCACGAGGGTCATAAAAATATTAAATATAAAAATGTCTAGAAAAACAAGAATTAATATTAGCTGCATTGGCCAATGTACTTTTAACAAATGACTGAAGTTGTGTTGCCAACTTGAATTAAAGGAATAATTTTTCACCCTAAAAATTGCAGTAAAAGCATTTTGACAAATCAAAAGAAAAACTGACATTTTCTATCCCGGGAAGCAAGACTGAAGCAAACATTTCTCATTTTGCTTAGCAAGGAGTCACCTGCACAGCTTGCCAATCAATATGACAGGCAGTTCTCAAGCTGGAGAGACTAATTTCTGTCTGCTTTTGATTGGTTTGTCAGCTTTTATCTTGGGACCCTACTTGGTACATTTCCTGACTCTGAAAGGACACGTCCATCAAGATGACTGACAGGCCTCAGGGCCTGTGTGAAAATACAGCCATTCCCTAGAGTGTCTCTGCAACTTTCTACTGGAGAACAGTAAAGAAATCAAACCAAGGTGATTTACAGCTGACTGTCAAAAAGGCTGGGAGAGAAGTTCTGCTAAAGGTGTTCAGAATATTCTGGTTATTTAGTCAGCAACATTTTTACCTTTAAATAAACTCATTCTGGTTTAAGACCAAGTTCACTGAGAAACCATTTTTACTTATTTTTTAAATATGATCACTCTGAGTTTCATATGCAGGCTGAGTGTGAAAATAGTCTTCTACCCCTATTTCCTGCATTAGACGCTAATAGAAAATAGACGGGGAAATGCTCGGGTCAGAAAACACCACACAGATCTATGTCACACCGTAAATTAGCATTCATGCATTCACCCATCTTGGCTCGTGTCGGGGAAGGTTGTACTTTCTATAATCTCTAACATCACCATGGTCCTATGATTGCAGATTCTCTATTTAACAGAAACAAAGCTGGTTTAACTGTTTTTTAAAGTCATCAGCAGAAATCTAATCTACCACATATCATATTCTCTATTTTATCACCAAATAAACTGTTTTTTTTAGATGTGTACCTCTCTGAAAAAACAAAATTAGAACCCTTCAACATCTCACTCCTAGTGTTCCATCAATGTACCAATCTCAGCAAAGCTGTTCATTAGTGATCAAGTAGGATCATTAACATACTGACACCACTGGACCTTGTTAACATAAAGCATCCAAGGTGATCTGAAGCACCGCGTTCGATTTCGAGCATGAATGAGTGAATGAATTTACTTGAGTAACCTTGAAGAGATACCGAGGCTGTTGAAGAACTGGATTCTGTTGGGTCTGGTTGGTTCTTACAACTGGATCTGATACAGTTTAACATTTGAATCAAGCTTAAAATTTTACAAAGATTACATCAAACCTAAATTTCCAAACATTCCTCCATCTTTTTTAATCCACACAGTATTTTTATGTGTGTATGTTCAGCAATTTGAATCAGAGTATTATGAGAATCAGCTAATCCAAATCCGAGACCATGGTCTTGAGTTGGAAAAGGGTAGAATGCCTTCTCCAGGTCAGGGATGAGGTCCTGCCCCAGGTGGAGGAGTTTAAGTATCTCGAGGTTTTGTTCACGAATGAGGGAAATATAGAGCGGGAGATTGATAGGTGGATTGGTGCTGCGTCTGCAGTGATGCGGGCGTTGTACCGGTCTGCCGTGGTGAAGAGAGAGCTGAGCCAGAAGGTGAAGCTCTCGATTTACCGGTCGATCTACGTTCCTACCCCCACCTATGGTCACGAGCTTTGGGTAGTGACCGAAAGAACGAGATCGTGGATACAAGTGGCCGAAATGAGTTTTCTCTGCAGGGTGTCTTAGAGCTAGGGTGAGAAGTTCAGTCACCTGGGAGGGGCTTGGAGTAGATCTGCTGCTCCTCCATATCGAGAGGAGCCAGTTAATGTGGCTCGGGCATCTGGTTAGGATGCCTCCTGGACACCTCCTTGGTGAGGTTTTCCAGGTACGTCCAACTGGGAGGAGACCCAAAGGAAGACCCAGGACACACTGGAGGGACTATGTTTCTCAGCTGGCCAGGGAACACCTTGGGATTCCCCCAGAGGAGCTGGCCCAAGTGGCTTGGGAGAGGGCAGTCTGGGCTTCTCTGCTTAGGCTGCTGCCCCCGCGACCCGACCCCCCAGATAAGCAAAAGAAGATGGACTGATTGTCCTCATCAAAAAATTTTTATTTGGACGACTGAAAATCAAGTCTGAGTACCTTTTCCTTTGCGTTTTGCATTTCGTAAACTCTTTTTTTTTAGGTGTTTATTCTAAAAGTGTAGCAAATAAGTGCCTGGGTTTGAGGCTGAATGCAGTAAAATATCTGCTCTACTGAAAGGAACCTGCAGAGAGCTCCTTTTTTGAAAACATGTATATCTCTGTCTGCCTTTGTCTGCGTGTGTGGTCGTGTACGTGTGTGTTCCTCATGCAGCGGGAGGACGTTCCTCCGTCTGACCCACAGCTCCACAGGGCTTTATCTCTGCCAGTGTTCCGCATTATTGATAGCTGCAGTGATATTGACAGGCCTTGTGCTGGTAGGAAAGGGAAAATAGGAGTTTGATATGACATATTGTGCTTATCAGCAGGTTCCATAAATAACTTTGACACATTTTTGTATGCATGGGAAGGCTTCTGATTCAGCCTCCCATAAAAAATAAACTTCTATTATGGAATGTATTTGTCAAGTGGTGCCATGATGGATGGACTAGTGTTTAGCCCTTGGCAGGTGGATGGAACCCGCCAGAGCAAGCAGCAGCAATGGCTTGTGGTTAGGATTTGTTAAGTAAGGTGTGTGTG